>CAUYUJ010003858.1:0-32472 GCA_963575745.1 Prorocentrum cordatum | reverse complement strand
GGGTGTGGGTGTTTGTGGGTGTTTGTGGGTGTGTGGGTGTGTGGGTGTGTGGGTGTGGGTGTGGGTGTGGGTGTGGGTGTGGGTGTGGGTGTGGGTGTGGGTGTGGGTGTGTGTGTGTGAGTGAGAGAATGTGTGTTGCCCGTTCATGTGACGGGCCCTCCGGATCAATGGGGGGGGACCCACAACTCGGCGGCGAGTGAGGGGGGGAAGTTAGAAGGAGAAGGCCTCAGAAGGTTCGGAAGCCCCCCGGCCTTCCGATAAGTTTTCTAAGCCTTCCCGAAGTCAAAAAACTTGTCAGAAGGCGCGAAAGCTTCTGATAAGTCCCGCCGCCCTCTGAGAAGGCCTTCTCCTTCTCATTTCCCCCCCTCGCTCGCCGCCGAATGAGAGGCACCCACAACGCTCTAGTGAAACAATAAACGATTGGAGGTCCGCGCGGAGTCAACTGGATCGGCGCGCGGCCCCTCCATGGGGCCTCTGGCGCCGCCCCTTTCGCTCTCCGCGAGCCAGGGAGGGGGTCCAGCGCCGATCCAGGAAAGCCTCGCGGAGCTCCGACAGCTTTTCTGCCTGAGTTCATTCGCTGTTCCTCCAGGAACGCAACCCGGCCACTCCCAAGAGCCCCGGGCTCCTGGAGCTCCACCCGCTGCTCGAGTCGCTCAAGGCCGGGCGGATCGCGCAAATCGGGGGAGGGGCGGGGCCTCGGGGACGGCCCTTCTGAGAGGGCACTCTCCACCTTTTAGTCGTGTCAATGATCCTCAGGACGTGTGTTGGCCCACGGTGTGCTTAGCCCGTTCAGCTCCATCGGCATCGCGCAGCCTGTGCCGGCCCACAGCGTACCGCCTGCGATAGCCGCGCGACGCACATCGCGGGGCGCGGTGCGCGAAGTTGGGCGACCGAGGAGCATCGGCACGAGCAGAGAGTGTCGGAGGTCTGCGCGGAGTTCTTGCATCGGCGTTTGGGCCCCTCTGGCGCCCTCGCCGGCGCGCTCCGCGCGCTCCTCCTCCCCCTCCTCCTCCTCCTCCTCCTCCTCCTCCTCCTCCTCCTCCTCCTCCTCCTCCTCCTCCTCCGGCTGCTGGGGTTCAGCGCCGGTCCACGATATCCGCGCGGACCTCCGAAGGCTGGCGGTCATGCGGATTCTTGTTTCTTGTCTCCTGTGGTGGCCCTCTCGCCTTCGGAAAACAAAACAAGAATCCCGGAAACCTCTATCAGAAGGGGCGGGGCCCTTCCGAGAGGCCCCCGAAGCCTCCGGAAGGCCGCAAACCCTCGCCGTGCCCCCGCTTCCGCCTCCGCCAGCGCAGGGCAACCCCGAGCGCATACGGGCCATGGCTTCCCGCGTCGTCCCGAACGGGCCGACCTTGCTGGAGCTGGGCGCGGCGACGGAGGCGCCCGACGACGACGACGACGCTGGCGGCGGGGGCGGCGGCGGCGGCGGCGGTGGCGGCGGCGGCGCCGACGCCGACGCCGACGCAACGACGGCGAAAGCGACAACGGCTGCGGCGACGGCGGCGGCGGCGGCCGCGACGACGGTGGCGGCGGCGGCGGCGGAAGCGCAGGCGCCCGAGGTGGAGCCCGTCACGCCCCTGCGGCGCGGGGCCGCCGTGTCGACGACGCCCTCCACGGGGCGCTCGTGGGCGCTGGCGACGCCCTGAGAGCCGAGAGCGCGGCGAGGCGGCTTCGCGGCGTAGAGACCACGGCGCTCGGCTCCCGGCTCTTCGGACCTCCCTCCAGACCTCCTGGCCACAGCGGGCCTCGGGAACCCAGACCCCCTCGCGCTGTGAAAAGATCACGACGGGAGGTGTTTTACTATCTCTGGCCTCTGTGGGCCCTTGCCGGGCCTTGGAACCGTGAAATAACAACTCAGGATGAAAAACCGGTCCTGGGGAATGGGTCCCGACCTCGAGGAGTCGCGTCACGAAAAGTCGTGACGTCGGGGGTTTGGGAACGGCAAGGCCGTTGTATTACCGATTCTGTGTTTCCGCTTTGTTGTCGGGCGTCGCGTAATTGCAGAGGTTCTTTAATGTGAGCGACCCCCCACACACATTGACAAGTTGCCGGTTGGGAATAAAGCTCGTCCTTTTCCTCCTCGACCCCCCCGCCCCTCCTCCTCCTGCCCCTCCTCCTCCACCTCCTCCTCCACCTCCTCCTCCTCCTCCTCCTCCTCCTCCTCCTCCTACTCCCCCCGTAGCCATTTTGGCTCAAGGCTGATGCTTTGGCGGGCTGAGCCCGCATTGGCAAGACTGGATCGCTCTAGTCCGAGCGTGGCAAGGTCTCTTGAGACCTGGCAAGTTTCTACACTCACGGCCTTTGTGTGCCAAGCCTTGTGCCCATGGCGTGGCGCCGCAATGCTCCCTGGTGGCGTGGCCGTCGCGACGGTCGTGGAGGCCGCTACGGCAGCGGCCACTACTCGGTGTGCTCCAAGTGCGGCCACTGGGAGTACGATCGCTTCGGGAACACGGAATGCAGCAAGTGCGGAGGCGCGTATGTCGACGATGGCGCTGGCACGCACCCTCCTGCTCCTGCTGCTGCTCAAGTTGATTTCGCTGCTGACCTCAACGCGTTGGCGGCCAAGTACCCCACCTACGCGGCTGCGCTTGGGCAGCTCCAAGCAGTCGCTCCGCCGCCGCCTCCAGAGGCGTACGTCCCTGCCACGGACAATGACATCGAGAAGCAGGTCGCCGCCAAGCGCACCGTGCTTTCGAAGGCGGTGGAGATGGCCAGTCGCAAGGAACGGGTACTGCAAGCGGATGTGGAACAACGTCGCCAGGCCGTGGTGCGCGCTCGTGACGTTCTGTTCAATGCGGAGTCGAAGCACGCGGAGAAGGAGTCGGAGCTGCAAGAGGCCGCGGACTCACTTCGCCGTGCCAACCATGAGAAGGATAATTTCAAGGCTGATGCCTATCGCCTCGAGCTGCAACGTGCTGAGCAACAAGCGGCAGCAGCGGCGCAGCAGGCAGCCGCTGAGCATGCCCGCGCAGTCGCTCGTGCAGCCAAGGGCGTGGGCAATGACGCAGATGCTGGAGGAGTTCAACCTGGTGTTGCAGGCTGCCAACCTGGTGTACAGGGTGTTCCAGGCGCTGGCGTGTTCCCTGCGGCAGCTGGTCAACACGGTGTACCTCCTGACGGTCCTCCAGGTACGCAACTGCCTGGCATCACAGAGAGCGGGCAAGTTGACTTCCAGTGGGTCCAGGACCATGTACATGAACTCTCGGAAGCCGAGCTGCAGCGGTTCCACCAGCGGTCGCACCTCTCGCCCGACCAGTGGATCGAGATGCGCAAGGTGGCCATCCAGCAGCGCAGCGCCGAGGTCGATTTCGACATGGGTGAAGAGGCGCAGAGCGAGGCCGGCACTGAGGATCCTGATTCTCCTGTCTTCAATGAGCTGGCAGCCCTGCGCAAGCGTGCAGCTGAGCACGGACTCACTCCTGAAGCCTCTGAACGCTACGGAGTCCTGCTCAGCAAGGCCGCCCGCGTTCGGGCAGGCAAGCGCGCCAAGAAGGCTATTCGTGATCAATCCTCTGCCACTTTCTCTCTGTTCTGTTCGGCGGCAGCCTCCCAGCTCACTTTTGCTGGCAGCCAGCCAGCGCCAGGAGGGCAGGCACCCGCGGCAGCAGCGGAGCCTGCCGCGCAGCAGCAGCAGCCAGCGGCAGCGGCGGCGCCTGGAGGGCAGCCGCCGCAGCCTGCGGCCGCAGCAGCGCACGGCGAAGCCCCGCCCCGCCTTTAGCGAGGCGGCCCCGCCGCGTCCGAGGCGCCGACGTGGCAAGCAGGATGGCATCGAGATCAGGTTTTGCAACGTTACCAGCTGGTCTGACGTCACCAAAGGTTTCCTCTCTTCCAGGATATCTGAGATGGACGCCATGTTCATCGCTGAACACCACCTTCGGCAAGATGGTGTTCACAAGGCCAAGAAGGATGCAAGAGTAATAGGTTGGAACCCGTTCTTCCAGGCTGCTCTCGACTCTCCAGGAGGTGGCACTCGTGGGGGCGTTGCAGCTTTCTGTCAAAAGGGTCTGTCCTGCCAGCGTTTTCTCTCTGGGCTCCAGGCTGTGAATGTTGGTTCGGGCACGTGCTGGTTCTTCCTGGAGTTCAGGCTTCACGGGATTTCCATGGCGATTGGCGTTGTGTATCTGGTGTCGTCCATTGGGGCGACGGGCGAGAATCTGTCTCGACTGAGAGAAATCGCGGAATTCACTACCACCTTGGGTGTTCCCTGGGTCCTGCTCGGTGATTTCAATATGTCGCCTGATCTGTTGATGGAGTCGGGTTTTCTGGAGATCACCTGGTCTAGGGTTCGTGTTCCTGGCGATGTTGATTACACGTGTGACGTGGGTATGACTATGATTGACTACGCTGTGTGTTCCAGGGATGTGGCCCCTTTCGTGAAGGTTCGGACGTTGTTGGAGTCCCCGTTCAAAACGCACGCATGCCTGCATGTCACGGCAGACGAGAATGTTTTAGAGCAAGTGGTCCAACGTAGAGGTCGGGTTGGCGCGCTTCCTGCTGCCGCTGGGCCTGACCATCTGTGGCCGTACTATTTGAATATGGCCTGTGCAAGTGGGTTTGACTGGCACACACCTCCTGGTGTCAAGGAAGCTACCCTAGAGCATACCCTGCAGCATGTTTCTGACGGGCTTTCGGAGGACTACGCCTTGTGGTCGAGGACCTCGGAAATGATTTTCCTGTCTCGGGGATGTGCGGTGGTTGACGAACCTGATCGGCGTCTGGGACGGGGTAGTGCTGTCTCCAGGTTTTCGGGCACGATTCGGAGGCGTGGGCCCAACAAGCAGGCCTTCAATGTTCCGCACCTCTGTTTCTGGTCCATGGTGTACTCTCGGCTGTTCGGACTGTGGAAAGCTCTCAGTGGGAAGGCTACCTTGGCGCAGGCTAGGCGTTTGGCTTCCTTTCTCGCTGGGCAGGCAAACTACGTTTACCTGAATATTGAGCCTCTCGTTTCCCCTGCTGATGCTAGCGACTGGATGGCTGACCTCGCCAGCCTCCCCGACTCGCCTGATCTCGTGCACAGGTTGGTGGATAAGGCCGCCGAGGTCTGTAAGCCCGCCTGGGGCAAGGTTAAGGCTTCTAATTCTGCTGGAATCAGGAAGTGGTTGAAGGATGCGTTACCAGGAGGAGCGAGGAAGGTTCATAATTGGTTGAAGAGTGATGATAAGGCGGCGGTGGAGTACCTGGTCGCGCCCGACGGCATCCGACAAACCCCCAACGACATGATGAAGTATAGGAAAGATTTCTGGGCTCGCTGGTGGACCCCCACGAAGGAGCATTTGCAGGTTCTCAATGATACCCTCGGTGAGCTCAGGTCCCGTGCCCAGACCTGCCTCCTGGAGTTGCCAGAGTTTGAGCCTCGGGACGTCTTGCAGGCGGCGACGTGTTTTGCTAGTGGCACTGCTGTAGGCGTCGACCAATGGTCTCCCAGGGCTTTCCTGCAGTTGCCGTGGCAAGCGGCCCAGTGTCTGGCAGCCTTGTTCAATCTGTGCGAGCAGGCCCTGACCTTTCCGCAGCAGTGTTTCTTGAATATCATGGCTCTGCTTCCCAAGTCTGTGCACGACGAGCGCGCGATCAGCAAGTGTTCCACTATGTACCGCATGTATGCACGTATGCGTGGTGATCACATCCATGAATGGACGGCGGAGCACACGGACTTCTGGGATAGTGCAGTGCGTAAGTCCTCAGCGTTGCAAGCAGCGCTTCTGCGCGAAGTGTGCCACGAAGTTGCGGGTGCTCTGAAGTTTGAGTCGGCCTCCCTGCATTGGGACATGGAGAAGTTGTTTGACTCCGGTGTGCCCGCCCTCTTGGCGCAGCTGGCTCTGAAGGTTGACTATCCCCCTCACCTCCTCTACTTCGGCATGCTTGTGCACACTAGCCCTAGATTGCTCGAGGTGGAGGGGGTGGTCTCGAACGTCATTGGCACGGGCAAGTCGATTCTCGCTGGATGTTCGCAGTCGGTTCCGTGGGTCAAGACATATCTGCATGGAGTGCTCGAGCGTGCACACAGTCGTCTCCCAGTGGTGCCGATTCGATCATACATTGATGACATTACGCAGTACATGCAAGGCACGCGCAAATATATTGTCTCTGCTCTGCCTGCTGCAGCCGCTCAGTTCTGCCGAGATGTGGGTACACTTGGCTGTTTAATCTCGCCTAAGTCTGCTGCAGTTGCATCGTCCACTGCTCTGGCCAAGGAGTTGTCCGCTCAGTTTGATGAATTGGGTGTCTCTATCTCATTCAAAGGGCAGGTGGAGGATCTGGGGGTCATGACCACAGCGGGGAGGAGGAGATGCGCATGGAAGATCAAGCTGCGCCGGCGGACTGCTTTCAAGCGCTCTCGTAAGCTGGCCTATCTCGCTCGCCTGTGCGGTCGATCCCGCAAGATCTTTAAACCTGGTGTGCTCAGCGTCGGATCGTGGGGTCATTCAGTGTTAGGTTTGACCGTGGCCGATCTGCAGAGTTTCCGATCGCAGGCCGCTAAGTGTTCAGGATACTGGAGTCAAGGTGCACGTACCTCGACCGTCCTCAGCCTGATGAACCCCCTGAGCCAGGATCCTGAATATCGGCTGCGTACTGAACAGTTATCCGCTATTGCTGGTGTATGGCATGCCCTGTCCCCTGGACAACGGCAAGGGGTGCGCAAGGCGTGGGGGCACCATCGGGCACGGCTCGTCGCTCTTCCGCCTCAGCGCCGCTGGCGCTCGGTGTCTGGCCCCATAGCGGCCACGATCTGCACCCTGCTTGATTTGGAGTGGTCGCCCACCGCGCCCACTCAGCGGGGCACGCCTAGCGGAGCGCTCTGCTTGGAGACTCGCGACTTCATGTTTCATCTCCGTGCCGCTGTTCGGCAGACTGTTTCTCGGGGACATGCTAGCAAAGCGGCTCAGCACTTCTGTGGAGAAGGGTTGGATGGAGGTGCTGGTTTCACGGTTTTCCGAAGAATGCACGCCAAGATGATCAAGAATGGACAGCACGCTGATGCCGCATTGCTCGTGTGTATTGTTACGGCAGGCACCTGGCCCGAAGCTCGGCTTCAAGATGCGGGGTATCAAACAGACGGCATCTGTCCTAGGTGTGGGACCGCTCGTGAAACCAGCCCCCACCGCTGCTGGGAATGCTCGGCCAATGCATCGATCGTCAGCATAGCGATGCATCGTTCTCTCGGCCTTGTCGAGATGGCGAACCAGCCCGAGCATGTCAGGAGTGCGTTCTGGACTCGTGGGCCCCCGCCCTTGGAGGCCGCTGTCGCGCCCAATCCGCCGCCCGTGGAGATTGCGAAGTCTCGGGGCCTCTTCGTGGGGGACCAGGAGGCGCGTGGAGGCCGATATGGTTTGGACGGCTCTGGGGGGACTTTCGCATCAGATTGGAGGCTCAGGCGCTGTGGATGGTCTGTGGTTCGTTTCGAGGAGGACAGTCTCCAGAGCTTGGACCTGGCCTGTGACGCCATCCTCATGGGTACCCTCCCCACTGTGGCTCAGTCGAGCCCCAGGGCTGAAATGTATGCTATGATTATGCTGCTTAGACACACTGTGGGAGATATTGTGGCCTACTCTGATTATCTTCCTTTGGTGCGTGGTCTCCGTAGGGACAGGTCTTATATCTCTGCTACGTCGCCTATGCTCGACCTCTGGGACCAGCTCTGGACGCTCCTGGATGCTCGTGAAGGCTCTGTGGAGGTGTTGTGGACCAATGCCCATTCGACGGCGGGGACTCGTGAGTTTTGGGGCATCTCTAGGGTTGAGTTCTTCCTAAATTTTGTTGCTGACTTTTTTGCTGGGGAGGCTGCCGCCTTAGGAGAGGTCCCACAAGACCATGTGAATGTCCTTAACGAAGTAGACGACATGACGGGAAAGGTCTTGTCGCGTCTGCTGGATGTTAATCGTGAAGTTAATTTAACGTGCCGCCGCCTCGTGTCAGATAGAGTCGGGCGTCCTCCTCCTCGGCCGAGGGCCTCCTCCTCTCTCGCCACACGGAGAAGTCGACTCGAGGCGGCAGGGCACAGTGTCAAGCTCGTGAACTCAAGATATAAATGCATTGTCTGCGGCCGCAATTTTGAGGCCTTGAGGGGAAAGGTTTCCGAGTTCTTCCCTGGTCGGCGCGTGGGGGCGCGACAGATAACGCGCGGGTCTGAGCGTGAGGCTGTGATCTCGCACCCTGGGGCTCCCCGAGCGCATTCGCCCCATGACCTCGCTGTGCTGCGCGGTGTCCTGTATGGCCGAGTTTGCGGGAGATTCATGACACAGAACTCCCAGCTCCTCGGAGAGGAGTGCCCACCAAGTCGCACTCCGACGAAAGCAGGCGCCAGTGTGCTGTCGCGCCTCAGGCGAGGCCTTCCGCCTAAGAGCGGGATGAATTTCCCAGATCCCTGACGTGTACAGTGGGGTCACTGACGGGCTGAGAGATGTGCGCGGTGTGAAGCATGCGCCCTGGCTTGACCAGGTCCCCGCCGAGCGCCCAGCCAGCCAGTCCTCCTCCTACTCCCCCCCCCCGCCCCCCTCGTCCTCCTCCTCCTCCTCCTCCTCCTCCTCCTCCTCCTCCCCCTCCTCCCCATCCTCCCTTCAGCTCCCTCCACATCCCTCCTCCTTCCTCCTCCTTCTCCCTCCTCCTCCTCCCTCCTCCTCCTCTTCCTCCTCCTCCTCCTCCTCCTCCCTTCCCCTCCTCGTTCTCGTCCTCGTCCTCCTCCTCCCTCCTTGTCCTTCCCCTCCGCGTCCTCCCCCTCGTCCTCCCACCCATTGGGCGGTTCCTGCTCGGCCTGCGCGTACAAGGTGTGTCTGCTTGGCCTGTGCGCACTGAGGAATTCCATCCACAAATGCATCTCTGTTCGGTGGTGGCCGCGCGTGCAATAAGTTGCCAACTATTTGCAGAGGTTGATCTTGGTTGGCGGTTCGTTGCCCCCATCGAAGTATGGTGATGGTTACGGTGATTGTGATGGTGATAGTGGTGATTGTCATGATGATGTTGGTGATGGTGTTCATGTTGCTGCTGCGGATGATGATGATGATGTTGATGATGATGATGACGCAGCTGGTGATGATGATGGTGATGCTGCTGATGATGCTGATGGTGATGGTGATGCTGCTGCTGTTGTTGCTGATGATAGGGATGATGATGATGATGGTGATGATGATAGGGATGACAGGGATGATGATCATGATGATGATGTTGTTCATGCTGATGGTAATGCTGATTGTGGTGTTGGTGATGGTGATGGTGACTATGCTATTGATGGTGCCGATGACGATGGCGATGATGTGAGATGACGCTAATGAGGATGATGATGTCGATGATGACAATCAAGAAGAAGATGAAGCTGGTGATGGGGATGACGATGATGATGAGGTGGATGATGATGAGGATGAGGATGAAGATGATGATGGTGCTGCTGATGCTGATGTCTCTTCAACTCGAGGAGCCAATACAACATAATGGCTTCCCCCCCATCCTCCTTCTCCCCCTCCTCCTCCTCCTCCTCCTCCTCATCCTCCTCCTCCTCCTCCCCCTCCTCTTCCTCCTCCTCCTCCTCCTCCTCGCCTCCTCCCCATCCTGCCCTTCCTCCCCCCTCATTATCCCCCTCGCCTCCTCACTTCCTCCTCGCCTCCTAGCTTCCTCCCCCCCCCTTCTCACCCTCCTGCCCTTCCTCATCCTCGCCTCCCCCCTCCTCTCCTCCACGCCACTCCTCCTCCTCCTCCTCCTCCTCCTCCTCCTCCTCCTCCTCCTCCTCCTCCTCCTCATCTCATCATCCCGCATCCGCATCATCAGCATCATCATCATCATCATCTCATCGTCACGCCTCCTCCTCCTTCCTCCTCCTCCTTCTCCTCCTCCTCCTCCTCCTCCCCTCCTCCTCCCTCTCCCCTCCTCCTCCTCTCTCCTCCTCCTCCTCCTCCTCCCCCTCTCACCTCCTCCTCCCCTCCTCCTCCTCCTACCTCCTCCTCTCCTCCTCCTCCTCCTCCTCCTCCTCCTCCTCCTCCTCCTCCTCCTCCTCCTCCTCCTCCTCTCCTCCTCCTCCTCCTCCTCCTCCTCCTCCTCCTCCTCCTCCTCCTCCTCCTCCTCCTCCTCCTCCTCCTCCTCCTCCTCCTCCTCCCCCCCCTCAGTGCCCCCTCTGGCGTCCGCGGCCCGGGGCTCCGCGGCCCCTGCCACCGCGGGGCGCCCGCGGCCCGGGGCTCCGCGGCTCCGAGAGGCCAGCGCGACCCTCGCCCCCCGACCGCACGGGCGGCCCGCTCGCATTTGCTGTGTCTCTTCGGCGGCTCCGGGCAGGCGTCCTACGATCGAGGAGGATGATTGGGGACTAGAAAGATCGAGGAGGCTCGAGGAGGATCGAAGAGGAGGAGGAGGAGGAGGAGGAGGAGGAGGAGAAGGAGGAGGAGGAGGGGAGGGTCGAGGAGGAGTGGGCTGGAGGATCGCATTGCATCGCCGATGCATCGGCGGTGCATCGGCGATGCGGCTCGATGCGGGGCCCAAGTTGCTCCACGCCGACGTCGCGGATGTATCGCCGGCGTCGCCAGTGAATGGCCTGTGCATCGCCGATGCATCTGCGAGGCATCGCCGATGCATCGCCGATCCAGCGCGATCCCCCGACACCATCTACAGTGGAGGCCCGTGCCAAGAAACACCCTGCTTGCCTCCAGGGTGCCCTGGATGTTTTAGGTTTCGATGGCTTTGCAGTGAAAGGCGTGACGTTCCGATACCACAAACCGATGGGCGTCATGGGGTCTCAGGTATGGGTTTCTCGTGGAAGGTTTCTTGTGGTCGGGCCTCCACTGTAAGTCGGGCATGTCCCTTAGTATGAAAAAATGTCAGGGGACGATTTCTGCACTATTAACATGTTTGAGCAGTTTTGGACTATGTTTTATTTTTCTTCCAAAATCCGCCTGTAGGAGGACATGCCCGACCTGAGGCAAGCGGGGCGGCCCCGCCCGCAGATCCCCAACAGCGCAGTCTCTCCTAAGGCCCCAGACCCCCGCGCGTTGCGACAAAAATCCCGACTGGAGGTTCTTCGCTGTGTGTTCGGCTTCCGAGGGCCCGCACTGGGCCTCGGGACCGTCAAGACACGACTCGGGACGGAAAGTCAGCCCGGGGCATGGGTCTGGACCTTCTTGGGATCAAGGGAGGAAAAATCACCCGGACCAGACAATTGGCGTTTACTAAACGGCCCTGGGCGTTCACTACACAGCCCTGCTCTGTTTGATCCCTTCTTTGGGCGCGTTTGCTAAACGACCTCGCGCGTCGGGGTGCTTCCTATGGGGGTGGATCGTTTTGACTTCTGTGGGAGTGGCGCCATGGACAGATCGCGAAGTCGGGGGCCCTCGGGGATATTACTTCCGACGGCGTGGCCCTTGCAGGGCACCGGCCTCGGGGGCCCGCTCGCCGGGCCCCGAGGCCAGGAGAGGTCTTTAAGGCGACGGGCTATCGCCCCCGGGGGGCGTCTGGGGCCGCGGGGTGCAGAGAGAGCAGATCGGCGGATGTCAGGGGGTGTTCCGCCCTCTCCCACCCGGCCCTCCTCCCTCCCGGCCCTCCCGTCCCTCCCCCCCCTTCTGCTCCTCCTCCCCCCTGGTGCTCCTGGCCCTCATCCTCCTCCTCCTCCTCCTCCTCCTCCTCCTCCTCCTCCTCCTCCTCCTCCTCCTCCTCCTCCCTGGGGACTCCTGCCTCCTGTTCCCTCCCGAGCTTCCCAGCACGCTGTGTCTCCTCCTCTTCCCTCTCCTCTCCCTTGTTTCCTCCCCCTCCGGTTTCCTCCTTCTCGCGCGCTCCCCTCCTCTTCCGCTGTGTCTCCTGCTCCTCATGCCCCTTCTCCTCTTGCTGCTCTTCATTATCCCCCCAATTATCCCCTCCCTCTCCCCCTCCTCCTTTTCACTCGCTCGCCTTGCCGAAGCCTCCGAGACGACACGCCCAACTTTTGCATGAGCAGTTTCAACCCAGTGTCGCATTCTCGCCCGGCGAGGCCCAGGGTTGCTGCAGTGCATGCGTGGACCCCAGACCCCGAAGTCATGATTGTTTCACAACCTGGGCCCCCAGAGGTCTCGACCAGGGCTCGAGCTAGCCGGTGTTTGGGCGATTTCGTGGACCGTGTTCGTTTTGACAGTAGAGGCCGGTTTGTCGTTTCGCAGCAGAGGCAGAACGAAGACAGAACGAAGGAACATTGAAAACGAAAATTCAAGGCATTGTTTAGCTCGAGCCCTGGTCTCGACCCATCTCACAGGGCCAGCTTCCAGCCCTGAGCCGTTGTCTGACGGTCCCGAAGCCCAGGTAAGGGCCCCCACGGTGGCCGAGTGCGAGAAATTTCCCCTCATGATTTCTGCGCTTCGCGACTCGAGGGGGTCTGGGACTGGAGGAGGAAAAGGACGACGACGACGACGACGACGATGACGACGACGACGACCACGAGCGGGAGGAGAGGAGGGCGAGCAGGAGTGCGGGGTCGCCCTTCCGCGGGCGGGCCCCTCTGCCGGCCTTTCTTGGCCCCAGCAGGTGCCCACGGGCAGGCAGACCCGTGTTGCGCGAAGAGGGGGGGGCAGGGCTCGCTTCGATTCCTCCGGTTCGATTCGATTCGACTTCGATGGCTTCCGATTCCGATTCGATTCGACTTGGGATTCCGATTTGGGTTCCGATTTCTCACTGGAGGCATACTAGCCTGCCAATGCCTACCGATTCGACGTTTCCTGGCTCGGCTGCCGATTTCCGCCGATCCGATTCATTTCGATCGCCGATTCGATTTATCGATTCGATTCTGGGCATTCCTGGGGCGCCCCAAGCGAGTCTCCGAGGGGCCTCCAGGCAAGCTCCGAGGGCGCCCCAGGAACGGCCCAAGAGAGGCCAGGTGGCTCTATACATATATATATATATATATATATATATATATATCAGACCGCTGGTTGGACACGGCGTGCTCTGGGCCCCCTGGGAGAGCCTCTCAAAGTCCGAGGGGGCCTGGCAAAGCCCGACGAAGGGAGGCACGTGGCACGCGAGGAGCCTCTGTGGCTGCGCCGCGGCGTCCTGCGCGTTCCGCAGAGGGTCCCGCCTGCGAGGACCGACGGAGAGTGGCATTTCTTCCCCGGCAGGCGGCGGAAGCAAGACGAGGCCGCCTCCTCCGGCAGAAGGCCAGCGGAGGCAAGAGATGCGCCCCCGAGAGGCATCAGCATTTTGTCCCCGGCCCAATCAGTGCTTGCGCTGAAGGGGTCCTGGCAGATGTTGAAAGATCTGGCGAAGGGTTCCCGCCGATGTTGGTAGCCGGCTGGGTTCCCGGTTCCGTGTTCCCGGGTTCCTGCATGGCTATTGGTTCTAGGCCGATGTCGGTGGGTTCTGGGTTCCCGGGTTCTTGGTCGATCTCCTTATCGATCTCTTCATCGATCCCATTTCACACCATCCATTATTGATTGGGCTTTTTGTCTGGTGTTATTTGTGGTCAGGGTTCCCGCCCGCCATTTGAGCGACGCGCGCAGGGGTCGCACATCGGATGAGGCACCATTGCACCGACAGGCAGCACTCTCGGAGAGGCCCGCGCGCGCGGATTTCTCTTGGATCGGCGCTGGACACCCCCTGTCGGCGCCTGCCGCGCCCCCCCCCCCCGGCAGGGAACCGGGCGCGCCAGGGAGGGGGACTTCGGACGGGGCTACAGGACGAGGACGAATCCGCCCCAGAGCGTTCCAGAAGGCTCTCAGAGCTTGCCAGAACGTTCTGAGAGGGCCGCGGCGCCCGAGGCATCCTCCAGAGCCGCTTGATCTCGGAGATTCTCGATCTCTCCTGGCCCAACTTTGTCCTCGTCCTGGCCTCGTCTTAACTTGCCGCACATCCAAGAAGTCCGTCCGGTGCTTCCTTTTTCGGAGCACGCAGTGGGTCCTTCGCCGGCGAGGCGGCACCGCCGTCGCCGCCGAAGATGCACGGGGAGCGGCTAGAACACGAGCGCACGCACGCTCACACGCCCGTGAGCACACGCAGGTGAGCGCTTTTGCTCCTCCCGAGGGTAGCGCTCGCTACCCAGGCCAACCGGCCAACCCTTCCCCCCCCCGCCCAGGTAACGCTAACGATCCTACTTTGGGGGGTGGGGGCCTGGATCCCCCCCCCAAGCATGATGTTGCGGTGCACACAGGCGATTGATGCGCCGGCGGCGCGGACGCACCCTGGCGGGTGCACGGCGCGGCCGCCGTTAATCACCCTTACCCTCCCGCCCGACCCCCCCCCTCCCCCTTATAGAACCCGGAGGGTGTGCCTACCCTAGGCCTACCCCCTAGGCCTACCCCCCAGGCCTACCCCCTAGGCCTGCCCCCAGGCTCGCCCGGCCCGACCCGACCCGCCCCGTCAGGGTCCACCCGACCCATCCCGTCTCGACCCGACCCATTCAGGTTCTCGCGTGTCCATTCGATGATGCATGATGCTTTGATGTCCCGCCCGCCTGGCCCGACCCGCACGTCAGGGTGCCGTACCCTTGGGCCTACCCCCTAGGCTTCCCTTAGCCCTACCCCCCAGGGCTTGCTTTCCTAGGCTTACCCGTAGCCCTACCCTTTAGGCTTACCTTGGGCTTACCCCTATGCTTATCCCCTAGGCTTGCCTCAGGTCTACCCCTAGGCCTTTCCCCTAGGCCTACCGTAGGCCTACCCCCTAGGCCTTCCCCCTAGGCTCACCCGGCTCACCCCTACGCCTACTCCCCAGGCATACCCTAGGCTTACCCCTAGGCCGTCTCCCTAGGCCTACCCCAGGCCTGCCCTTAGCCATACCCCCTAGGCCTACGCTAGGTCTACCCCTAGGCCTTTCCACTAGTCCTACCGTAGGTCTACCCTGGGCCTACCCCCAGGCCTACCCCCAGGCCTACCCCCTAGGCCTACCCTATACCTAACCCCTTAGGACTTCCCCTGGCCTACCCCTAGGCCTACCCCCTGGGCCTACCCCGTAGGCCTACCCCCTAGGCCTACCCTTAGGTCTACCCCCTAGGACTTCCCCCTAGGTCTACCCTAGGCCTAGCCCTGGGCCTTCCCCCTAGGGCTAGGGTAGGCCTACCTGTAGCCCTTCCCTCAACGTTTACGCTAAACCCATGCTTGGGCCTTCCCTAGGTCTACCCTCGAGTCTTGGGTAGGCCCTACCCTAGGTCTACCCTAGGGCGTTGGGTAGGGCCTACCCTAGGCTACCCTGGGGCTTTGGGTAGGGCCTACCCTAGGCTACCCTAGGGCCTTGGGTAGGGCCTAGGGTGGGCTACCCTAGGGACTTCGGTAGAGCCTAGGGTAGGTTTCCCCCCCCCCCTCGGATTCTATACCCCCGGGTAACGACCGTTACCCGAGAATGGAGAAGAACGTTCACAGGGTGCGTACTGCACTTCCTCTGACGTGCTGAAGACGCCAGTCAGCTGGTACGAGACAATTGCGGTCGCTCGACGTGGTTCGCTTGCTTCTCAAGCCGCGCGGGAGAGCTGCGAGTCTTTGAGACACCGTGCGGGGGCGGCACCAGGGCGGATACACACTGATGCTCTCTGCAGGCGGTGTGGCACCAACAGTCGCGAGTCAGATAGTTAGCTGGTAGTGAACATTTCAATTGCCAGCCTGCGTTCAGGGCGGTGCTCGGAGGTCCATTCACGCATTCACACAGTCAGGCATTCACACATTCACACATGCACACACACACACACATTCAGACACACACACACACACACACACACACACACACACACACGCACACACATTCACACACACACACGCACACACATTCACATAGTCACACACACAACACACAGACAGACAGACAGACAGACAGGCAGGCAGACAGGCAGGCAGGCAGGCAGGCAGGCAGACAGACAGCCAGCCAGCCAGCCAGCCAGCCAGCCAGACACTCACTCACTCACTCACTCACTCACACTCACACACACACATTCACACACACACACACACACACACACCCACGCGCGCGCGCGCGCGAGCGCGAGCGCGAGGGGGGAGGGAGGTCGACCTGCGCTTTTGGTCCACATCCCCAGGGTCGACGTTTCGGGCATTCGCACGTAAGTTGCGCGCAAGGTCGCAGGTAAGCGCCTTCATGTCCGCAAGGTGTGCCACACCTGCAGCCTGCGTAAGCCCACGAGAGGTCGACATTCCACCTCGCGTAAGGCTTTTGTCTTTTCTTGGCTCATCGTTCCTGCCGGGCGTGAGAGGCGCCCCGCCGCCAGCTCAGAAACCAATCGGGGCGGACCACAGACAGTCGGCAGCGCACGGCCGGGTTGTCGCCCTCGCGTTTTCCCCGTCTTGAGGGAGTTCGCAGCCGAGCCGACGACTGTTGAAGGCGACCTCCTCTGTTCAGGTCCTCAGCACGCGCGTTGGGCTGCTCACTTGAAGGGGAGTCCAAGTGAAACGTCCGCTTTGTTCTCGTCGTCATCGTCCACCTCCTCCAGCTCCACATCCACCTCGTCCTCCTCCCAATGCAAGCCTCTGGGGGGTTCGAAGGGCATGGCGTAGGGAGGGCGACGGATATGGTTACGCACGATGACGCACCGGATAGTGCGCTCGCAGCTACGATGAGGAGAGGTCGGTCCTGGGCTCCGCGACAGTGGAGCACTGATGTATTGAAGGCCTTCTGTGTCCAGTGGAGCACTCACATGCGGTGCCCACGCATTGTTTCATTTGAGCACTCCGAATTCCATTGCATCGGTGCCTTGACAGTGCTTTCGCACGGCGTAGTCTAGGAGCGACACGCAGCAGCTGCCAGCCAACCGAATGACTGACCGATCACTGCGACAGGAGCCACTGCAGGCGTGAGAAGGAGGAGCGGAAGGGCAGTCCAGGAGTCATACGGTACGGTTGGCGGCGGCCCGTCGACATAGTCGGACCCGCTTTGCGTACGGCGTGCAACTGGCGCCACGTCCTCCACCACCAAGTCAGGATGAATTCTGGAACCTGCAAGGTGGATTTTACGAGGTTCGCGGCATATCGTTTTGTTGGTACAGCGGTGGGGGCCATTGGCGAGGGCGGGGAAGGATGGGGGTGACGCGCCAACGTTGCTATGGCTCGTAATGGAGCGCGTCCGCATGCTTTACCATTCGCCACTGCTAGCCACTTCCTGCTACTAGGACGGTGGAGTGGGCTTTGCGCGACCATGGTCTGAGTTGATCGGTCGCTCTGCCTCAGGTCCCAGTACGGGGCGCCAGAGGCAGCTAAGAACGCGCAGAGAAAGGACGGCCATGTGCAGCTTCGCCCCCGCTCTTGTTGCTATCTCTTGGGAGCGACGCGATGGTGCGTATGCGCGCGTGCCGGCCGGGAACAGGCTACGGCGCGCATCCAAAGCGCAGGCGCACCGCAGCGACGCGCCTGGAGTTCGCGGCACAGGGCACGCTTTTTTCGCCGTGCAGAGTTCGCGTGTTCAAATTTCTGCCATGTCTACCTCACGCGCATGACCTCCCGCTCGCTCCGCGCAGTAGTCTGAGCATCCCTGTTTGCTTCTCTAGACGCCGGCGTCGCAGCTGTACAGGTGCCGTTCTCACCCCCAGAAGGGCGAGAGGGTGCAGGATTAAGCTGCAGTTCTGCCCCTCGTCGCCTGGAGACGGCAACGTTGCGACGCCGTGGCGCTCCTCTGTACAGAGGTGAGGCAGACTGGGGGGGCTCTGTCTCGGCGACTACAGAGGTTATGATTACGCTGGGGTGTGGTTTGCGATTGGCACCGTCAGGGCCCGGGGGGGCACGGCACGGTCCTCGTCGGGCTTCCTCGGGGCGCGGCGGAGAGCTCCATCGATGTCCCCGCCCGCCCCTTCGGGTGCCCCCCAGGGCGCCGGTTGCAAACGACACCCCTTGCAAATCACACCCTCTGGAGTCGCCGACTCTCGCCCAGGCTTTCTGCATCGCAGACTGGGAGGATCTTGGGGCTCGACCCCCCGCGATGCAGAGCTTGGGTCAAAGTCTTTGGGGCCGCTCCGACGCGCCGGAAGCGCACGCTGCCCCGGGGCCCGCCCTTTCTTTCCTCTGGGCACTGGCCTTCCCTGTACATGCCTCCTGTTGCATGCAGGAAGCCCAGACATGCTCGCGTCGTGGAAACAATCACGACTGGAGGGGTTTTCGGCCGTCGTCGGTCCCTGCGCCCTGGCCGGGCCCCGGGCCTGTCCAAAAACGATTCAGGATAAAAACTGGCCTTCGGGAAGGGTCGGAACTTCAGGGGGCCGTTTTGACAAAAATCAGGACCTCGCATGGCCAGGCGCGGTTCGCCCAGACCCCAGGGCTTTTCCAGGACGGGCTCCTCATCCTCAGTTGCTTGTGTTACAGTCCCCGGGCCCAGGGAGGGGCTCAGATGGCCGAAATCGCTGCATCCATAGAGTACATGCATATACTCAACGATTCGAGACATGTGTCGGGATGTCGGGAACCTATGCCTACGAATATGTACATATATAGATATAAATATAGATATGTGTGTATATATGTATATATATGTGCGTATATATATATGTATGTATATATAGGTGTGTGTCAATCAATATATATATATATATATAAATACATCTATGCATCTATCTATATGTATGTGGGAACATAGGTATATGTATGGGACTGTTCACATATATCAGAGTGAGGGGGCCGAACGGTCATTCGCTGTCCCTGGGTGCGTGGCTGAAGTGGAATTCCGCGGTGCGGATTCTCGTTGTTGTTATTGTTGTTGTTGTTGTTGTTATTGTTGTTGTTGTTATTGTTGTTGTTGGTGTTGCTGTTGTTGTTGCTGTTGTTGTTGTTGTTGTTGTTGTTGTTGTTGTTGTTGTTTGTTGTTGTTTTTTGTTGTTGTTTGTTGTTGTTTGTTGTTGTTTGTTGTTGTTTGTTGTTGTTGTTTGTTGTCGTCGTCCCACCCGCAACCCGCCCCGCGACCCACCCGCGACCCAACCCGCGACCCACCCTGCGACCCACCCGCGACTCACCCGCGACCCACCCGCGACCCACCCCGCGACCCACCCCGCGACCCACCCCGCGACCCGCCCGCGACCCACCCCGCGACCCGCCCGCGGCCCACCCCGCGACCCACCCGCGACCCTCCCGCGACCCACCCGCGACCCATCCGCGACCTACCCCGCGACCCAGCCGCGACCCACCTTCGACCCAAACCACGTTTAAGGTACAAACCACAATTTTTGGCGCCTGCGGCGGGCTTTTTTGAATTCCTTCCAGGTGGAGAATCCGCGACCCACCCCGTGACCGACTCGCGACCAACCCGCGACCCAAACCACGTTCAGGGTACAAACCACATTTTTCGGCACCTGCGGCGGGCATCTTTTGCATTCGTTTCAGGTGGAGAGCCCGCGGCCCACCCGCGAACACGTTCAGGGTACAAACCACATTTTTCGGCGCCTGCGGCGGGCATCTTTTGCACTCGTTCCCGGTGGAGAACCCGCGGCCCACCCGCGACCCAAACCTCGTTCAGTGTACAAACCAATGTTTGTTGGCGCCTGCGGCGGGCTGCTTTTGCATTCCTTCCAGGTGGAGGTGGAGGGCCCGCGACCCACCCGCGACCTAAACCACGTTCACTGAACAAACCAATGCCGCACAAGCGCGGCGGCGGATTTTTGCATGCCGTCTGAGCCCGCAAGGACCTCTTCAAGCCCCGCGCATCCACACTAGCCCGTCCAGCAACTTTGCCCTGGCGAGTTGCCTTGATCAGAGAAGGCGGGGAGCATAAAGTGGAAAAAAGGATTGCGTCGCAGTTATCTTGGGAAAGGAGGGGGAGGCAGGAGGAGTAAACAGGGGACGAGGAGAACGCGGAAGAAGAGAGGATGTAAGGATAATGTGGAGAAAGAAAAGGAGGAGGAGCAGGAGGACGAGGAGGGGGAGGAGGGGGAGGAGGAGGGCGAGGAGGGGGAGGAGAGGGAGGATGATGATGATGATGATGGACGACAATGGGAGGACGATGATGGAGGCCGATGAGGGGGAGGACGACAATTGGAGGACGATGATGAAAAGACGAGGGGGGGAGAGGGAGGACGAGGAAGAACAGGAGGAGGAGGACGAGGTGGAGGAGGATGACGATGACGATGAGGACGAGGAAGAGGAGGAGGACGAGGAAGAGGAGGAGGAGAAGGAGGAGGAGGAGGAGGAGAAGGTGGAGGAGAGCGCCATCGACCGGGAAGGTGGGGGCCACGAGATCCGCCGGCTCGACGACGCCCGCGTCGCCCGCGGCCGCCCCCTTTTTCTTATCCGCAATTGCGGGGTGCTACGTATATATATATATATACACACATATACAAATATATATATATACATACACATACACATATATAAATGTGTGTATAGAGAGAGAGATGCCCAGACATACGACTTCTTGATTTGTTATCACGAGCCCCCCCTCGAAGTCCCGACCCCTTCCCCGGGGGCCCGCTCTTCGTCTCGAGACGCCTCTGGAGGACGCCCCGGGGCTCGCGACGTGGCCCCCCAGAGGCCGGAAGCGGCCAGGAGGGGCTCCGTCTGGCTGTTTGCCTTCGCGACATCGGCAGGTCTGGGCTCCCCTCAGGGGGGACAAGCAATGACGTAAAGATGCGGATCCAAGAAAGATCCGCGCGGACCTCCGAGTTTCGTGTTGATGCGCTTTTTCGTTCCCCTGCTTCCGCTCCGAGACGCCGACCACGCCCAATGTCCGGCCGCGCCGCGCTCGGCGCCGCCCCTCTCGGGGGGCGACCTGCCCGCTCCGAGCTCGGCGCTGCCCCTCTCGGGGGGCGACCTGCCCCAGACACCCGACGCCGCGGAGGAGGCACGACGCCTTGCAGAGGCACGACCGGTCGACGACGACGACGACGACGAGGAGGAGGAGGAGGAGGAGGAGGAGGAAGAGGAGGAGTCGCCAGGGGGGAAACGGGTCATAAGGTTCGGGGTCTCGGGGCCCTTCACGGGTCCCTGGACTGCCAGAAAGCGACTCGGGATGAAGAGTTGGTCCGGGGCGGAGACCCCAGGGTCCAGGACCCGTTTCCCTCAGGAACCGTTTCCCCCCTGCCACGAGGAGGAGGAGGAGGAGGAGGAGGAGGAGGAGGAGGAGGAGGAGGAGGACGAGCTCTCGCCCCCAATTGAGGATTCAGTTGCACGACTGCACTCGAAGAAAAATGGCATAAACAGAAACATTCGCCAGTCCGCGCGTACTTCTGGGATCCGCGCTGGACCTCCCTGGCTGCCTCCAGCACCGTCCCTGGCGCGCGGAGCGCGCCATGAGGGTTTCAGATCCAAGAAATCCGCGCGGACCTTTCGAAGTTCATGTTCACGCCCTTATCTCTTCCTCGAACGATCCCAAACTCTATTGTGCTTGGGTGCACCTAGCCCAGTCGAGTGTGCTTCAGTCGAGGGCTCTCTCACTCTCTCCACCTGGAGCCAAGGGAGAAGACAACACCCACCCACCTACCCCGCACACGACCTGGAAACTCTGAGGACACGGTGCTGGCTGCCATTGCGCCAAGTCGATCAAAGCCCACCCCTTGCAACGTCGATCTTCGGAGGTTGATGGAGCCCCTACCCTGCCAAGTCGGTCAGCGAAATGCCACGTCTCGATGCCCAAGAGGGCATTGCGGCCACAGCGTTTGCGGGCCTGCGCTCCGCCGGTCTGCTCCCAGGGCGTTCTCACTGGAAAGTGTTTTTGTCAAAGGGTATTGTGCCCACCTCGCTTTCTCAGGAGCGGAAGAAGGACGTACACGTACATGAATCCACGCTGGTTTCGAGAGGATGTGTTGGGCAACTATTCGTATAACGCGGCCAGTCTCGCAGATCGAGGGGCCGTGTTCATGTACATAGCTGGGCGCGTACGTCCTTTGTGGGCTCCCTACTTCCGGATTTCGAGGAACATGGGTAGGCATGGACCGCTGCTGAGCCCCCCTGGCGGCGCCTCCGGCGCCGCCCCTGGAGCGCTCCGCGCCCCAGGGGAGGGGGGGGGCCCCAGGCGCAGATCCGAGAGCTTCGCGTGGAACGCTGGAAGCTCCATGTTCATAGAGGAGGAGGAGGAGGAGGAGGAGGAGGAGGAGGAGGAGGAGGAGGAGGAGGAGGAGGAGGAGGGGGCGTTCCTGTGGTGCACGATCGCGACCAGAGCCATCGCCCTGCGCCTCCTCTGCCAGGTCTGGCGAGCCCTCGCGGCCCGCGAGGGCCCCGGGGCCCTCGGGCGGGCACGGAGCGCTGGCTGTGCTGCCGTGGTCCTCTCCCTCGGCGTCCGGGTGTCGGGGCAGGTCTGATTGTAGGGGAGGGGAGAATGTCGGAGGTTGATAGACCTCCTACCCTGACACGTCGATGAGCGAATTGGCCGTTTCCGGTTCGCGAGAGGGCGCCGCGGCCGTCATTTTTGCGGGTACGGGTCCGTCGGCTTCGGTGTCAGGCCGTTTTCACTAGAAAGGCAGGTTTGCTACAGGGAGGTTTGTCCACCGCCGAATGAACATAAAAGCTCGGAGGTCCGCGCGGATTTCTCGGATCGGCGCTGGGGTCCCCTGGCGGCGCCGCCGGCGCCGCCTCTGGCGCGTTCCGTGCGCCAGGGAGGGGGGTCCGGCGCGGATCCGAGAAATCCGCGCGGACCTCGGAGTTTTCATGTTTATGTCATTCTTCGTTCCCCTAGACTGAGCGATCCAGAGCCTTCCGAATGCTCGGGTGGCCACCGGGTTCCTCTTCTCGGGTGCTGCCAGAGGAGGCCCCGCCCCACGCGGGGGTTCATTTGCGCGGCACGTCGGTGCCACGATGGCATTCCGAAAGAAGCAGCAGAATTGGCGTGGTCGAATCGAGGGGGCCCGAGCGGTCTTGCTTTCTCCCTGCGCGCGCGCGCTGCTGCATCGGAGGCCTTGGGGGCTCACACCCAGGGGCTCTATGCACGTGGGGGCGACACTCGGGGGCTGCAGTCGAGGCGGACTCCTACGTCGGCCCCGCCAGATCCTGGGCCCCCTCGCGTCCTGCGCGCGTCGTGACCCAGGCCGTCTGCATGCCTCTGGCGGGTGTGGCCCTCGGAGGGGCCTTGGGGTCCTCTCGCGCGTCCTCGCCGATCCATCTCGACCGTACGATCGGGGGCCACACCTGGGGGCGACGCCTGGGGGCTGCACATACGGGCAGCACGTATGGCCCTCGGAAGGGTCTTTGGGTCCTCTCGCGCGTCCTCGCCAATCCATCTCGACCGCACGCTTTGGCGGCTACGCCTGGGGGCGACGCCTGGGGGCTGCACATTCAGGGCAGCACGTATGGCCCTCGGAAGGGTCTTTGGTTCTCTCGCGCGTCCTCGCCAGTCCATCTCGATCGCACGCCTTGGGCGCTACGCCTGGGGGCGACGCCTGGGGGCTGCACACAAGGAGGAGGAGGAGGAGGAGGAGGAGGAGGAGGAGGAGGAGGAGGAGGAGGAGGAGGGGAAGGAGGAGGAAGAGGAGGAGGAGGAGGAGGAGGAGGGGGAAGGAGGAGGAGGAGGAGGAGGACGACGACGACGCGGCAGAAGGGCAGCACGCCTCGGCCCAGGCGTCGGCCGCGCCGCCGCCCCCCCCACTCACTCTCGTCCGCCAGGGGCTTTGCGAATGAGGCGAATTCGGGGGTCCGTCGATCTTGGGGGGGCCTCGGGGGCCGTCTTGGAGCGACGGGAGACGGGGAAGGCGAGAGCGAACGCGTAGTCCTCGTAAGATATTTTTCGGATTATGTTACTTTAGCATTTTTTCAAAAAATGTTACGTCACCACAAACGTTTTTCGCCAGGGAGATCCGCGGATCGCACCTCCCGGGGTCCGTCCTGGAGAGCCCCTGCTGGAGCACTCCTGGGGCGCCTCTCGGGGGCACCTTGGGCCGCCTGGAGGCAATCTTGGTCATCCCGGAACGATCCTCCGGCGACTCTCGGTATCGTTCAACCGATCCCCATCCGCATCCCCATCCACATCTCGAGCCCCACCGTCCGTCTCACCACCTCAGCTGGGGATATGCCCCTTGAAGCCCGAAGACAGCAGCCTATATCCCCATCCAGGGGGGCAAATCGGCCAGTGGGGCCCCCAGTCCACGCTGGTGGGGATGGGGATCGGTTAAACGATGCTCAGACCCGAGGCCCCTCGTGGACCGTCCTGGGGGGCCTCTGCTGGGCCCTCTTGGGCTTGTGTGCGGGGGGCCCGCGGTCCCTCGAGGAGGCGTTCGAGCCGGGGCCATGCCTGGCCGGGGGGGGGGTCCAACTCCCAGCTTGGGGCCACTATGTGGGGGGGGGGCGGGAGCCTTGAGACGGGGGTCAATGCAAACTCAGGCGATCGCAAACATGGATCAAGGGGGCGTGGAGTAGCGACGGGTCCCGCTTCCACGGGAAATCGCGGATTTCCGCCGCCGAGCGAGGCGGCACCGGCCGCATTTGGGGGAGGGCACCTCCCCCGATCCATGGATTTGGCGACCGCGCGCCAAATCCATGGATCGCTAATCCATGCTTGCGCCCCCGACAGACAGGGGTTAGCCAGAGCGCCGGATCTTGCAGGATCTTGCAGGGCCCGGGTCGCATTGACCTGGGCTCGGGTGCTGGCTCTTGCAGGATCTTGCAGGATCCTGCAGAGCCTGATTTGCCCCGGGGTTTCTGCCTTGCCCCAGGTCAACCCAGAGATCCGATGTCGTGAAGTCTCGACCAATTCCCCTGGACCCGTTTTTCATCCTGAGTCGTTTTTTGACAGTCCCGGGGCCCAGCGAGGACCTTAGACGCCGAAATTTGAGAAAACCATCCGCCATGATTTTTTCAATACGTTGGATCTCTGGGAAGGAGTCCCCGAGGGGGAAATGATGGGGGGGAGCGGTCTCGCACGCCTGGAGACCCACGAGGGAGGGGCAAAAGCTTGTGTCCATGCGCACGGCCGCGGAGGTCTCGGCCCTTTCTCCCCGGGTGCAGGCGTTCGCCTGGGGCGATCCTGGTATGGCCCCGGGACCCGACGACGACGGCGACGACGACAGCGAAGACGACGTCGACGACGACGACGACGACGACGGCTGAACAATTACTCACTGCGTTGAGCTCCCCATATGTGCATCCCATGTTTTATCTTATGCCGTTGTGAGCGTCTGTTCATGAGTGTCTCCCGGTTCACACCAATGTGCTCCCAGTCCACACCAATTCTGGGTTTCACTGTAAGCTCCCGCCCCCTGATCCCGGACTCCAGGGATCTCCGAAGCGAAAAAAACAACCGAAAACAACGCCCCCAAAAAACACCATCTGAAAAACAATAGAAAAACATATGGTCACGCCTCACAACATCTCCATTCGCGAACGACAGGAGTTCCCGGGGCCCAAGAATCCCCAGAAACCAAAATCTAAGAAAACGGCTGCATTTCCCCTGCTTTCGATTCCAATGGACGGAAGGTGTGCTCCAGGTCTTCTAATTCTTGCAATCTGTTCCGTTCGTCCCATGGGGTACGTACCGGAGTACGACCCAAGGGAGCAGCACGCGTCATCTCCTTCTTCCTTGCGTCCCAGAGGGTACGTGCCGGAGCACGACCCAAGGGAGCAGCACGCATCCTCCCTCATTTCCTTCCTCCGTGCGTCCCAGAGGGTACGTGCCGGAGCAAGACCCAAGGGAACAACACGCCTCGATTCCTTCCTCCGTGCGTCCCAGAGGGTACGTGCTGGAACACGACCCAAGGGAGCAGCACGCCCCGACTCCTGCCTCGACTCCATCCTCCGTGCGTCCCAGAAAGTACGTGCCGAAGCACGACCCAAGGGAACAGCAACTTGCTGGTCCCCTTTTGGGAGTGCTGAAACCAGCGCCGCGCCTGAGACATCTCCAAAGCTGCTGTTGTCGCAGACGATGTTGGGCACCGAAACAGGCAAACCGCTTGAGACATCCCCACAAACTGGCCGCGAACGGGCTCGTGATATACCCCCTGGCGGCTCCCCTCAGGAGTGCTGAAACCAGCGCCCCGACTGACACATCCTCATAATCTGATGTAGACGCAGACGATGCTGGGCACCGGAACAGGCAAACCGCCTGAGACATCCCCTCAAACTGGCCGCGAACGGGCCCATGATATACCCCCTGGCGGCTCCCTTCAGGAGTGCTGAAACCGGCGCCCCGACTGACACATCCTCCAAATCTGTTGTAGACGCAGACGATGCTGGGCACCGAAACAGGCAAACCGCCTGAGACATCCCCACAAACTGGCCGCGAACGGGCCCGTGATATACCCCCTGGCGGCTCCCCTCAGGAGTGCTGAAAACAGCGCCCCGATTGACACATCCTCCAAATCAGCTGTAGTCGCAGACGATGTTGGGCACCGAAACAGGCAAACCGCTTGAGACATCCCCAAAAACTTGCCGCGAACGGGTCCGTGATATACCCCCTGGCGGTTCCCCTTAGGGGTGCTGCAGCCAGCGCCCCGCCTGAGACATCCTCAACATCTGCCGTGCGTTGAGCAACTCAGACTATGAGAAAGTTTGAGTATGTGTAGGTATGAGTATGAGTAAGTCTGTGTATGAGTACGTCTGGGAATGAGTAAGTCTGAGTATAAGTAAGTATGTGTATGAGTAAATCTGTGTATGTGTACGTCTGGGTATGAGTAAGTCTGAATATGAGTAGGGCTGAGTATGAGTAAACCTGAGTATTAGTAAGTCTGTGTATGAGTAAGTCTGTGTATGAGTAAGTCTGGGTATGAGTAAGTGTGTGTATGAGTACGTCTGGGTATGAGTAAGTCTGAGTATGAGTAAATGTGTGCATGAGTAAGTCTGTGTTATGGGTGTGTTCTTGTTCTCTGGAGTCGGCGGCGTCCAAGAATTATTCACTGCGTGGAGCTCCCCATATGCGCATCTACTCGCATGGACCTGTCCGCCGTGAATGTCTAGGCGCAAGAGCTTTCGAATATTAACGGGCTTCAGTTGTGACGGTCTGGACATCAATCTAACTGCGAATGAATTGGAGTGTGAATGAGCCTCAGTAGTACAAGCGCGTCTTTGTGCATGAGCCTGGGGCCTCCTGGGGCGTCCTGAAACCTACTGGGGCTTCCTGGGGTCTCCAGGAGCCTCTTGGGACCTCCTGGGACCTCCTAGTAAGGTTTCGTGCCCCAGGAGAGGCGCAATCTAGCAACAGACGTACATAAAACATTGCGGATTAAGGTTTCGTGCCCCAGGAGAGGCGCAATATATAGCAACAGACGTGCATAAAACATTGCGGATTAGAGCCCAGGAGAGGGCAATATATAGGAACATGAGTAAAACATTTAGGATTGTGTACACAGGAGAAGGACCA
Organism: Prorocentrum cordatum; assembly: GCA_963575745.1. Taxonomy (NCBI): domain Eukaryota; class Dinophyceae; order Prorocentrales; family Prorocentraceae; genus Prorocentrum; species Prorocentrum cordatum. The sequence goes on along the minus strand of CAUYUJ010003858.1, from coordinate 5,352 downwards.
TCAATAGAAACATACGTAGAACATCAAAGAATCGTGCTCCAGGTGAGGCCCAATCGATAGGAGCATACGTAAAACACATGGGATTGGAGCCACTCCTGTTGCCTTCTGAGGCCTCCTGCTCCTGGGGCCTCTCGGGGCCTCCTGTTGCCTTCCGAGGCCTCCTGGCGCTTCCTGTTGCCTCCTGGGGCCTCCGGTGGTTTCCTGAGGCCTTCTGGAGCTTCCTGGGGCCTCCTGGAGCCTCTTGGGACATCCTGTGGCCTCTTGAGTCTTTCTGTGGCCTCCTGATGCCTCCTGGTACCTCACGTGGTCTCCTGGGGCCTCCTGGAGTCTGGCCCACCTGGGGGGTGAAAATTAGCGCCTCGCTCGAGACATCCTCCAAATCTGCTCCGAAAGCGAAGGATTTTGGGCCCAGAAACAAGCAAACCGCCTGAGACATCCCCACAAAATGGCCGCGAACGAGCCCGTGCAAACACCCCTGGCGGCTCCCCTTAGGGCCACGAGCCTGGCCACCCAAACAAGCAAACCGATCGAGACATCCTCAAAATCTGGCCCACCTGGGGGGTGAAAATGAGCGCCTCGCTCGAGACATCCTCCAAATCTGCTCCGAAAGCGAAGGATGTTGGGCACAGAAACAAGCACACCGCCTGAGACATCCCCACAAAATGGCCGCGAACGAGCCCGTGCAACCACCCCTGGCGGCTCCCCTTAGGGCCACGAGCCTGGCCACCAAAACAAGCAAACCGATCGAGACATCCTCAAAATCTGGCCCACCTGGGGGGTGAAAATGAGCGCCTCGCTCGAGACATCCTCCAAATCTGCTCCGAAAGCGAAGGATGTTGGCAAGACAAACAGGCAAACCGCCTGAGACATCCCCCCAAAACGGCCGCGAACGGGACCGTGCAACACCCCTCGGCGGCTCCCCTTAGGGCCACGAGCCTGGCCACCAAAACAAGCAAACCGATCGAGACATCCTCAAAATCTGGCCCACCTGGGGGGTGAAAATGAGCGCCTCGCTCGAGAATTCCTCCAAATCTGCTCCGAAAGCGAAGGATGTTGAGCCCAGAAACAAGCAAACCGCCTGAGACATCCCCACAAAATGGCCGCGAACGAGCCCGTGCAACCACCCCTGGCGGCTCCCCTTCGGGCCACGAGCCTGGCCACCAAAACAAGCAAACCGATCGAGACATCCTCAAAATCTGGCCCACCTGGGGGGGTGAAAATGAGCGCCTCGCTCGAGACATCCTCCAAATCTGCTCCGAAAGCGAAGGATGTTGGCAAGACAAACAGGCAAACCGCTTGAGACATCCCCACAAAACGGCCGCGAACGGGACCGTGCAACACCCCTCGGCGGCTCCCCTTAGGGCTGCTGAAATGAGCGCCTCGCTCGAGACATCCTCCAAATCTGCTCTCCAAGCGAAGGATGTTGGCAAGACAAATAGGCAAACCGCCTGAGACATCCCCACAAAACGGCCGCGAACGGGACCGTGCAACACCCCTCGGCGGCTCCCCTTAGGGGTGCTGAAACCAGCGCCCCGCCTGAGACATCCTCGCAATCTGCTGTTTATCGAATAAGTCAGACAATGAGAAGGTCTGAGTATGAGTAATTCTGAGTATGAGTAAGTCTGTGTATGAGGAACTCTGAGTAAAAGGAGGAGGAGAAGGAGGAAGTCCGAGTATGAGTAAGTCTGAGTATGAGTAGGTCTGGGTATGAGTAGGTCTGAGTATGAGTAAGTTAATGTGATCAGGTCTGAGTATGAGTGAGTCTGTGTATGAGTAAGTCTGTGTATGAGTAAGTCTGTGTATGAGTGAATCTGAGTATGAGTGAGTCTAAGTAGGAGGAGACGAGAAGAGGGGAGGAGGAGAAGAAGAAGGAGTAGGAGGCGTCCAAGTAATAACAAGAACCCCATCTTAGGATATGGGGAATAAGAAACATTTACTCTTCAAAAGGGGCTCGGTCGTTCCTTTGGTTTGCATGCGTTCGGCTACCTTGTTGGCGGCGAGCCCCCCTGGTGTTCCTTCAGATTTTGGAAGGGCGGGTCCGTGCCTTCGGACTTCGTAGACTTACTTGGAAAAAAGGGGCGTCGTTCCTGATGTATCGTTCCTTAGGTCACGCCGAATCCTGTAGAGAAGAGCATCAAAAAAGCGGCCGCGGAGCAGGAGGGGGGAAGGACAGGCCCGGGCCGCCAAGAATTGGCGGAGATCGGGCGCTCGCGGGTGGCCTGGAGGGGGAGGAGGAGGAGGAGGAGGAGGAGGGGAGGAGGAGGAGGAGGAGGAGGGGAGGAGGAGGAGGAGGAGGAGGAGGAGGAGGAGGGAGGAGGGGAGGAGGAGGAGGGAGGAGAGGGAGGAGAGGGAGGGAGGGAGGAGGAGGAGGGAGGAGGAGGGAGCGGAGGGAGGAGGAGGAGCAGGGGAGAGGAGGAGGAGGGGGAGGAGGAGGAGAGAGGAGGAGAGGAGAAGGGAGGAGGAGGCGGAGGAGGAGGAGGAGGAGGAGGAGGAGGAGGAGGGAGGAGGAGGAGGAGGAGGAGGAGGAGGAGGAGGAGGAGGAGGAGGCAGGAGAGGAGAAGGGGAGGAGGAGGAGGAGGAAGGAGGGGAGGAGGGAGGAGGAGGACTGAGGACGACGAGGACGACGAGGACGACGGAGGACGACGAGGACGACAGAGGACGACGAGGACGACGAGGAGGAGGGAGGAGGAGGAGGAGACGGAGGAGGAGATGTAGGAAGAGGAGGAGGAGAAGGCGGAGGAGGAGGAGGCGGAGGAAGGGGAGGGAGGAGGGGGAGGCGAAAGCGGACAAAAACAACAGACGACTTTTTCATATATTGCTACGGCACCTCATACGGGATCCTCCCACACCATCCTGCTGGCCCCTGCGACAAAAACGCGACAAAAACGACGCGTGTCGACGCTCCCCGGCGCCATCGTCGACGCCATACCTCGACACTACACATTGGCGCGGAGGCGGGCGCGGTGCGTGCAAAAACCTGCCATCGTAGGTAGCTCGGGAGCGATCGACGCTGCACCGGCGCGACGCCGGGCGAGGTGCGTGTGGCACCTGCCGGCGCAGGGAGCTCTCGGGAGGCGCCTGTTTCTTTTGCTGGCCCCCCCGCCGCTCGAAGGGCGGCGGGGCGAGGCTCCATCCTCCTCCTCCTCCGCCTCGTCCTCCTCCGCCTCGTCCTCCTCCGCCGCCTCCTCCTCCTCCTCCTCCTCCTCCTCCTCCTCCTCCTCCTCCTCCTCCTCCTCCTCCTCCTCCTCCCCCCTCCCCCGAAGGCGCCCGCCGCCGCCGCGCACGCGCGCCCAGGACGGCGCCAGCAAGCAGGCGGTGCTGCCCCCCCCGGCGCGGTGGGGCCCCGGGCTCGGCGTGGTCGGCCTCGAGCTTGGCGGCCCGCAGCGCGTCATATCGCTCAGGCCGCCGGGAACATCGGGGGCGCTCGTCAAGCAGTGGCGACGCGTCCCGGCGTGCCTGTAGTCCCAGTCACAAGCCTTCTAAGAACAGCAACGTGCCAAGAACTCTTCGTGGCTTCGGCGGGATGTTCTGAGAACGCCTGTGGCTGGCACCGTCCTGTCTCAGCACATCGTGCTTGCGGTCTGAGAACATGGTTTTGGTTCTTAGAACATTCTTGGGGGGTTAAAAGAACATGTCGTGGTAGGCCTATAGGAATGTCGGGACGGTCGGCCCCTGCTCAAATCAGGGGCGTTCGGTGTCGGGGGCGGCCAGGACTTCGCATCGCTCGGGCGTCTGCATTTTTTCGCAGCGAGGGCCATCGAGGAGCATTGTGACCTGTCATACGAGGAAATGCGCGCACGATGTCGACAACTGCACGGGGAATGGACGTCAGAGCGATGGCGAGAAGAGGGGGCCAAGACATCATCCGAAGAAGAAAAAGCGCCATAACCACAAACTTGTGGCGCTCCGCGCGGATATCTTGGATTCGCCCTGGCCCCCCCGGCGGCGCCTCGGGCGCCGCCCCTGGCGCTCTCCGCGCGCCAGGGAGGAGGTCCCAGGGCAGATCTAAGAAAGCCGCGCGGAGCGCCAAACGTTTATGCTTACGTAGTTTTTCCGCCATGCCAGTGGGAAAGGCCGCCTGCCGCCGACGGGCCACTTTGGCACACCCCTCAAACGTTCTGTGGCCGCATAGGAGCGTCCACCGAAGATGGTACTCAGCCTCGTTTTGAAGAGACAGTGCCCCGCGTTCCGTCCTTCCTCCCCCTCCACCCTCCTCCCACCCCTGCCTCTGCCCTCCGCCATTTCGGCACACCCCTCGCACGTTTCGTAGCCCCGTAGAGAGCTCCACGAAAGGCCCCAGCGCCAGGGCCCGCTTGCCGCCACCTCGCCATCTCGGCACACCCCTCACACGTCTCGCAGCCCCGTAGGGAGCTCCACCGAAGGCCCCAGTGCCAGGGCCCGCATGCCGCTACCTCGCCATGTCGGCCCACCCCTCACACGTTTCGTGATTCCATAGAGATCGCCACCGAAAGCCTCGGTGGAAAAGGCCGCCTGCCGCCGACGGGCCACTTTGGCACACCCCTCACACGTTCCGTGGCCGCAGAGGAGGATCCACCGAAGATGGTACTCGCAACTGCGGTACGCACAGTTGGGGCCCTGAAGAAGGAATCCTTTTGGTTGGGGAGGGGCTCCGCGTTCCTTCAGTGTTTCACAGCTTGCCTCAGGTTTTCCTTATGTTTTCGATGGGAAATCGAAGGCTAACTTATGGAAAAAAGGGGCCTCGTTCCTTATTTAGGGTTCCCTAGGTCAACGCCCCGACTGTATCACTGCTTATGCTTGGGTCCTTCGCCAGGCTACTTCACTTCGGCTCCACCAGGCAGCCGAGCTCCAATGGCGGTCTGGCCGGCTTGAGGCCGCCCGTCGCCGTCGCCATTGTCCACCGAGGTCCAGTGGCGGCTCGGCCAGCTCGTGGCCGCGCGCCGCCGCCCATCGCCACCGCCGGCGCCGCCTGCAGGGGAGCCCCAGTGGCGGTCCGGCTTGGTCGTACGGCCGCCCGTCGCCGCTGCGCGCTGCAATTGCAGTGTTTTGATGTGCTTTGCGTTGCTCTGCACTGTTTCGCTTCGCATACCGTTGTCGCCCGTCGCCGCCGTGCACTGCAATCGCATGGCGTTGCGTTGCATACACGGCTTCGCACGGCTTTGCATAGCGGTGCATGGCCTTGCGTTGTTTTGTGTTGCAATGGATTGCTTGTCATTGCGTGGCTGTGCTTTCCATTGCTTTGCATTTCTTTGTTTTCCTGTGCGTTGCTTAGCACTGCTTTGCTGCATTGATTTGCATTGCTTCGCATTACTTTTCATTGACTTGCAGTGCTTACCATTTCCTTACATTCCTTTGTATTGCGTTTCATGGCTT
>CAUYUJ010003857.1:62564-75037 GCA_963575745.1 Prorocentrum cordatum | reverse complement strand
CTCCTCCTCCTCCTCCTCCTCCTCCTCCTCCTCCTCCTCCTGTTCCTGCTCCTGATCCTGCTCCTCCTCCTCCTCCTCCTCCCCCCCCTCATCATCCTCCTCCTGGCACGTAGCTGAGGCGGCCTGAGTCCTGCATCAGGTCGAACCGCTCGCCACGCGCCATACCTCGGCGCGCACCTGTGGCAACACAGCCTGTACGACAGACGGATCGGTACCTTGATTGATTCCGCGTGGTCATCTACTGACATGATTATACAGGTGGAAAGCGGCCACAACTATAACAAGCGATTCAGGACTGGGAGGATCGAGACCGAGAAGGGCGACGGGACACGACGGGATCAGACGACCGAGGACAGAGGCAATCAGATCCTGGAATCGCTTACACTGTAAATAGTGGGCTACAGTGTCTCTAGCTTGACAGCCTAAACAACAGCAAGTATATCCTACACCAGATTGGGGTTCGTGCAGACGGGTAACTGTAGTCCACCCCCCACAAAGGGTTTTAATTATGACATTGGTCCAACTCTTCGGGGGCTTAAGCATCGTGCTCTGTACTTGGCCACATGGGATCTTTAAACTTTGCTGCCGAGCCTCTGGGAGATAAGCGGGTAATCGTTTCTGGGAGAGCTGCTCAAGAGGATCTGGGTACATCACTTCTTGCAGGACTCTGCCTGCACGCCGCTGCACCTTGCGGTCTCCCTCGGCGATGGCAAGATTCGCTTCGGCCACCGCCAGGCGACCCGCACGCCTCCACTTCTGGGAGCTCTGGAAGCCCGGAGCGGCTTCGCAGAGAAGACTGACCAGCGGCGGTGCCTGCCAGAAAGCGGGCGAGAGCTGTCCCTCCACGATCTGTATCGCGGGGAGGTATTCCTCTGCCATGGCTTGCAAGCGATCAAGTAGCGACCGCCATTCAGGAAACGTCACCATTGCACATCGGATGAGGGAGGCGCGGTTCACGACTTCCGCGCTCCTGAATTTTGCCCCCCCCCCCCCCCCCCCCCCCCCCCATTTCTCCAGGGCGAGGAAGCCAGCAAAGCTGAGGCAGCAATGAGGCACAGCATATATGGAGGCAAGATTGGCATGCTCACGCATGCCATTGAGGCAACATGTTAAATTGACTGACATACGAAAGAGTGGTGGTGAGCGCGCGGCGATTGTACGATAAGGCGGTGACCGACGGCGGCGCGCGACCTTCCGCCAGAAGGGCCGTCCTCATCTGATATTTCATCAACGGGCCAGAACCGAAGGCCCAAGCTTGAGCCCAAGATAAACCAGGGAGCCCTCGACCCGAAACTCAGACCAGGCCGGGGGGTTTCCCCAAATCCAAGACAAGATCTGCTCGCGCAATTCGGGCGTGCAAGGGCCAGATAACGGCACCAGGAAGCATTTCGGCGGCTTCAGGTGCAGGCCTGCCACGCGAGCAGAAGCTTGAAAGACTTTGTGGAGCCGCCGAAGGCATTGAATCAAGTAGATCACCGCACCAACATCGTCCGCACAGGCTCTGACAATCCCTTTACGCGGGGTGATAATGAGGGACCGAAAGTGGACCATAAAGGGATGCGACGCTAGACTATAAATCACCCCAGAGGCTGGGCAGCCCTGAATGATCCCCGCAAGAATATAAAACAGGACCTGAGAAGAAGTACCTATCATACCGAAACAGCAGACATGTTGATAAATCACGGCCAGGAGGTGCCTAAGGGGGCCAGGGATCTTAACAGCTCCTAGGACCAATGCCAACCATTCATGAGCGATGGAAGGGGAACGCTTGGGAGTAGTCAAAGGAGGCAAGGAGGGGGAGGCGGCTCATGGCGTCTTCGTTCAATCCCGCGGCTCTGGCTTCCACGTCAAGCTCTAAGATGTTCAGGCCGAAGTTGCGGCCCACCACGAACCCTCGTTGTACAGGGTCGACTGCATCTGCGGCTGCCAGGGCGAGGCTCCTAACAGCTACATTCGCGATGATTCTGCAGTCGGCGATTTTCAGACCCAGGGGGCGAGTATTGGAAGGGGGCACGGGCGACAAACGTGGCATCTTCTGGGGCCTCACCCTTGGCGATAAAGACTCCTCGGAAATCTAGAACGGGAGCTCCAGCGGGACGATGGGCCCAGGCAGCGTACGGGAGCCCATCTGGGCCAGGAGCACTCTTGGGAAGTCTGCGGAGGGCCTTCTGGATTTTGTTCGAGATCAGGGCGCTTGATGTTGGAAAAAGTCATGTTTGATCCCGAATCGCTCGATATGCATCGTGGCCTGGGGCTGCTCGATGGGCTTCTCACTAAAGACTCCCCCCCAATGGTGCGCGAGCTGGTTCAGACACTCCTGCGGATCAGACGTGATTCCATCCCCTGGAAGATGGACGCCTTGCAGACAAAGCTGTCTCCCGGAAGGAAGCCAGAGTCGTCCTCGTCGCTCGAGGCCTCTAAGTTTACGTCTCAGTCTTGCTTGCACCTTTGCTGGGGACGACCGTCCTGCTTGCTGACGGGTACGCTGAACAGCCGCTTGGTTGAGCCTGCAGTTCAGCTCATTGGTAAAGATCGCGAAGGCATCGGGATCTGCGATCTCGACGGCACCAGAAAGAGGCTGCACTCGAATGAAACGCCTAGCCAGAGGGTGAGAACGTTGAAGTTTGTCCGCGGGCCCACGGTCCTGCTTCCAAACCCCCCCCCCCCCCCCCCCCCCCCCCCCGATAGACCTGGAGACAAACAGCTGGGCAAGAAGACTTTGAGGTTTACGGAATACGGTGGTGTCCCTGGCAACTCTGGCAGCTTCATTCATAACAGACTTGTGAAAGGCGGGAATCTCTGGCTGCGTCATCTCGGCGCAGTCGACCTGCCGCAGAACCTGTGAGATAAAAGCCTGATACTCGGGGCGCTCAAATATTTCTGGGTGGATCGGGCGCCCCTCAGGGTCCAGTGGCTTGCGGGGACAAATGGTCAGGATATGCGCAGCATGATCAGAAATCGCTTTTCGATGAAGGACCTCGGGGAGGCCGCGGACCTGACTCGAGACTGCCGCCTGCACAATAGCCCACCCAGGCAAACTGACAAAGGCACGGTCAATCTTCGAAAGCGCACACTGCGCAGCACAGAAGTGCGCGCGGCCCTCTCCCTCCACCTCCACCATTGCAGAGAATACTCTCGCCCACCCCGTGCTCCTCTCCCTCCTCCATTGTTGGTCTCGCTCCACCTCTTGCCTAATCTGGTCGCCCCCCGCAGACGGCCCGTCAGCGCGAAGCACAGCAGGAGGTTCACTGGCTAGGTTGAAATCGTTATGCACGATGACTAGGCACTCGCCTGGTCGGGTAGCTGCAGCCTGCTGATCGGCAAGAATGGACCTGATAATTTCTCCCGGTTCTGAATCGGCAAACCGAAGTTGTGTATGTCATAGTGAATGACCTGGACATTCTCCCCAAACGTTAGATGTAAACGCAAAGCTCTTCCTCTCGCCAAAATCTGCCGATCCTCAACAGGCGGGAACCGATGACCAAGGTTCCCGAAATCTGGATAAAAGGTCACCACACCTCCTGCAGGGTGACCTGGAACAGCGGGGAGAAACGAGCCCAACGCCGTAAAAGTTGTGCGAGCATTGTAGAAGAAATCGTTGATCTCGCGCATTGACCCATGAGCCTCTTGGACCCCCACAATAGCACCAGGAACCAGGAGATCCCGAAGATCAGTAAGCTTTCTAGAGCGGGTTGGGAGATCATGGTGGGATAACGCACGGGCATTCCAGGATATAGAGGAAAGAGGCATCGAAGTAGCCGAAATCGCCCCAGACGCCCCAGGGGAGGATGACGGCCTGGCAGTCCCAGAGGTCGCCCCAGAAGAACCTGACGGACCCGAAGACTTAAGAAGTGAACCCGAAGAGGTCCCAAGCCTGGCAGCCTTGAACGACGAGCCAGAGGACCCAGAAGGAGACCTCGGAGGTCCAGGTGGAGCCCCCGGAGCAGCAGACGAACAAGAAGACCCAGAGGCTCTGGTAGCACACGAGGATTGAGAGGAGGTCGCTCCAGTCGGCGCAGAAGGGGACGGATAACGGGAGGAAGAAGAGGAGGAGTCCGACGAACTCAAAGTCGATGAAGAACCAGAGAAGGCAGGCGGGGAGACACGCTCAGAGCTGCTTGCCGCCGAAGCTGGTGGTCGGGACGTGGACGCCCCCGCCCATGCTCGCATCACCGCGCTAAAGGCTCCACTGTGTAGACGTTGTCTGCTGCTGGATCGCGGGTAGGATCGCATTCTCGATCTCAGCTCGATTAAGTCCCAGCGCCGCAATGTTCTCGACAGCCCACTCCACGGTAGTCGGTTGCTCTTTGTGCACCACCATCCGAAGTATTGGCTTCCACTGATGACTGAGTTCTCCTCGATGATTGTTGATGAAGACTTCCTTCTGCGGGAAAGATTGGATGAAAGCACGCTTGATGGCCTTAAGAGTGATCTCTGTTCGAACCTGCGCCTGCGACTTGCCAGGGCCAATGTGCAACTCCTGCTGGACTCCAGACGTGTCAGCCACCACGAACCTGCGCCAGTCGTTGGGCCCGCGCTTGAGACACATGAGCGCCTTAGAGGTACGGCGGGCCGCCAGACCTGCTTGTCCTCTGAATTGGATATCGAAGCGCTTCGCCGCGGGCTCTCCGACAATCTCATACTCTGATGGCGGACAGCTGGCAGCTCCCATCCATTCCTGAATAGCGAAATTGACCTGCTCTTTAGTAACCAGCGTGCGGCATCTAGCCACCACAATGGTGGGGTTGGGGTCTCTGTCGAAGTTCGTGTCAGTCTCAATCTTCGGTTTCTCACTTCGCATAATGCCGAGGGTGTCCTCCAGCTGTTTGATCCTCGCCTCCAAGGAGTTCGTGTGCTGCTCAATCTTAGTTTGTCTAACTTCGACCGTTCCCATTCTGCGTTCAACCTGAGACCCCAAACTTGTACATGCCGTCTGCACCGCAGATGCAAGCGAAGATACCTGTGTGCGGATGGCGCCGATGGAATCCATGAGTGATTTCTGAACTTCATCAATATAGTTCTTGAGTTCGTGAGCTTCTTGTTCACCTGGCGGAAATGTTGGAGGCTCCCAGAATTCGCCCTCAGCTTCGTCGTACGAGTCGATAGCACCATTTCCTTTGCCTTCCTTGCCTCCCTTCGGCCATTTGTGGGCGGGCGCCTGAGGATGATGAGAAGCACCACCATGCTCAGGAACGGCACCCATCTGCGCATGTTCTGGCATCGCGTCGTCCTTACAGACTACCGTCTGCGAGCGGACAGCCCGTCGCGAAACAAGAGTGTACAGTGGTGACCGCGGGCAAAGCCCCAAGCCGTCGGAGCCAGACAGGCTACGGACGGGCCGAAAGCTAATCGCTGATTCTCGGGCGTCTATAGCCCTTCACAACGTTTAGCCTTGAGCCAAAATGGCTACGGGCCTCCTCCTCCTCCTCCTCCTCCTCCTCTTCCTCCTCCTCCTCCTCCTCCTCCTCCTCCTCCTCCTCCTCCCTCCTGTTCCTGATGGCGTCTGCCCGTGAGCGTCCGTGGGCACCCCGTGGGCGCCCCGTGGGCGGCTGCGCCCCGTGGGCGCCCCGGGGACGCCCGCGGAGTTTACAGACCACGACGACGACGACGACGACGACGACGACGACGACGACGACGACGACGACACCGCCGACGCCGCCGCCGCCGCCGCCGACGACGACGACGACGAGCGACGCCTCCGAAGGTCTCCAGAGGTTTGCCGAAGCTTCTGGAGGCCTCCTGAGGCCTCTGGGAGTCCCCATTGATAGCACCACATATCCCTCAGCGCATAAGTTGCACCACACAGCTCGCACCACATGAGTTGCAGCACATAGCTGCCACAACATAGCCAGCGACACATATGCCGCACCACGTACTGCACGCATCGCATAGCTTGCAACACGTGTCTGTTTTTACATCGAGGGTGCAGTCGCCTCCCGCGTGTGGCCCATGCTGGCTAGCATATTGATACCCCTCCTCATCATCCGCCTCTGACAAGACTGAAATCGACTCGCACACATCTCCTCAACCAGTCGACTGCATCATCCTCTTCTGGGACCCATCCGGAGCTCCCCAAGCCCTCCTGGACAATGGCACCCATCCAAAACTCCCAAGAACCCTCTGGAACAATGTCATGCCTCGCTGCTCCCCGTCCATCATCATCATCATCATCATCATCATCATCATCATCATCATCATCATCATCATCATCATCATCATCATCATCATCATCATCATCGTCATCAGCATCATCATCATCATCAGCATCAGCATGATCGTCAATATCATCAGCATCATCAGCAGCAGCAGCAACAGCAGCAGCAGCACCACCACCATCATCATCATCACCACCACCACCATCATCATCATCATCATCATCATCATCATCACCACCACCATCATCATCACCATCATCATCATCATCATCGTCCTCCTCCCGCTTCTTGTCAGAGCCCTGGAGGAAGATGGTAAGGACGACATCATCAGAGGCACGCCGTTTTCACCTGCTCTATGACGCGGGGAGAAAAAAGCGCAGCGGGGGCGACGACAACGACAACGACGACAAAAGGGGGGACAGGACGGAGCGAGAGAAAGCGAGAAAGACGGCACGGAGAGGCCGGAAAAGAGAGGCAAGGGAGGGGAGAGGGGGAGGGGCCATCGAACCACTGCCGGCAATGAGGCTTCGAGACGGCGGGCGAAGCGCAGCAGGGGAGGAGAAGAAGCAGGAGTGCCCTCGAGGCAGAGCCCTCGAGGAGGAACCCCCTCCGAGAGCGACCTCGAGGAGTGCGGTGCCCCCGGGGAGGATCCCTCGAGGAGGATCCCCCCTCGAGGAGCGCCCCCGAGGCACTCGAGGCGCAGCCCCCCTCCCAAGAGGGCCACCTTCCCGAGGAAGTGCCGCAGCGCCGCGTACCTCGCCAGCGCGGGGTCCGCGGCCACCGCGGCGTGCAACACGGCGTCCAGCCCGCGCACGCGCGCGGCCATGAACCTCGGCAGTGGGCCAAGAGTTAGGGAGCCCTCGAAGGACGTACGCGCCCGGCTATTGACATGAACACGGCCCCTCGGTCCGCGAGACTGGCCACGCGATGCGAACATTCGCGCAGTGCGCGCTCTCGAAACCAGCGTGGATTCATGTACGTGTACACGTCCTTCTTTCGCTCCGGAGAAGTTGAGCACCGCTCCCGTCCACAGAAAGCAAAACGTGGGCATGCAGCGTTCGGAAGTCCGCGCGGACTCCTTGGATCGGAGCCGGACCCCTTGGCGGCGCCTCCGGCGCCTCCCCTGGCGCGCTCCGCGCGCCAAGGAGAGTCCGGCGCCGATCCAAGAAGCACGCACCCGCCCTGCCTCCCCCTCCTCCTCCTCCTCCTCCTCCTCCTCCTCATCCTCCTCTCCTCCTCCTCCTCCTCCTCCTCCTCCTCCTCCTCCCCTCCTCCCTCCTCGTCCCCCTCCTCCCCTCCCCCTCGCGATTGGGGAGACCACAAACGTACCGATACCGCTGCTCTCCAGACCTCTCCCGGGGTATGTCTTGGCCAGGATTTCGAGGCGAGTCCATCGGTGGCGACGAGGGCCACCCAGGCAGCCCAAAAAGGGGAAAGCCAGGGAGGGGTAGAGGTATGGGTATCTTTTCCTCCCCCTCGTCCTCCTCCTCCTCCTCCTCCTCCTCCTCCTCCTCCTCCTCCTCTCCTCCTCCTCCTCCTCCTCCTCCTCCTCCTCCTCCTCCTCCTCCTCCTCCTCCTCCTCCTCCTCCTCCTCCTCCTATCCTATTCCTATCCTCCTCCTATCCCTGCTTCTGACAGACCGTGCGGTGGCATCGAAGTCTCCAAAAGAGCTGACCGCACAGTCCGTCAGCCGCGGGGATAGGAGGAGGATAGGAATAGGATAGGAGGAGGAGGAGGAGGAGGAGGAGGAGGAGGAGGAGGAGGAGGAGGGGGAGGAGGAGGAGGGGGAGGAGGAGGAGAAGGAGGAGGAGGAGGAGGAGGCGGGGGAGGAGGATAGGAGGAGAAGGAGGAGGAGGAGGGCTCTGCCCAGAAATCCCGCTGAGGCACCGTGCGGCATGGTCACCGCACGGTTCCCAAGGGAGCGTTGTTTTCCCGCGCTTCGACATTGGCTTGGCTCGCCTTAAGTATGCCCACGGCGCTTCTGTTAGCGGTTCTTCAGCTCGGCGTCTTGGAAATTATTGGTTTAGCGCTTACAAGTCTCAACGAAAAAAGATCGGTTATTTTAGCGTGTTCTGACATTGTGCTAGCGCTTTCAGCCTTACAACGCACACCAAAAAAAACGAGAATACCAAAAAACGCCAAAACAACTACCCTAAAAACGGTTTACACTAACAAACGTATCGTGTTTTAGCGTTTTCAGCCTGTCAAAAGCCCAAAGTAGAAAACGCTAAAAACAAAAAAAAAAAAAAAGCGCTTTTCAGGCGAACCAAGGACATTGGGCGGAAGGGGGGGAGGGGGGGGTCTGGCTCCGGACTTCTGCTCAGTGCGGCTGTGTGCAGCATTGCATGCATGTTATGGGGGAGGCTCCACCTGCTCGAAGCGGGCGCCCAAAACAGCCAAGACCTACTCCATGGGGGGAGAGGGGGCCCGCGCCGCTCGGCAAAGCAACGAATAGAAAAGCGGCCACCAGACCACCGAGGTCGTGATATTTTTTTTCGTGACACGGACCGCCCCAAAGGTCTGGACCACCTCCGCGGGACAGGCTTCTCCTGCCGCGACTCCTGCACGACGCGAGCGGGGGCTAGGATCAGAGGTCTTCGTGCCAGCACTCCGGCCTCTGGCGGCCGCTCCGCAGCACCCCGGGGCACCCGCGGACTTCTCGCGTCGAGGCGCGGCTGCTGCAACGCATCCCGAGGCCCCCCCGGGGGAGCCGGCGAAAGCAAGCGAAAACGTGCGCCTTCCCCACTGAGTCAGCGCACGGCCCAGACCCCCTCGAGTAATGAAAAAATCACGACGGGAGGTTTTTCCTAATTTTCGGCTTCCGGGGGCCCTCACCGGGCCTCGGGAGCGTCAAAAAACGACTCAGGATGCAAAGCCGGTCATGGGGAAAGGGTCGGGACCTCGGGGGGTCGACGTCATGAAAAAATCATTACGTCGGGGGTCTGGGTGTGTGGCCACCGCACCGCTCTGGGGGCGCGGGATGCTCCGGCCGCGCCGAGGGAGCCCCCCAGAAGCAGCCTCTTCTGGAAGGGTGGCTTGGAAGGCATGGGCTTTCGGACGTGGATTTCTGAGATCGGCGCTGGACCCTCCTCCCTGGTGCGCGGAGCGGGGGGACCAGCGCGGATCCAAGGAGTCCGAGCGGAGCTCCGAAAGCGCATGGTTGTGCAGCTGCTTCTTCCTGGACTCACCGCACCCGTTTTTGGGTGACCCCCAATGCTTCAATGGAGGGGCCCACAAACACACAAATAAATACACACAAATAAAAAGGTTCCCCATGTTTTACCATAGTTTCTAGGTTTTTGTCTTCCCCCCCACTTCCCATGTTTTCCCAGATGTTCCTGGGGATCGACGATTCATTGTGTCCGTGTGTTTCTTCCCCTCCCGATTCAAGGCCGCGCCCGAAGGAGCCCAGGCAGCAGCATCTTCCGGAAGGTCGACTTGGGGGGCATCGCCGGCAGCCGCGGCCCACCCTCGTACTGCCTTCGGCCGGCGGCAGCGGGCGCCGCCGCCGCCGCCGACGCCGCCGCCGCCGACGAAGGCCACGACGACGACGACGACGACGACGACGACGGCGACGACGGCGGCGGCGGCGGCGGCGGCGGACGACGCGGCTGCTACGACGACGATGTCGGCGACGACGACGACGACGACGACGACGACGACGACGACGACGACGACGACGACGACGACGACGACGACGACGACGACGACGGCGGCGGCGGCGGCGGCGGCGGCGGCGGCGGCGGCGGCGGCGGCGGCGAAGCGACGACAAGGACGACTGAGGGGCGAGGCCGAGGGGGGGTCAGGAATCTCCAGGAAGGCCGAAGTCCCAGGAGAAGACTCCGGGAGGGCCCCTGAACCCAGGCATCAAACCTTGAATTAGGTCGAGCATGTCCTCCTACAGGCGGATTTTGGACGAAAATGGAAAACTAATATATCCATATATCTATATATAGATACAAAATCGAAAGATCGTCCACCGACTATTTTTTGACTATCTGTGAATCTTCCTCCTGTAGAGGGACGCGCCCGACTTAACTCCAACCGTGAAGAAAGCACGACAGAAGGATTTTCTGCCGTCTTCGGCACCTGGGGCGGCCCTCGCCAGGCCCCTAGGAAAACGCCAAAAAACACGGCACGGGGCCGACAGCAAAACCTTCTCCCGGTGAGCGGTCCAGCGCTCCACGGACCCCGTCTTCCCCTCCTCCATCAAATTCCTCGGCGCCTCTCCCGTGCCGCTGAATACAGTCGGACTTGATTGGACAGGACACGCGAGAGGACACAAGACCCTTCCGAGGGCCACGTTGCCATGGGAATGTAGAAGGCATGGGTCGCGAGACACGGCCGACCAGAAAAACTTTCGCCGGTGAGTGGTCCAGCGCTCCACGGACCCCGTCCTGAGGAAAAAGGCAGGCAGCGGAGGTCCGCCGCCGCCGAAATCCCAGGAAAGCCAGGCCCCTGGGAAGCGTCAGAAAACACGGCCGCGCCACCCACAAAACTTTCTCCGGTGACACGTGGCCCAACGCTCCACGAAGGTCCCGGGAAGGCACGGAAGGGCCTCCCGGAGCGGCCCCGCCGGGGAGGCCCCGGGAGGCCCTGCAGGAGCGAAGGGGCCCCAGGACCCATATTTTCCCATATTTTCTGGGCTTCTGTCTTCCCCCCCACTGCCCATATTTTCCCATATTTTCTGGGGAATCGACGATTAATTGTGTCTATGTGTGTTTCTTCCCCTCCTGAAGCACGTCGAGCCGAAACCAGAGAGCCTGAATTCGGGTCGGATCGATTCCACGGGCCCGCAAACCCTCAGGGGCCCATTCTTGCGGACGGCAGGGCGCCTCGGCAGCGCGGCATAGAGCGCCAGGAACTCCCTGTAGCGGCGGTCCACCGTCCTGTGGGCGGAAGAAACCACGACGACTGCGAGCCTACCCCGCCTACCCCGCATTTCCTCCTCCTCCTCCTCCTCCTCCTCCTCCTGCTCCTCCTCCTGCTCCTCCTCCTGCTGCTCCTCCTCCTGCTCCTCCTCCTCCCTCCTTCCCTCCCTCCCTCCCTCCCTCATTCCCTCTCCCTCCCTCCCTCCTTCCCTCCATCCTCCCTCCTCCCGCCTCCCTTCTCCCGCCTCCCTCCTTCTCCCTCCTCCTCCCCCCGTGGCACCTGTGCCAGTGGGTCCCCGAATCAACACAGCGGGCGGGTAGCCTCCCGTTCGTCACCCCGGGCTTGACCCTGGTAGGGAGAGAGAGAGAGAGAGAGAAAGAGAGAGAGAGGGAACCAACAAAAAAGAAGACGTAAGCTTTCCAAAAGCCGCGCCGCGGTGGGAAAGAATGGGGTCCTGCGGCCGGGAGGTTAGATCGCTTGACCGTGCGCGGCCAAGCGGGGGCAATCCAGGATCTCTGGATCCCGTCACTCCTACCGTGACAGGGATAAAACTACCCAACGTCGGGGGGTGGTGGGTGCGGCGAATAGCACGCTGTAGCCCTGTCCGCTGTAAGCCAGTGTGCCGCACCCGGGTACCTTCGACCAATTGGTCGCAATAAGCCAATGGATGCACGCCACCTGGTCCCCCTTGGACAAGGAGACTGGCGGGGGTGGTTGTGGGCACCGTGTCCACACGGGCCAGGTGGCCCGCCTGGTCGTCGTGGGTGTTCCAGGGTCCCGACGTCATTGGGGCGAAGGCTTGGGTCGGCACCTTTTTGGGGGGAGTCGCTATCAGAGCTGAGGCTGCGCGGGGGGACACGGTCGCGGCCGTCGGGCCTGCTGAAATTAAGGTAAACGCTCGGAATGTGGAAATTTCTGGCCAGGAGGAGGTACATACTTGGTGTTGATGCTGTCGTGCCTTGACAACTCCCATTCTCGTGTGGACGTCTTCGTCCGCGCAAGCGAGTGTCCCCCGCTCAGTTTTCACCTGTTCCCCTAAAGACTCTTGTATTGGCGGTAATGTGGTAATCCTCCTCCCTCCTCACCCCTCCCACCTCCCTTCTCCTCTTCCTCCTGCTCCTCCTTTTCTTCCTCCTCCTCCTCCTCCTCGTCCTCCTCCTCCTCTTTCTTCCGCCTTTCTCCGCCCAGTCGCAGGGCAGAAGGATTTGCTCGTGTGCAAGATTCCAGCGACATTGCAAGGGCCAGCTTATGCAAGGCGCTCCTGGGAGAAGGTCGCAAGCTGAAGTGGCCAGCTCTGGCGAAATCGGGCTTCGTCGGCCACGAAGCAGCTCCAATGCGAGGATCAGATCGTGTAAAAAAGCAAGCAGTGACAGCGGGCTCGGTCGCGGCAAACAGGAGTCATGCGAGACACGTCTCAGCTACAACGCAAGATCCACCTCGCGCGAG
>CAUYUJ010003857.1:57564-60064 GCA_963575745.1 Prorocentrum cordatum | reverse complement strand
GGTGCCGCCTCGAGCTCCATATTTTGTTACTTTCGCAGCCTCGGCAGCGGTCGCGCCAGCACCGGCGGTCGCCGAATGGCCGCGGCGGTTGTGTGCGCTGACGACTGCGAAGTCCCCGTGGAAAATTGGGAGCGAGCAGTGGCCCCAGAGCTGCACGTCCACGCGCGGCTCACGCATGGTTGCCGTGGCCAGCTCTGGAAGCACGACCTCGCGTGTGGCTGCAAGGCCGGCTGTGCGAGCGCACGCCGCGAGCTCGTCGCAGACTCCATCATGCAGACGGTTGTGGGCTCCACCGATCATGCAAGATATCGCGTGATCTCCAAGCTCGTCGAGTGCGTGGCCACAGACCCTTCCAGCGCGCGTGCGGCGCTGACAAAAACACGCAACGCCGAAGAGCGGGAGCCGGAGACGCCGGCGGAAATTGATGCGGAACTCATCGTCCGACAAAGGGGCCAAATCCCCAGTGGCGCTGGCTGTGAAACCAAGCCCGCCTTCCGGGCCGCCTCCGGACAGCCAGTGCTTCCGCTGCTCAGGCGTCCCTGCAGAGAGTACGGCATCGGCCGCTCGGAGCATCCACAATTTACGACGGTGCCGCAGCGCTGCGCCTGCAGCTACCGCGTGCTCGAGCGAAAATGCGTGGGCACCTGCGTGCGCATCAGGCCCCGGCTGCGGCATCCCCCACGCGTCGAGGAACACGCCGCTCGCCGCCAACCGGCCAAGGCAACCTCTGGCAGCAGCGAGCATGCCGGAGCGCTCGTACCCTACGTCGATTACAGCTGGCGGCAGGTGGAGGACAAGGCTGCCGAGAGGCTTTCGGCAGCACGCGGAGGAGCGTGGCGAGATACGAAAAATGAGCCCCAAGAGCAATGGGTCGAAGCGCCATGCCTCCATGGCTGAGCGGTGCATTCAGGGTGCTGAGACAGGCCTGCCACTGCGGGTCCGTGCAAGCAGGCCCCAAGAAAGCTGTCCGGACAAGATCGCTGACCGCGTTGTCCAAGCGACGTGCGTACGGCAGGAAGGCTGCCGGCTTCACAACACAGGCGTCGTAGGACAGAGCGCGGTTCAAGACCAAGCAAACAAGCTTCCATAGAGGGCCCAACTTACGGCAAGTGAGCTCGGCATGCGCAACTCGCTTTAAAATCGAAGCGAATGCGATCGCTTTCTCGCACCGCTTTTGCACTGGGCCGAGGGTGGCCCCGTCGAAACTAAAATGCGTGCTGCACTCGCCTTCGGCGTGAGCGCCAAGGAGAGTAAGACCAGACGCGTCGAATTCAGCATGCGGGCGCAGCTCGGCAGCGAGCTCGCCAGCGAGGGCCGGGTCTGAACGGGCAGCTGGCACGTGGGCTTTGGTCTTGTCGACGCGCAGTTTCACCCCCCGTGCCGCAAAGCACTGCGTCGCGATCCGCATCGCTTGCAGCCAGTGCTCACGCGGAGCGGCGACGCAGACGTCGTCGACGAAA
This sequence comes from Prorocentrum cordatum, assembly GCA_963575745.1. Lineage (NCBI taxonomy): Eukaryota > Dinophyceae > Prorocentrales > Prorocentraceae > Prorocentrum > Prorocentrum cordatum. Next base: position 58,604 of record CAUYUJ010003857.1, on the reverse strand, counting down.
AGGCGGAGACGCGGGCGAGAGGACTCATCTGCGAACGCCTTGGAGTAGGCCTCAGAGATGTCGCGAATGCTGGCCGAGAATGCGAGGCCGAAGTCCGAGGTTGCACTGCAACCGCCCTGGCAGCAACCCTCCTGCATCTCCAGCGTCTTGAACTGCTCCCCCACCTGGACGTAGCACAGCTGCCGGACTCCCCCGAACCACATGTTGTGCTGCAGTGTCGCCGCGCGCGGAGAGCAGGCGCGGGCCTGCTCGTAGGCGTCCTGGCGGCGGGCAGTGCCGAAGGCGCTCTCGAGTTCGAGCCCGAGGTAGACCCAGTGCGGGTGGGCCGCCATGTCCGCCTGGACCTCGGTGATGAGGGCGGCAGTGCCACTCTCTGCGCCGAGCGCATGCTGGTTGCTGCCGACGTGCGCGGAAACCCTGTGGAGCTCCGCGCGGCTGATGGTGCCCGCGGCGAGCTTGAACAGGACCTCCTGGAACACGATGGGGCGCGCCTTGCCCCCGCCCTTGTCCGAGGCAATGAGCTGCATGTGGAGCCACGGCTGCCGGATGAAGGCCGGCAACTGCCGGCAGGCCCACATCGATGCCCACCTTGAGAGTGTCCGCGTCGGGTGCGGGCTCCTGAGGAACGCCTGGACGTGGGAGTTACGCTCCCCGCTGGGCCCGGCATGCGCCAGTGCACGGGCGCTCCAGATGCACGCGCGGACCTGCTTGCACTCGACGGGGCTGCACTTGGACACTGGCGGGGCTGGCGGTCGCGAGGCACGAGCCTCGGCGGAAGCAGGCGGCAACAGCGCGGTCAGCTTCTCGTACGTCTCCTCCGTCGGCGGGAGGAGCTTCGCCCCTGTCAGCAGGCGCTTGGCCTTTCGGAGGTCGCCGATGTCGGCGGCCTCCAAAGCACGAGTCCACGTAGACGTAGAGTCCTGCTGGGTGGCCGGCTCCCCGCCTGCATCGGCGGTAACAGGAGCAGGCGGTGCGTCCCGAAGGTGACTGGCATGTCCAGCGCCACGCTCGGCATGACCCGCAGCCCACTTGCGTTCGTC
>CAUYUJ010003857.1:55000-57464 GCA_963575745.1 Prorocentrum cordatum | reverse complement strand
GTAGTAGTAGTAGTAGTAGTAGTAGTAGTAGTAGTAGTAGTAGTAGTAGTAGTAGTACTAGTACTAGTACTAGTACTAGTACTAGTACTAGTAGTACGGAACAACTAGGACAGCATACCCGGGCTCAGTCTCGCGGGCCTACTCTGAAATCATAGTTGATACATTAGCTGTTTGGTTTCATTCCTTGCCGTCATCGCGCGAGTGAGATTCGGAAGCCTGTTTATAAAAGGGTCACAGTTATCTTCCCCCTGATGTTCCTCCGGATTGTCCTCTAGATCTTTACCCAAATCTTCCCCCAGATTTTTCTTTTGATCTCTCTGCAGATCTTCACCCAGATCTCCTCCGAGATCGTCACGCAGATCTTGAGGTCTTTCTCCAGATCGTGATTATCCTTTCCCCTAAATCACCCCCTGGATCTTCACCCAGATCTTTTCCCAAATCCCTTCCTAGATCTTCACCCAGATCTTTTCTCAGATCCTCGCCCAGATCTCCCCCCAGATCTCCCCCTAGATCTTCCTCCAGATCTCCTCCCAGATCTTTCCCCAGACCTTACTCCAGATCTTCCTCCACATCTTCCTCCAGATCTTCCCCTCAGATCTTCCTCCAGATCTTTCTCCAGATCTCCCCCCAGATCTTCGCTTAGATGTCTTCGCCCAGATCTTCCCCCAGATCTTCCCCCAGATCTCCCCCCCAGGTCTTCCCCCAGATTTTCTTCCAGATCGCCGCGCAAATCTCCCACCAAATCTTCCCCCAGATCTTCCCCCAGATCTTCCCCCAGATCTTTCCCCAGATCTTCCCCCAGATCTTCCCCAGATCTTCCCCCACATCTTCCCCCAAGATCTGGGGGGAAGATCTGGGGGATCGAGGCTCGAGGCTTTCTGGCTTTCGGGGGCGCGAAAAGCTGGCGCGCTGCGACCCCGGGAGGGGTCCGCGGGCCCATCTTGAGCGGATTTTGGCCGAGGAGGAGGAGATTCGAGCTTTGAGGTTCGAGGGTTTTTTTTCAAGTCGTTTTCGGCCTCTCAGGGCCGTCTTCGGGCCCCGGGGCCATCCGAAACGGATCTCCGGAGGCAAGCTGTCTGCTGCCTGCGCGACTGCAGCTCGAGGTCTGGCGACTCCTCGGAGAGGGCGTTGGAGCAACCAGAGCGCCGTAGCTCGGCAGACCGGTGCTGGGCATCCTCGAGGAATGCAAGGGGTGTTTCGGGCAATTTCAGGGCGTGTGGTTCCGCAAGGTCATCCCTCAGATCTTCCGCCAGATCTTTTCCACGTCTTTCCCCCGATCGCTCTTCGGATCTGGTTCCAGATCTTCCCCGCGCGTCCTTTTCCAGAGTTCCCCCAGATCTTCCCCAGGTCTTCCAGCAGATTTTCTTCCAGATCTTCCCCCGGATTCTTCACCAGCATTTTCCCCCAGATCTTTCCCGGGATCTTCCCCCAGATCTTTCCCAAGATGTTCCTCCAGATCTTTCCCCAATTTTTCCCCCAGATCTTTCCCTTGATCTTCCCCCAGATTTTCCTCCAGATCTCCCCCCAGATATTTCCCCAGATCTTTGCCTAAATCTTTCCCCAGATCTTACCCCAGATCCCCCCCCAGATCTTCCCCCACATCTCCCCCCAGATCTTCCCCCAGATCTCCCCCCAGATCTTCCCCCAGATCTTCCCCCAGATCTTTCCCCAGATCTTCCCCCAGATCTTCCCCCAGATCCCCCTTCAGATCTTCCTCCAGCCCTTCTCCCAGATACTCCCTCAGATTTTCCTCCAGATCTTCCAGATGGTCCTCCAGATCTTCGCCTAGATGTTCTACCAGATATTGTCCCATATTTTCTCCCAGATCTTTCCCCAAATCTCTCCCCTGATGTTTCCAACGATTGTCTGCCAGATCTTCCTCCAAATCGTCACCCAGATTTTTCCCGATGTTCTCCCGCAGAGCTTTTTCAATGTTTCCCCAATATATTCACCCAGATATTCATTCAGATCTTCCGCCAGATCTTCCCACAGACCGTCCTCCAGATCTGATCTTCACCCATGTCTTCCCTCAGATGTTTCCCCATATCTTCTCCCTCAGATCTTTCTTCAGATCTTCCCGCAGATCTTGCTGCAGATTTGCGACGCACTACGCCACCGAATCTCCCTCAACACATTTCCCAGATTTTCGCCCAGATGTTCCACCAGATCTTCCTTCAGATATCCCTCCAGATCTTCCTCCGGACTTCCCGCCAAATATCATATCCGAGATGTTCCCTCAGATCTACCCCAGATCTTCCGCCAAGTATTCCTCCAGATTCATCGCTTTGCAACCGCGCCACATGTTCCATTGGACGCTCCCCAGATCTCCCGACAGATCTTCCCCCAGATCTCCCCCCTGCTGTTCCAGGGCGTCCCTTGTTTTGTTTCATGCCGCGTCGCGGGTCCAGGTCTTGTTGTTCAAATTCTTTGTTTTGTTATGTGTTCCGCCTCGGGGCTGCGATGT
>CAUYUJ010003857.1:30000-50000 GCA_963575745.1 Prorocentrum cordatum | reverse complement strand
ACTAGTCGTAGCAGTAGCAGTCTTAGTGGTAGTAGTTTCAGTAGTAGTAGTAGTAGTAGTAGTAGTAGTAGTAGCAGTAGTGGAAGTGGTGGTGGTAGTGGTAGTGGTAGTGGTAGTGGTAGTGGTAGTGGTAGTCGTAGTGGGAGTAATAGTAGTAGTAGTAGTAGTAGTAGTAGTAGCAGTAGTAGTAGTAGTAGCAGTAGTAGAATTAGTAGAAGTAGTAATAATACTAGTAATAGTGGTAGTAGTAGTAGTATTAGTACTTCTAGTAGTAGTAGTAGTCGTAGTAGTAGTAGTAGTAGTAGTAGTAGTAGTAGTAGTAGTAGTAGTAGTCGCAGCAGCAGTAGTAGTAGTAGTAGTAGTAGTCGTAATAGTGGTGGTAGTGGTAGCAGCAGTGGTAGAGTAGTAGCAGAAGTACGCGGAGTTGTAGTAGCAGGCGCGGCACGGCCTCCCCTGGATCATGGGCGGGGACCGGAGCATGGACCCCGACGAGTTGGCCAGCTTCGCGGGCTTCCGTGGACAAGGACACCAGGTGCACATCCCGAACGACATGACCTGCCACTCCAGCGGAGGGGCCCACGCGGTCAAGGACTACTTTGTCACAAGTGAACGCGCAGGAGCCGCCATGCAGCAGCCCAAGGTCGACCCCTCCATGGGCCTGGCCACGCGCGGCGCCGTCAGGATGCAGGCGAAGCGCAAGGCCGAGTGGCCCATGGTCAAGGTGCCGTGCAGTGCGGCGTCAATGCCCACCTCCTGCCCAGTGGGGCCGAGGCAGCAGCCGCCCGACCGGAGCGACAGCCAGATCGAGGCCGCCAGGTTGTACAAGAGCCTCCTGGACCACCCAGAGTCAGAGTCACTTTGAACGTGAAGCAGACGGCCGTCGACAACGCGTACGCTACGTGGCTGGACACCGCGCGCGCCGACTTTCAGGGCACCGTTGACCGAGATGTCAAAGACATGCAGTTGCGGGGAGGCCCCATCAAGTTCAAGCAGGCCCCGCTGCCCGAGGTTTGGGCCACTAGGGACAACACCAAGACCACGCCAGGCATAGCCTTGACCTAGCTGGCAGGGCAGCAACGACGGATCAAGGGGCTGGCGCAGCAGCAGTTCGAGTGGAACCCTAGCGGCAGGGGCTCAGGGCAGACCGACCACTACTGCATAAGGCAACGATGGGGCCATCCAGGCGCGCCGCGCCGCCGTGCAGCACACAGGGAAGTTCGGCAATGCGTGCCACACCCTGGACGGCCACGACGAGCGGTACCACCTGACCCAGGCCGCCCTCGAGCAAATCGAGAGCGCGGCGGGAGAGGGCGACGCGCATGAAGTGCTTGTCGGTGCAAGCAACCGGCGGGGCTCAACTTCATCTTCTTCAGAGGCTGCCGAAGTGCCCGTGGGCCCTCTAAGCGCCGCGGGCGCGCGGGCCTGCCCGCGGGCCGCCGCTGGCGCGAGGCTGAGGGGGCGCGCCGCCGCTGGAGGGGCAGCGCGGGCGGGGCGTCGACAGCGCGAGGGGCGGCGCGTTAGGCGGGGGGCGGGCAAGGGGTCAGCCCCAGGAGCGCCCTATCTTATAAGGCCCCCCCCCCCCCGAGGAAGGCGCAGCTACGCGGCCGCTCCACGTTGAGCGTTTCTTTCGTTGGCGAGCTGGGCGCAAAGTGCAGCCGTGGCGGAGATGCAGCAGCATGCCCTGCCAGCGACCTCGGCAACCCGGATGTGGACTCGTTCGCAGAGCTGGACGCGGAGCAGGAGTTCTTCGAGCACGGTTCCGGGGGCCACGGCTACAGCGGGACCATAGTTGGCGCTGGGAACGTGGCCGAGCCCAGGGGTCATGAACCCGCAGGGGGGGGGGGCTGCAGTCCTAGCGCTGTTGCGCCGGGTCGCGGCGCCGATGATGGGCGCCCACGGCCGCCTGCAGCCGCGGTGCCGCTGGACCGGGACAGGCGCAGCAAGAACGTCGAGACCGTCATCGGGGAGATCGGGCTCGTGGCGGGGCTCGCGGGGGCGCGGGGAAGAGCGCCGTCAGTGGCCTGCGACATGGCAGGAATAGCTGGCGCCAAGCGCTGGCCGAGGATCACCGGAACCCACATGCTACACGAGTGGACGAATGGCCCTGGCGAGGGCGCGGCAGAGGTCGTGGACTGGGAGGTCGAGCGCATCCAGGCTCGCTGCGCGTGCCCAGCGCCCCCCTTCACTAAGCACAGCAGTCGTGGACCAAACTGCAGAGCGCCAGGCCGCCAAACAAGCCCGGCGAGATCCTCATCCCCCTGCGCGCAGCCATTGCGGCCGCCATCGAGACCGCTTGGCGCCAGCGCCGCGCGCGCCTCCTCACCGCGAAGCAGGTGAGCAAGGTCAGCAGGCCCTTCAAGGACAAGACCTGCCAGCCTGGCGGGATCCACCCACGCCGCCCGGGATGGTTCAGCGACGTCGGGCCGCTCGCCCAGCTGCCCAACCTCATCGCCGAGGCGGGAGTGCCCCCTACCGACGAGCAGGAGATGCTGACCGCCCAGTACGTCAAACCAGCGGTAGGTCGGCGACCCGCTGGGCAGTTCAGGAGCCTTTGCCGAGCGTGGGGCAGGCGCCGCAGAGGGCGGCTCCGCGTCTGGCGGAACGACCTGGACGAGAAAGGGCATCTTCAACGCGGGCACCTCCCGCAAGCCTCCGGACTGCGCGCGGCGCGCGGCGGTGGGGGCCGCAGACGCGACAGGGGATGAGATGGCCTACCCCGTCCTGCCGCGGGACCTGGCCATGGCTTTCGAGGAGGTCTCCCGCGCCATCCTGCGCCGCCTCGGTGGCCGGGCGCCGTTCCCGCTGCGCATCCCCAAGGTGATCATCGGGGTGTTCAGGTGGCGACGCGCCCTCGTGCTAGACGGCTTGGCAGGGGGGGCCCTATGCCCCGAGAGCGGCATCGTGGTAGGGCGCTTCTCTGCGACCTACGCGCTTCAGGCCTACCTGCCTGGCCAGCTGAAGCCGCGAGCCGAAGCTCGCCGAGAGGTAGGCATCTCGGTCCGCGCGGGCGACTTCAGCCAGGAGGCGGTCGCGCCCAACGGCGCCGCGTGCGCGGGCGTCCTTTGCGCAGGCCGCGCGCGGATTCAAGGGCGCGCTGCCTGACGAGCTCGAGATGCAGGTGACCGGCGCGAAGGGCGCGACTCAGGATAACAGCGACGAGCTTACGCACGAGGGCAGGTGAAGATCACTTGGGCTTGGCCCCCCAAAAGCAGACAGCGCACCGCGGCGGGGCCAGAGCAGGCATCAGCGTCGGCACCTTCGTCGACAGCCAGGCACCAGGCAGGCCTGCCCCAGCGGTCCGCCACCTGGAGCTGACTTTCGCGCGTGCCAGCGACGACGCGGAGCCGTCGCGCGAGGCATCCACCTCGGGCCTGCGCGAGGGGCCAGTTGGCAGGCGGCGACGCTGAGGATGACCAGGCGCATTATGCACTCCGCGATTCTGGGCACGAAGAAGAGGGGGGGAGGGGGGGGGGGGGGCGAGGTAAGCGGCTGCGCGCTCGAGGAGCTCGATGGGGCTCAGGCGCATCGCTAAGCAGGTCTAGGGGCACGGCCACATGTCGCCCGACGTCGACTGCGGTGCCACCCACCCCGGGCTAGACCCAAAGGGCAAGGCAGCCTCCACGCCGCTGAGCAGGTGCCTGGAGGAGCGGTGGAGGGCGACCGACCAGCGCCACCGCCATGACAAGGTGCTGCCCATCACCACGCTCAGGCGCGTCTTCGAGCAGGCCCTGCAGGACAACCTAGATGGCAAGGCGGAGGCGGACCCCATCGGCGCAGCGCTGAAGGCCACAACTGTTGCAGGCTGGCAGGTCGAGAACGCCACCACCTATGTCTCGCCGCGGTTCTGTCGCATCTAGGCGCTAGAGGACGCCCCGACGCGCATGGAGCACTTCTATTTAAAAAAGGACGTCGTCGACCGTGCGCGGGAGGAGGCCACCGACATTGTCGGGCGCTGCGAAGCGCTGAGCGAGCAGGACCTCGCCAACGTGTGGTGGGAGGTGGCGGCCAACGCGGTTGGGCCCAAGCACCTCGCGCCGCTCGAGAAGTGGACCATCACCTCCATAATGGGCGGCGCCTACCTCACGGGAACGAAGATGGTCGGGTGGGGCAACCACGAGAGCGCGGGCGCCTGTCGGCGCTGCGGGGTGGCTGACGATCTGGCTCACCGCCTCGGGGTGTGCGTGGCCTTCGCTGAGGGCCAAGCAGAAGCGGCGGCACCTCCCCCCTCCCCTCCCGCAGCGACGGCGGCGCGAGGGCGAGGGCGAGGTCGGGCCCTCCTGTCCCGGGGCGCCGCTTTTGCCCGTCAGGCCCGAGGTGGGCCCCCCCTGCGCGCCAGCGAAGATGATCGCGCGGGCCCCTCAGGACGATGTGCCCGTTGATCTGAATCGCTGCGCGCGTTGCCCAGACCAGTCGCTGGCCGGACATGGTTCGGCCACCGCCAGCCGCCTCGAGGGAGTTCGCAGGGCGGGGCGGGCGGTTGCGCAACCGGGGGGGGGGGGGGGCGGGGTCGTTCGCAAGCTCCTCGGGTCTCTCACCGTTCAGCCCCCTCCTACTGCACATGCGGCTGAGCTCCTCCAGGCTTTCTGCCTCGGGGCTGAATGCACGGGCGGGTCGCCTGCCTACATGGGCGACGACGCAGCAGTGCTGGCGGCCAGAGCAAGTGGGCGCGCGTGCACCACTAGTCCAGCGCGGGTTGACGCTGGGCACTGGCGCCGAGGCCTCGCGTATAGCGCGGGTCTCAAGATCAAGTCCCGCCAGGACGTCCTAGCCGCCCTTCAGAGCAAGGGCGAGTGGCTAGTCGTCGCTCACCTTGTGGCCCAGGCATGCCCGAGACGAGGTGCGCTTGGAGGACGCGTGCGCCGAGGTTCGCCGCGGCCTATTGAACCTGGGGCGGGTGCTGGCGAGTGTGCGAGCTCTCCAGGTGGAATGGGCCCACCTGCCCCCGCGGTGGTCAGACCATGCTTTCTCCAGCGCGAGCTGCACCAGGGCGCCGACGGCCGCTGGCGGTGCGTTCAGTGTTTGCACGGGTTTCGAAGCTGGAAGGCTTGGATGGCCTCTGAGCGCGGGCGCGATGCGCCCCCGAATTGGCGACGGCTGCGGCAGCACGCAGCCTCGCATGTCCTGTGGGGCGCGATCATCGGGCCCAGTGGCACGCCTGCTGAGCAAGGCGACTTCCTGCTGTATTGTGTCCAGTGTGCGCAGTACGCTTCTGCCGGGCTGGCTGGCAGAAGCCTGCCCAGCCCGCCAGCCAGGTTTCGTGATGGCCAAGATGGCCAAGGAGCGGCGAAGTCGCTTCGAGCGAGGCAGGCACCCGCGCACAGGACGCGCAGAGGTGTTTGTGGAGAGCTGGGCTTTCGCAGATTTGGGTTTCTTCACTCGAGGGAGTGAGGCGTGTGCATAGTGCATTCTCTGCAGCTGGCGTGCTCGGCGTCCGCAGGGAGCACAACAATCCTCCTCCTCCTCCTCCTACTCCTCCTCCTCCTCCTCCTCCTCCTTTTCCTCCTCCTCCTCCGCCTCCTCCGCCTCGCCGAGCGCGCACCCGCCGTCCGTCGGAGTCCCGCGCCGTGGCCCGAGGGCCAGTCGAAACACCACCATCCCCCCCCCCCGCTGGCCGCGGCAGGACCTCTCCCCGCTGGCGGCCGGCGCGAGCGAGCTGTCGGGGAGCGGCGGCCACGAGCAGGAGGAGGGGCCGGAGGGGCTCGTCGTGTACGCCCTCCTCCTTCCCCTAGTCCTCCTCCTCCGCCTCCTCCTCCTCCCCCTCCTCTTGTTCCTCCTCCTCCTCCCCCTCCTTCCCCTCATCCTCCTTCTCCTCCTCCCCCCCTCCTCCCCCCCTCCTCCCTCCCCCTCACCTCCCTCTTCCTTCTCCTCCCCCTCCTCCTCCTCCTCCTCTCCTCCAGCCTCCTGCCTGTTGTATTGCCTGTCACTGCGTCTCCTCCTCCTCCTCCTTCTCCTCCTCCTCCTCCTCCGCCTCCTCCCCCTTCTCCTCCTCCTCTACAGTCGTCTCCTCCTCCCCTTCCTGCGATGGAGGCAGGGCGGCATGAACATGCACTTTCGGAGGACCGCGCGGGTTTCTTGGACCCGTTGGGCCCTCCGTTGGCGGCGCCTCTGGCGCCGCCACTGGTGGATCCAAATATCCACGCGGTCCTCTGACAGTCTATGGTAATGAAGTTTGTTTTGTTTCACCGTTGGTCTTTCAATTCTTCCTCCTGCTCCTCATCAATCCTTGGTCACCCTCCTCCTGACCTCCCCCTCCCTGCTGGTCTTCCTCCGCCTCCCTCATGGTCCTCCTCTCATCGTCCTCCTCCTTCCCCTCTGGTCCGTCTCCTCCTGTCGTCATCCTCCCCGTCTCACCCTCTCCCTCCTCCCTGCTGGTGTTCCTCCTCTTCCTCCCTCCCTGTCGCCTGTCGTGAAGGGCAGAGTTTCATCTTAACACGCCCCTGTTGAAGTCATCGAGTTTCACATAATATCATCGAGGGTCCTCCTCCTTCCCTCCTCCTTCCCTTCCCTCTCTCTACGTAGTCTCCTCCTTATCCTCCCTCCTTGTCTTCCTCCTTCTCCTGTCCTCGTCCTTCCCTCTCCCTCCTACCCCCCCCTCCTGTTCCCTCTGCTCAAGGGTTCGTCGTCGTTGCCGTCGCAGTCATCGTCTTGGGCTTTGGAGGCTTAGGCTGTTTCCGAGGGAACTTTGAAAGACTTCGGATGCTTTCGCATGTGATCGGATGTTTTCCACGGGCTACGTTGTTTTGTATTTGTCTGAACGTTACTCGGATTCTGGGTTATTGAATCGCTTCGCTCATTCCGCCGGCCCGTGATATGGCATCGCTGGTTTTTGTCTGTGTGTTCGTTGCCCATGTTGCGCTCTTGGGGGCGGGTGTCGTTCGGACGCGTTGCGTGGGGAGTTTTGATGGTGAAGCAGTTCCCTGGGGGTCGTCTCTCGATGGGGCGAAATAGAGTCGTCGTCAAGATGCTTCTTTGGGGGGCCTCTTGGGGTCTGTTGAGAGGCCGTTCGGGGGCGCCTGGGAGACATGTTTGAAGCCTTCTGGGGCTTCTTTTGGGCCTCCTGGGAGTCTCCTGGGGCCTCTTGGGCGACATCTTGGGGCCTCTTGGAGGCCTCTTGGGGCCTCTTTGGGACCTCCTGGGCGCCTTCTGGGACGGAGGGCTCCATTTTTGAGTTCTCGGTATCCCTCCTGAGTCCCTCTTGGGCCCGTCTTGGGGCCTCTTGGTCCGTCTTGGGCGGCACTTGGGCCGTCTTGAGGGCTCTCTTGGGTCGTTTCGGCGCCGTCTTGGGAGCTTCGTGGGCCGTCTTGGAGCGGTCTTGGGGGCCTCTTGGGCCGTCTTGGAGCGTCCGGAAGCCGAAAAAGCCAGAACACAAAAAACATCGAAAAAAACCAATGACAATCAACGATTTTGGCCTCTTGGGGCTCTCTTCGGAGGCCTCTTGGAAGGCTCTTGGGGCGTCTTGGAGGCCTCTTGGGCTGTCTTGGGGGCCTTTTGGGCCGTCTTGGGGTCATCTTCGGCGTCTTCGAGCGCTCTTTGGGCGTCTCGGGGGCCTCTTGGGCAGTCTTGGGGGCCTCTTGGGGCACTCTGAGCGCGCTCTGGGGAGCCTGAGAGGCCGCACCCAGAAGGAAAACCATCTCTGAGTAGACTTGGTCGGGCGGCGGTCGGGCGTTGGTCGGGGTACTTTTCGCCGGGGGACCCCCAGGGGCCGCCCCGCGCGCGCGAACTAGAACTACTGTTAATACTGTTAACCAGTTACCGGAGATCTTAGCACGCCCTGGCCCGTTGGGCTGGCGAATTGTTTGTTGTTCTTCGTCGTGATCTCGAGAACTATGTCGGAGTACGGGTACGAGACCGAGGTGAGACGGAGTGCCCCCCTATCAGGAGATTGGTATCGGTATCGGTATCGGCGCGTGACGTGCGTGTGGGTGAGCTGCGCGACGCGACACATAGTCTTCCCTACCTTGGGACATGTACGTCAGATCGTCCCGCACCGTCCTTAGCGGCTGTCCCGCGACTGTCCAGTGCCCAGCGCGGGTTTCTTTGGGTTGCTCCGTTATTCCCGTTTACACCAGAAGTTACCCGTAACTGTCCCATCGTTGTTCCGCGCGGCTGTCTCGTCATTTGTTTCTTGATGTCGTGTTGTGGTTTCGTGCTGTTGCTTCGTTCGTTGGTTGGTTGGTTCAACGTCAGACACGCTTCGACAGCCAGATGACATACAGTTCTGCCAGGCAAAGCGATGCGTACAGCAAGATGGTCATGAAGTTGTGTCTCGACTGTTTGAACGATGAGTCGTTGCGTCGTTAATGAGCTGGACAGCAGGCAGTCATTCAGATTCTGTCCACGTTGCTGGCCACATGGGCGCCTGGCGAGCCAAACGCCGGAGACGGTGCCCGCGCCCTAGTTGAAATCCTTGTTGCCCGAAGTCTGGTCTGATGTGCCAGCCCGTGGAGAGACGGGTCGAGGAGGCCAGTGGTGGGGCGGGATGAGCAGCAGCACGAGCTGAGATGAGCCAGGAGCGGTCTCTGGGTGTACCTCGCCTCTCCTGCCGCACCAACTTCTGGGCCCCACGCCCTTGCGCAGCCCGCCGTGGTTGCTGCGCTCCTGTGGTCGCTCCGCTGCCCTCGCTGGATCGGCATTCGACGTGTTTTGTCCTGGCCTCGTCGTGTTTCTGTTTCCTGGCCTGCCTGACGTTCTTTTCCTGGCATTTGATGTTTTGTTCGGCATTTGACGTTTTTATGTGGAACCTGCTTGCACGTGGCCGATCCCACCCCCAAGTGATGCGCACCCAGTCCACAGTGCTCATGCCGGGCGGGAGGGAAGGAGGTCAAGCGGACGCTGTTTCCGTGACCGAGCGTGCAAGTTTCTTGCTTATCTTTTTTTGGCTGCAAGCACGAGCAGAGAAGGCTGATATTTGCGCGTTCGTGGGGATGGCGAACAGGAGAGAATGACCAAGGGAAACAGCAGGATATGTGAGGACATGATTGAGCGGCGACTGCCTTGGTGGTGGTAGTGGCGCAGTGTGCAGTGATAGTGACTATACGTGTGTAGTGATATTGGTGTTTAGATCGGTTGAGACAACGGCAGTGGTATTCGTGATAGCGGTATCGGTGGTGATTGTGTTGGCCATGCTGTTCGTAGTGTTCGCAGGTCGTAGTCCATGAAGTAAAGTTGCTAATGATTTCTGTGGAGTGCTGTAGTGGTACTTAGTCGCGGTGGCAGTAGTGGTGGCGGTCTTCTTAGTGCTCGTTGTGTTGGGATCCCCCTAGTTTTCAATGTGGTGAGATCCCTAGTGCTCATTGTGGTTATGGTTGCGGTGGTGAGGTATTTGTATGGGTGCTCTTTGCCGTAGCGGCACTGGTTTTGTTCCTAGTACATATGGAGTAGGTAATCACTTGCTCAAGCGGTCCACATCTTCACGCCGTCACGTTACCGCATCTTATGGGTGGGCCGTCGTACCTGCATTTGCACGAAAGGAGTGTTCTGTCGTTATCTGATCGCGAGGCGGAAACGTGTTTTTTTGTATATCTTGAGCTGACAGCAGAAATGGGTTCCTTGGACGATAGGGGAATCCCATGGTAACGCCCATGGCATTCCTTAGAAAGGTTGGCGATGCTAGAGGAAGCCGTTGGAGAACCCGAACGTGATTGCTTCGGTCTCCCGGGGGGGGTCCGCATGACACCGAAGGAATTTCAGTACACGTTGGACGAGTTCTGCTGGGAGCACGGAGTGTGTTGGGAGGCCCAGGGCTTCAGATGGACACCCCAATGGTTTACGTGTATTTTCTCAGAACACATTCCGGTGGTTTCGGGGTTATTTGGCACTTATTTGGAGCTCTGTTTGAAGCTTGAGTTCGATTTTTCGGCTTCGTTCAATTGGGTTCATGACGAGTTCTCTTGCACGCCAAAGGAATAAGACTTTGATTCCATGGGCCATGGGCTCCGAAATTCGGCGTCACTTTGGATGTCTAAGGGCCTTGCATCCTTACCGTGCCTCCTCATGGTCTTGTCGTTATACAGGTTTCACGTCTGCGATCTCGTATGTTTGACTGCGTTTTTGGGTGATGGTTGGGATTGGCTTTTGAATGGTGACGCGTCGTCTTACATGTCTTTTGTTTCAGACGCGTTTGGGGAGCCGCAGGTCCTGATTTAAATCCCTGAAGGGTTCTGGTTCGAAGCCTGGGGACTCGAGGACACGCTTGAGACACCGGTGCAAGCCGTGCGGTGCACTCTGCGCGCTTCTACGCTATGTGCAAGCCGTGCGGTGCGGGCGGAGGAGGAGGAAGAAGAAGAAGAAGAAGAGGAGGAGGAGGAGGAGGAGGAGGACGAGGACGAGGAGGAGGAGGAGGAGGACGAGGACGAGGAGGAGGAGGGGGAGGAGGAGGAGGACGACGACGAGGACGAGGAGGAGAAGGACGACGAGGACGAGGAGGACGAGCCGGAGGAGGAGGAGGTGGTGGACGAGGACGAGGAGGAGGACGAGGAGGATTAGGAGGAGGAGGAGGAGGAGGAGGAGGACGAGGACGAGGATGAAGAGGAGGATGAAGAGGAGGAGGAGGAGGAGGAGGAGGAGGCGGAGGAGGAGGAGGAGGCAGTCCTCCACGGGCCGCAGCACATGCGCCCTGCCCGGCGCACGCTGCGCCCACGGGGGGGGGGCCCGCGGGCGGGCACTTAGCGCTCGACCCCTCCGCGGCCTCGCCCGGCCCACGCGCGGACCTCGGCGGCCCTGCCCGGCGCGCGAGGCGCCCACGAGGCGCCCACGGGCGCGAGGCGCCGCAGGCGAAGAGCCTCCGCGGCCCTGCCCCGCGCGCGAGGCGCCCGCGGGGCGCCCGCGGGGCGCCCACGAAGCATGGCAGCAGCCGGGACCTCTCGGGAGGGACAAAGAGCACACAGACACGATTCGTCGTCGATGCCCCCGAAGATATGTGGGAAAAAGTGTGGGAGGTGGGGGGGGGAGGGCACACATCGAGAACGTATGGGGAACTATGGGGCATGCTTTCTATCTGTGTGCCTTTATTCGTGTGTCCTGGGGCCCCTGCAACCTCGTTGGCACTTCGGTGGGCCCTCGGCGGAGCCCTCGGCGCCTTGGCGCCCCCTCCGCCTTCCGCCTGCACGGCGCCCCGCGCGCGGAGCCGAGCCGAGTGGCCCAGAGTCAGCGGAGGGGGAGCGCCTCCTCCCTCCTCCTCCTCCTCCTCCTCCTCCTCCTCCTCCTCCTCCTCCTCCTGCTTCTCCCTCCTCCTCCTCCTTCTCCCTCCTCCTTCCTCCTCCTCCCTCCTCCAGCAGTCCAAGACTGCCCGGCGCCCTCCACGCGGATCCGGAAGTTCCGAGCACAGCTTGCGGAATCCCTTCCGCTTGGGTTCTGAGGAAATTGCGGCAAGTGCCGCGTGCCGAGTTCGACTCCGACACTGACCTTCTCGGCGTACCCTTTTTTCTGCACTGCGTGGTCAGATGAGGGCCATCCACAGTTTTTGTGTTAACTTGGGTCTGTTAGTGGGTGGTTTTCGTATGTATGTTGGCCGGCAGGTGGGCACGCACGTGATAACGGTTTCGGGGCAGGCTGGCAGTTGAATTGGTAAGTATCTCGCGGGTGCGTATTGAGGTCTTATTCGTAACAGGTAGGTCGCCTTAGTGGAATTACCACCACCACTAACGCTACACCTACCGCTGCCCTCACCGCTGTACCTACCACCTATCGTTACCGACGACCGCCTTACCGACCCCTGTAGCTACCACCGCTATCACGACAGCTACCGTTATGACAGCTAGGACTTCGACCACTACTGTAACAACCACCACTACTATTACAACGGCTGATCATCCGTATTCTTGTTTTTCACGACCACCAATACGACGACTCCCACCACCACTACTTACTCCTCCTGCTCCTCCTCCTCCTCCTCCTCCTCGTCCTACTACTACTACTACGACTACTACCACTACTACTAATACTACCGTTATGTACTACTATAGTTGATACTACTACTACTATTACGACTACGACTACGACTACCACTACGCCTACGACCACTACTACTACCACCACAACAACTACTACTACTCGTACTACTACTCGTACTACTACTACTACTACTACTACTACTACTACTACTACTACTACTACTACTACTACTACTACTACTACGACTACTACGACTACTACTACTACTACTACTACTACTACTACCACTACGACTGCTACTTCTACCACTACTGCTCCTGAGAAACCAGACATACTCTTACTACTGCTGCTGCTGTTGCGACTATTGCTGCTAGTACTACTACTACTACTACTACTACTACTACTACGACTACTACTACTACGACGACGACTACTACTACTACTACTGCGGCTACTTCCATAACTAATGTTCCCAGTCTTATTGCTACTACTGCTGCTGATACTACTATTACAACTACTAGTAAATATTTCTACTACGTCTTCTACTACTACTTCCACTACCCGTAGTACTGATTTTATTTTTCTTACTACTACTGCGACGACAATGATTACTACTACGACTACGATTACTAATCTTACGACCACCACTACTACTAGTGCCTACTACCACTTCAAGTATTATTACTACTACCTGCTACTACTTCTACTACTACTACTACTACTACTACTACTACCACTACCGCTTGCTTCTACTACTACTACTACTACTACTACCACTACTACTACTACTACTACTACTACTACTACTACTACTACTACTACGACTACTACTACGACTACTACTGCTGCTACTACTACTACTACTACTGCTACTGCTGCTGCTGCTACTACGATGATTAGTACTGCTGCGACCACTTCCATCCACTCCCAATGCTACTGCTAATGCTGCTGCTACTGCGACCGCTAATGCTACTGCGCACTACTACTACTACTACTACTACTACTACTACTACTACTACGACTACTACTACTATTACTACTACTACTACTACTACTACTACTACTACGGCTACTACTACTACTACTACTACTACTACTACTACTAGGCTTACGGCTTCTACTACTATTTTGTGTTTTTATTGCTACTATGGTTATTACTACGACTACGACTACTACTATTACTGTTACTCCTTATTATTACTGTTACCACTACATATGCTACTACGACTACTACGACTACTACTACTACTACTACTACTACCGCTACCACATACTACTACTGGTACTACTACTCTTGCTGCTACGACTATTGCCAATACTTGTACTAGTGCTTCGCCTACTACCACTCTTATTCTTAGTACGACTGATATTGGTTTGACCTTTACGACGACTATCACCACTGCAGCTGCTATTGTCACGCCTACTGCTACATCTACGACTATCCCTACTACCGGTGCTACTGCTATTACTACTGCTACGACGACGAGTACTACTACTACCAGCTCGATCATTATTACGACTACTACTACGACTGCGCTTATTATTCTTATTACGACGACGATTACGACGACTACTACTCTTACTACTACTACTACTACTACTACTACTACTACTACTGCTACTGCTACTACTACTACTACTACTACTATTACTACGACAACGGGGACCATTACTATTATTACTACCTCTTAAACCTACTACTACTACTGCTACTACTACTACTGCTACTACCACTACTACTACTACTACTACTACTCCTCCTACTACTACTACTACTACTACTACTACTACTACTACTACTACTACTACTACGACTAATACTACTACCACTACCACTACCATTACTACTGCTACTTTTACTTTTACTACTACTACTACTACTACTACGACTACTACTACTACTACTACTACTACTGCTACTACTACTACTACTACTACCACTACTACTACTACTACTACTGCTACTACTACTACTACTACTACTACTACTACTACTAGTACTGCTAATAACTTCACTATTAGTATTACTTCTATTTCCACTACCACTACTAGTCCGACTACTACTCCTACCACTATTGCTATTGATACTGCTTCTGCTTATACGTACATTCATAATTGCACGTCTACGTATACGTCTACATACACTCACAGCTCTGCGTTTACTTCTACTTTTTCTTCTAGAATGACCTGGTAGAGTTGCGTCAGAGTTGTGACATCGGGCGCATCACGAGCAACATCTACATCAGGAGCAGCAGCACACCTAGTCGCAGTTCGTATCATCAGTATTGTAGTAGTCAGTTGCATCGTGTTCGCCGTGCTTGTCCGTGTCCTCCGAGAAGTGCCTTGAGTATTGGGAGTGCCGTGGGTGGTATTAGTCGTCATCGTTGTCGCACAGGTCGGCTCGTGCGGTGTTCGTGGTTTGCCTTGCGACGTGCTGATTCGCAATGCGGTGGTATCACACGTGGTGTTTTGCGTGACCGTTGCCCAGTTGGCAGGAGCAACTGGTGTGGCGGTCGTAGCGCCATCGATGCAGTGGCAGTCGTGGTGTAGGCAGGATTACTGTAAGCACTCCAGTTCAACTCGAGCTGGATAATCGTTGTTTATGGTGCGAGCTTACATGGGGGCGAGCCCTTGGGCAAGGGGACGGACCTATCAGCAACCACTAGACCATGGAATGTCTTGTCGTATGACACCAGCGAGTGCTCCCCAATCGGTTAGGGAGGAACGAGCATGCTTTAGCACAGTGGCAGTAGCACTCGCCTTCGTGGTGGTACTTGTGCCCAGTAGGAGGGGAATCAAGCGGAGCCCGGCGCCCGCATCGACTTGTCCACGCCTTGCCTGGAGCTTTGGGGGGGGGGGGCAGGGCGGTGTTGGTGCGAAGGAGGAGCAGGAGGAGGAGGAGGAGGAGGAGGGGGAGGAGGAGGAGGAGGAGGAGGACGTGGGCAGGACGAGGAGGAGTAGGAATAGGTCGAGGAGCAGAAAGAGGCCCTCGCCGTGCTTGCTGGGGATCCGCTACGATTGTTTGGCTAGGATATGTAACGCCCTCATCGCGCCGCGTCTCGCGGCGCCGCCGATTTTAGCCCAGCGCGACAGGCGCTGGAGATTGTAGGAGAATGGGAGGGGAGGGATAGGGAGGAAACGGAAGGAGGCAGGAAGTAGTACAGGAGGGGTGGAGTAGGAACACGGCGAGGAGGAGGAGGCGGAGTAGGAGGAGCCAGTGAAAGAAATGAGATGGAAAGGCGAGGAGGAGGAGAGAGGAGGAGGAGGAGGGAAAATGGACAAGAGGGCGAGGAGGGGGATGGACGGGCGTGGCGGGAAGGAGGAGAATAGGCAGATAATGTTGCGGGAGGAGGGGGGGGAGGAGGAGGAGGAGGAGGAGGAGGAGGAGAGAGGAGGGGGAGGAGGAGGGGGAGGAGGAGGGGAGGAGGGGGAGGAGGGGGAGGATGGAGGAGGGAGGAGGAGGAGAGGAAGGAGAGGAGGAGGAGGGAGGAGGAGGAGGGCACCCCTCCATGGCCGTGGGGGGGGGGGCAGGAGCCCTTCCAGGCTCGTTGCCGGCCGCCCCGGCCCGCCCTCTGGGAATTCGCCTGGGCCGGCGGGCCCCGCGCCATCGTAGGATCTCCTCCTGCTCCTACACCTCCTCCTCCTGCTCCTCCTGCTCCTCTCCACGCTCCTCCTCCTCCCTCCCCTCCTCCTCCTCCTCCTCCTCCCCCTCCTGCTCCCTCCCTCTCTCCTCCCCTCTCAGCCTCCTCCTCCTCCTCCTCCTCCTCATCCTCCTCCTCCTCCTCCTCCTCCTCCTCCTCCTCCTCCTCCGCCTCCCTCCTCCTCCTCCTCCTCCCTCTTCCTCCTCCTCCTCCCCTCCTCCTCCTCCACCTCCTCCTGCTCCTCCTCCACTTCTCCCTCCTCCTCCTCTCCTGCTCCTCCTCCTCCTCCTCCTCCTCCTCCTCCTCCTCCTCCTCTCCTCATCCTCCCTTCTCCCTCCTCCTCCTCTCCCTCCTCCTCCTCCTCCTCCTCCTCCTCCTCCTCCTCCTCCTCCTCCTCCTCCTCCTCCTCCAGAAGACGAGGTCTGCACACGGATCGGCCGCCTGTGGCCGGGCACATCCCGGGCCCAGGGTCGGTGCGCTCGCCTCCCTGGCCGAGCCGGAGGCGGGGGGGGGCGGGCGCAGTGCGCCGATCCGGGGGGCCCAGGGGTGCCGCTTGGCCAGGGGCGCCGAGTGTCAAGCGCGCAGTGGCGAAGCGTCCTGGGCTGCAGGGCCGGTGCGCTCGCCTCCCTGGCCAAGCCGGAGGCAAGGGGCGGGGGGGGGCGCAGTCCGCCGATCCTGGGCCCAGGGGTGCCGCTTGGCCAGGGGCGCCGAGTGTCAAGCAGTGGCGAGGCGTCCTGGCCCGCCCATGGGCCCCCCAAAGGCTTGTCCGAGAACCTTCCGTGGTTCGCACGGAGCATTCTCGGCACATTTCTGGCTGGGGCTATCTTGTGTTCACACATCGGGCTTACGTTCTAAGAACGTGGTTTTTCTTCTTAGAACATTTTCGGGTTCTAAAGATCTCGTGGTAGGCATATAGGAATGCCAGGACAGTCGGCCCTTGCTGAAGAATCTGTATCGATCTCGCCGCCCTGCTCCTGGTCACTGGTCATCCCTCTACCTCCCCTCCGGCTTCTGCTCCTGTGGACGTTGCTTCTTCTCCGCCTTTCTCTGCTCCCCCTCCGCATCCAGGCTGGGAGGGGGTGGGGGGGCAGAGCGAGGCAGCGCCGGACTCCCTGGTGATCGCCGACCTCCCCCACCATTGCCTGCTCATATCCTGTACAGTCTGTTGGGATGATCTAAATTAGATAACTGTTCGCACAAACTCAAAGTGCAATTCTTGAAGGAATGATCGAAACAGTGTTTAGCATCATTCCAAACGGTTTTCGAATTCGTTCAAAAAAAAGCCATTTGATTTCGTCCGAAAGCCATCAAATAAATATGTATACGTATGCTTTGCCCTTGCCCCGCTTCCTCTTCTGCCCATACTCCTGCTGCCGCTCCTCCCCCCCTCCGCCCGTCCCCCCCCGCCCCTCTTCACAGAGAGGGGCCCAATGTGTATACATATAGACACCACGCCGCCCAGTCGGCCAGGGCGCCCCCGCGCTTGGCGAAGGAGTTCGGTGCATGCGCGCTCCCGCTGAGAGGAAGATGCACCAAGACCGCCTCCCTTCCTTCGTCGTCACGGCTGGACTCGCCCACCCATTCATGATTCGGTTCTGATGTCCCAGCGATCCGATGAGGCCCGATGTTCGCGGGGAAAATATGGGGAATCTTTTTATTTGTGTGTATTTATTTGTGTGTCCTGGGGCTCCTTCAGAGAAGCCGGCTCGACTGCACGCCGCGCTCCTCGGCCGACCGGCCTCGACTGCACCGCTCGAGCCCCTCCCCCGCCGCGGGCAGCGCAGCTCCGCCTCTCGAGTCCCGGAGCGGTGCGGTGACAGACCGTGCGGTGACCTCGAAGGCCCCCAAGACCTCACCGCACGGTCCGTCGCCGCACGGTCTTGGGGCCCCGGAGGCCCTGGTCGCCCGGGACGTCCTCGGAGAGGGACTCGAGTCCCATGACCGTGCGGTGACCCCGAATCCCCCCCGACTCACCACGCGGGCACGCGTCGGCGTGCGCGCCCGCCCTGTCGACAGCAAGGGGGATGATCCTGCCCGCTGCGCCGGGGCGCGCTCGAAGGTGCGGGGAGGAAGGGTCGGCTGCACGCATGGAGCGGCCCTTCGCCGGAGTGACCTTTGGTCGGCGGTGGACAAGCCTCCCTTTAGCAAACCTCCCCTTAGTGAAAACTGCCTGGGACCGAAACCGACGGACCTGGACCCGCAAAAACGACGGCCGCGACGCCCTCTCGCGAACCG
Source organism: Prorocentrum cordatum (assembly GCA_963575745.1). Lineage (NCBI taxonomy): Eukaryota > Dinophyceae > Prorocentrales > Prorocentraceae > Prorocentrum > Prorocentrum cordatum. Next base: position 32,232 of record CAUYUJ010003857.1, on the reverse strand, counting down.
AAAACGGCCAATTCCTCGATCGACGTGCCAGGGTAGGAGGTCGATCCACCTCAGATTTGGTGCGGGCTCGCCGGGGGTCTCCCCGATCGCGGAGCGCGACGCGGTCGTGGCCGCCTGCCTGCGCTTGTGAGCTGGCCAGCCTGCGCCCCCCCTCTTGTCCGCGCACTATAGGGGTCGCTCTTGCCCCTGGGGTCACTCTTTGCGTGCAGACGAGAGACAGCGAGCCGCTCAGGTCACGGTAATGATGGGATCTGGGATTTAGAAGACGGCCCCGGATCTAGAGGATCCGTGTTTGAATTTAGTCCACCAGCTTTTGCGTTTACTAAATGGTCACTCTTGCCCAGGGTCACTCTTGCCCAGGGTCACCCTTTTGTCCGCGCACTTATAGGGGTCACTCTTGCACTCTTGCCCAGGGTCGCTCTTGCGTGCAGCCGAGAGACAGCGAGCCCCTCAGGTCATGGTAGTGCTAGGGTCTGGGATTTAGTACAAATCAGACCTAAATGGGACGTACATCCCTTTGTCATAGTACGGCTACTGAGCAGGACTTAAGTGGGATTCAGTACATATCAGAGTTTATCGTATCTATAATCCGGATCCGGATTCAGAGGATCCGGATCCGGATTCAGAGGATCCGGATCTGGGTCTTCTAAATTCACGACGGCCCCGGATTTAGAGGATCCGTGTTTGACTTTAGTCCACCAGCTTCTGCGTTTGCTGAATGGTGGTTTGTCTTGTGCTGATTCGGCGGCGCAAGTTGACGCATCCGTTTCTCGGTTTAGTAAATCATCGTTTTCCTTGTTATTTCAAGAATGCGCGTTCATTCATTTTCATGGCCTTTTTTTGGAGTTCGTCTTCCCTTTTCGTGGAGTTTGTGGAGTTCGTCTTCCGGTGCGTGCGCGTGCCCATCTATGCCGCTTCGGTGCTCCGCGAGCTCAGGGGCACGTGTGCTGTGGTACGGTCGGCCCGGGGTATATAAGATCGAGGTCGGGTCGAGGAGGGTACCTTCGTGTTTCCCCCATCAGAGCTTGCCTCTGTAGGGGTCCTAGCGGATTCATATGGTTAGGTTAGGTTTGCCGCCGATTTTTCGCCGCGCGCCCGGGTGCCCGGGTGCCCAGGCGTGCCCGGGGGTGCCCGGGTGCCCGGGTGCCCAGGGGGTGCCCGGGGGTGCCCGGGTGCCCGGGCGTGCCCAGGGGTGCCCGGGGGTGCCCTATAGCCCAGTAGCCCTATAGCTCTACAACTCTATAGCCCTATAGCTCTATAGCCCTATAGCCTACAGCCCCCTAGCCCTATAGCCCTGATTGGGTTTTTTCTCCGGTATCATTTTCATGGTTGTTGGGTGTTCTTGTGCATCCTGGGGGGAAGGGTTCCCTCGAGTGATCTGACAGGATGGTTCGGGATGTTTTGGCCGGCGGAGGGTCTCATGTTCTTGCAGGGTATTTTTCTGTCCTAGGTCGGGCCGTAGTTCGAAGAAGAAGAAGAAGAAGAAGAAAACACAAACATATTTTTTTCTCGCTCCGTGCGGATTTCTTGGATCCGCGCCTGGGCCCCCCTGGCGGCGCCTCTGGCGCCGCCCCTGGTGCGCTCCGCGCACCAGGGAGGGGGGGTCCGACAGCGCGAACCCAAGAAGTCCGCGCGGAGCGCCAAAAGATTTCTGTTTGTGCGTGTCTTGCTTTGCTCCTGTAGAAGTGCCACAGATGGCGCTAATTACACGCGATGGCCGCGACTCCTGCAGCTCTCTTCTTCCCCCCCTTGGCCTGCGGGCCCTCCGCCCGCCTCCCCTCCGAATCGCTTGTTGCGCGGGGCCCGGTGCATGCCGCTCTCGCCGTCGCTTCGAAGCTTGGGTGGAAGCCGGGAGCCACGCGCGCATCTCGACGGGCGAGGACCGAGCAGTGGCGAAGCGTCCTGGCTCGCCCACAGCCCCACCAAGCAATGTTCTAGGAACCTTTTGCGGCTTCCACGGAATGTTTTTAGAGCATTTCTGGCGGAGTCTATCTTGTTTTAGCACATCGGGTTTATGTTATTGTTTTGTTCTTAGAACATTTCTGGGTTCTAAGAGTTTTTCGTGGTAGGACTATAGGAATGCCGGGACGGTCGGTCCCTGTTCAAGACGAGCAGCACTCGGAGGAGGAAAAGGGACCCATACCTCCACCCGTCCCTCGCTTTCGCGCCGCTGGGCGGCCCTCGTCGCCATCGATGGCTCCGCCTCGAACGCACGGCCAGAGCGCACCCGTG
>CAUYUJ010003857.1:0-27500 GCA_963575745.1 Prorocentrum cordatum | reverse complement strand
CTCCTCCTGCCGCGCACCCCCCTCGCGCGGCGATCCCACTCCACCTTGGCGCCGCCCCACGCTCGGCGGTCGCGTGGCGTCTGCCGCGGCAGTTCCGGTGCCTGCCGGCGACGGTAGGATCCGAGGAGGGGAGGAGTGGAGAGGACGCCCGAAATGGGTACTGAAAGAATGGTACAATGCCCAACAGCAGTTCCTGTTCATTTTGAACAGGGCTCGCTGTCCGCGCCGCCGCGGCCTGTGTCCATTCGAGACAGAAGGCCGCCTGTCCAACAGCGGCCGCTGTTGGTTTGGGACAACATTTGCTGTTGGGCATTGTACCCATTCTTTCGGTACCCATTTCGGGTGTCCCAAAGGGAGAGGGCCAGATTCTGACCGTAGCTGCGACAGGCGAGGGAGGTTGAAGGAGATGGAGTGGAGCAGCGTGGCCACTCGAGGGATGTTGTAGCGCTTACTGATTGATGTAGCACCTTGCTTGTAGCGGTATACGTGACGCACCTTGTCTGTAGCGCAGCGGGTCGAAGTGGTGCAGTACTAAATTTTACATGGCATTGTAGCCTCCAAGTGAAAACACTATGTTGTATGGCCTCCTCCTCCTCCTCCTCCTCCTCCTCCTCCTCCTCCTCCTCCTGCTTGCTTGGCCGCTCCGCTCCGTGGCGGCCCGCAAGGGGGTGAACCACGAGAGAAAGTACTTCCAGAAGATGCCGCCGGGGCCTGGGCAGCCCAGCCCGGAGGCCCCGCCGGGGGGTGGGGCGTGGTGGGGTGGAGGCTGCTTTCGGTGCAGCACCCCGCAGGTGGGGGGATGGCGAGCGAGGGGGGCGGGCGCTGGGCGGGTCGCTGGGCGTGTCGCGGGGTGGGTCGAGGGGTGGGACGCGGGGTTGGTCGCGGGTCCGTCGCAGGGTGGGTCGCAGAGTTGGTCGCGGGTGTGTCGCGGGCGGGATGGAGTGGAGGTGGTCAGGCTTCGGGTTGCGCAGATTCAGCCCCACCCCAGGCAGTCCCCAGCTGGTCTCGACAGCCCCCCCCAGAAGTCCCAGCCGGCCTCAACAGGCCCCCCAGGGTGGTCTGGGGCGGTTGCAACCCCCTGGCGCCGCCGGAGGCGGATGCGGGATGAAGAGCCGAAGGGAGGAGGGTTGTGACTCAGATGATAATGACGGTGATGAGGAGGAAATGGGGATGAGATGGAGGAGGGGGAGAGAGGAGGAGGAGGAGAAGGAGGAGGCGGAGGAGGAGGAGGAGGCGGCGGATGAGGAGGAGGAGAAGCAGGAGGAGAGTGAGGAGGAGGAGGAGGAAATGATGATGTTGATGATGATGCTGCTGATACTGATGTTGATGCTGATGCTGATGCTGATGCTGCTGCTGCTGCTGATTATGATGATGATGATGATGATGGTGGTGATTATGATGATGATGGTGATGATGATGATGATGAACATGATGATGATGATGATGATGATGATGATGATGATGATGATGATGATGATGATGATGATGATGATGATGATGATGATGATGATGATGATGATGATGATAAGGAGGAGGAGGAGGAGGAGGAGGAGGAGGAGGTGGAGGAGTGGGGACCAGATGCGTGGCGAGTGTCCAGGGCCGCAACCCCACGGCTCTTTGGGCGTTCGTGTCCTGCCGAATCTGGCCAGAGGGTGTTTCCCCACTGGCAAGGTATGGCACTTGTTGGTGCAGCCTTGTGTGGCCTCGGATCTCTGGCGTGTCGGCGAGACGTCTTCGGCCCCCAACTCGTCTTGCCTTTCTGATATTTTGGATGAGCGCCACCCACTGGACTTATTCCGTGATGGCGCAAGTGGCATTGTGGCACCACCCGCTTCTGCACGCGGGAGTGGGGGGCGAAAGTGGCTTGGAGCGCCACCCACTCCGTGCACGCGGTGGCGCAAGTGGCAAGCGTGACAGACATGTTGCGAGGAGGCGGAGGAGGAGGAAGAGCAGGAGGAGAAGGATGAGGTGGAACGGCTTGGGACCCCCCCGAATACGTAGCATTTGACTACCTACGCCGATGGTGATGAAGATGATCTGGAGGCGATCGTACGATGTTCAGGAGGACTGATGGGGAATTGGCGAGGGTGGGGGATGATTAGCTCTGAGGAGTCGGGATCGATGCTGCTGATGCGTATTGTGGTGGTGGTGGTGGTGATGGCGATGGTGACGGTAATGGTGATGTTGGTGATAATGACGGTGCTGATGATAGTGATGGCGATAATGGTTATGATGATGATGATGATGATGATGATGCTGATGATGATGATGATGATGATGATGACGATGACGATGATACTGATGCTGATGCTGATGATGATGATGTTGCTGATGATGATGATGATGATGCTAATGCTAATGCTAATGTTGATGTTGATGTTGATGATATTGATGCTGATGTTGATGATGATGAGGACGAAGACGAAGTGAGAGAGAGGAAACACAACAATGTATTCCGGGCATCTCGAGGCATGATGCAGCAGGTGATGTTTCCAGAGAGAGAGAGAGAGGGAGGGAGAGAGAGAGAGAGAAAAACAAAACAAACAAATAAAAGCGAGAAGGAGAGACATATATACATATATGTATATACGATAGATGGATCATAGAGAAACAGAGAGACAAAGCGAGACAGCGCTCAAGTCAGTCCGTCCAAACAGCCCCTTCGATGTCCTCCTCCGTAATGTGCTGGCATGATGGGAACCGCTCCTCTTCATCCGTGCATCTAGTGATGCAAGCAGTCTTCTTACGGTGGGGGCGCTCGTTAAAGAATGTGCCCAGGATTCTTCAGAACGCTGGGGGATTCCTTATCCGATGAGGGCGGCGGTGATATCCAGGGCCAAGCCCCCCTGGTGTCCCACGGCTTCCAGATTCTGGGGACCTTATCCAATAGCTCCTTTCTCAAATGCCCTTGCCGTATTCATCTTCCTCCCTGAGGTTCCAGGGACCCATTTCCTTATCCCCTGCTATAACGGCTGTTATCCGAGGGATCGGGGTGCGAAGGGGCTGGTACGTAGCTGCCCCCAGCAGTTCCCAATCGGCGCCGGCGCGAACCGTGACGTTACCAGGTGGGGTGTGGCGGGGGGATGGGGAGCATCTTCGGCGACGGCCGCTATCGTGAACCGTAACAACCGCGCTCCAGTAGCACAAGAATGTGGGGGGCTGTTGGGGGATGTCTCTCGGGCGGCTGGAGCTTCCGAGGTCCCAAAACTCACCAGCGTGAAACATATCCTTATCTCTATGATCGGCATCCCCTGATCTGTATGCCGATCTTAAGGGGTCCCTCTTTTTATGAAGGCACATCCCTTAGATTGTTATCACCTTTGGCTTGCCGATCTGAGGGGGGGGATCGGTTTGAGGCTTGCTAAAAACCGTGCGATGACGGACCGCGCGGTGAGGTCACTGGGGATCCCGAGGTCACCACGCGGTCCGTCACCACACCGCTTTCAGGCCCCGAATTCTTCGGCGGGCACTCGGGGGCAGGGCGAGGGGTTGCCCTGACCAAGAAGGCAACCGGCATCATTGCATTGAAAATAGAGCTCGTTACCCTAATAACACGTCGAAGACGTGGTCTAATTTGGGTCCCCGTCGTTGCATGGGATACTAGATCTGGGCGGCTTGGTGCGATACATCTGTAGAAGAGACCCCATCTCCCTAATGTGTCAGGCCTTCCTAACGCAGGTCGCCTCCCAGTATGTTAGGGGCTCTTGTATGGCAGATCATCCTTCTAGCACGAAGAGACATAAGCATGAGTCTTCGGAGGGCTGCGCGGATTTTCTGGATCGGCACTCGACCCCCTTTGGCGGCGCCTCCATCGTCGCCCCTCGCGCGCTTCAGCGCGGGCAGGGAGGGGTGCCCAGCGCCGATCCGAGAAATCCGTGCGGACCTCCAAAAATGCTTCCATCGCTTCGCTCCTTCCGCCGGCCCACAGTGCCTCGCCGTGTTGGGGCCGTGTTGGGGCCGTGTTGGGAGCCTCTGGGAGGCAGTTTTGAGGCCTCGTGGGGGCCGCGTTGGGGCCCCTTTGGGGCTTCTGGGGGGCCTCTTGGGGCCTCCCGGGGACCTCTCTGCGCCTGGACCTCGAGAAATGTCCGTTCGGGCCGCCCGTCCGGGTCCGCTCTGGAAGCCATCTTGGGAGCCTTTCCGGCCATCCTGGAGGCCTCTTGGGGCTGTCTTGGGGCCCTCTGGGGGCGTTTTTTGGGCGCTCTCGGAGGCCTCTCAGGCCGTGTTGGGGCGATCATGGAAGCCTCTTGGGGCCGTTTTGGGGCGCCAGGAAGCCGAAAAGGCAGGAACGCGACAAACTTTCAAGCACTGAAGGGCAAATTACAAATTTCTGCCTCTGTGGGCCCTCTTGGGAGGTCTCCTGGAGGCCTCTTGGGGCGTCTTGAAGGCGCTTTAGGCTGTCCGGAGGCCATCTTTGGCGTATTGGATCGCTCTTGGACCGTCGTGGAACATGTTGAGCTCTCTTGGAGGCCACTTGAAGCGCTTCTGGAGCGCTCTTGGGAGCCTGCTGGGACCTGGCCGGGACCTCGCCGGGACCTGCTCGGGACCTTGCCGGGACTTGCCCGGGACCTGCCCGGGACTTTGCCGAGGTATTCTTCGTCCGGGGACCCCCAGGGGCGGCCCCGCGCGCGCGAACTAGAACTACGGTACTGTTAACCAGTTACAGGAGGTCTTAGCACGCTCTTGGCCCGTTGGGACGGCCAATTCTGTGTTTAGAAGTCTCTGGAGGCCAAGAGGCACGACGGCTCGCAAGACGTGTGGCGCCTTCTTGGGAGGACCCCCCCCCATCGCCCCGCTTCCTATTACACGCAGCCCGCCACTGGTGCCTTGCTTTATGATGTTCCTACCTCATTTAGCTCTGATCACCAGAAAGAACTTCGAGCACCAAAAAAGTACCGAGACCCGAGGGTTTTCACGCGTCGGGCACTGGAAGACACTCGTCCGACACCGTTTCGACACTCTTTCGACACTCTTTCGACACCCTTCCCAGTGCTCGACGTTAGTTCTGGGATGTGGTCCTTAAGCACGATGGGAGCAGCATAAGCCTTGCTCCACACCGTCGGATTTCCCCCCAGGTCTTCCTGTACTATTGGGACAGCAGGGACGGGCCCAGCTACGAGGGCGCCGCGCCGCCGCCGCCCCGCCCATGGGGGAAACCGTGGAGAGAGCCGGTCCCGAGGAAAGCCTCCCTCTCCGAGAGAGGTGCCCTCGAAGGGGAGGCCCGCGAGAGACCCCTCCTGATGCCCCCTCTGCCTCTCTCGGGTTGGGCCAAAAGGGGGTCCAGCGACAAGGGGGTGGCGCGATACAGTGGGGGCGCGCATCAAGAAACCATATGATTTTTCGTCAGGGTATCCTGGTTTTATTCGTTCCGCGCGCTGCGCGGCGACTTCCCGCGGCCGTTGACGGAGCTGCCGCGTTCAGGGTGCTCCGGGTTTCCCCTCCGGTGCACTTCGCGCGCGGGTGTTCACGGTTGGGTTTCTTGCGAGGGTTTCTTTGCGAGGGTCTTCTAGGTGCAATAGACTTGTGGGGTTGCAAATACATCTGAAGCGTGCAATACATTCCAGGGCGCAAGTGTCTTGCTGGATTTTGGCGCGTAGCGCATTACTTGCAATCCAATGCAGCACGATTCTCCGGCGCAGTACGTTTGCAATAAAATTACCCCAAATCTATCGCACCACCCCCTTTCTCAGCTGGACCCCCTTTTGGGTCACACGAACTCGTTCTCGTCGCCGTCGCCGTCGTCGTCGTCGTCGTCGTCGTCGTCATCCTCACCCTTGTCCTTCTCCGAGGAGGGTGAAGGGATTGGAGCAAGAGGAGGGGCCTCGTTCTCGCTCGTGCTTTCATCCCGCGATCACCCTCGGCGTGTCGTAGGAGTCACAGCTCGGAGCACTCGATCGAATCGACCGATACCTCTCTATCGCTGCCAGTCTCCCGCTGCAACTGCTCTGGGGAACAGGCGCTCCTTTTGCCTGGGCCCAAGCGCCGGCGCTACAGGTAAGCGCGTCAGTCCATTGAAGCAGGGGAGAACGGGTCTTGACCCCCACAATTTACACTCATATTTCCCAACCATCCTGTGGTGTTGGGTCCTCGTTTTGAAGAGACAGCGCCCCGCGTTCACTCCTCCTCCCGCTGCCCCCTCCCTCCTGCCATCATCATCATCATCATCATCATCATCATCATCATCATCATCATCATCATCATCATCATCATCATCATCATCATCATCATCATCATCATCATCATCATCATCATCATCATCATCATCATCATCATCATCATCATCATCATCATCATCATCATCATCATCATCATCATCATCATGTGTCTGCGCTCCCATCGCCCACCGCACCCATTTCGGCATCACCCCTCACACGTTTCGTGGCCCCATAGGGAGCTCCAGCGAAGGCCCCAGTGGCTGCGCTCCCATGCTCCCGCCGCACCCCTTCGGCACACCCCTCACACGTTTCGTGGCCCCTTAGGGAGCCCCACCGAAGGCCCCAGTGGCTGCGCTCCCATGCGCCCACCGCACCCATTTCGGCACACCCCTCACACGTTTCGTGGCCCCATAGGGAGCTCCACCGAAGGCCCCAGTGGCTGCGCTCCCATGCGCCCGCCGCACCCACTTCGGCACACCCCTCACACGTTTCGTGGCCCCATAGGGAGCTCCACCGAAGGCCCCAGTGGCTGCGCCCCCATGCGCCCACCGCACCCATTTCGGCACACCCCTCACACGTTTCGTGGCCCCATAGGGAGCTCCAGCGAAGGCCCCAGTGGCTGCGCTCCCATGCGCCCACCGCACCCATTTCGGCACACCCCTCACACGTTTCGTGGCCCCATAGGGAGCTCCAGCGAAGGCCCCAGTGGCTGCGCCCCCATAGATTTCGGCACACCCCTCACACGCTTCGTGGCCCCATAGGGGCCCCACCGAAGGCCCGCTGCGCCCATGCGCCCACCGCCCATTTCGGCACACCCCTCACACGTCGTTTCCCCGAGCTCCACCCCCATATGCTCAGCACACCCCTCACACGTTCGTGGCCCCCAGGGAGGGCCCCAGTGGCTGCGCTCCCATGCGCCCACCGCCCCATTTCGGCACACCCCTCACACGTTTCGTGGCCCCATAGGGAGCTCCAGCGAAGGCCCCAGTGGCTGCGCTCCCATGCGCCCACCGCACCCATTTCGGCACACCCCTCATACGCTTCGTGGCCCCATAGGGAGCTCCACCGAAGGCCCCAGTGGCTGCGCTCCCATGCGCCCACCGCACAGATTTCGGCACACCCCTCACACGTTTCGTGGCCACCGCACAGATTTCCGCACACCCCTACAGCGCCATCGAAGAAGATACTCACAATTGCGGTACTCGCAACTGCATCTGGTTGGGTCCTTCGCCAGGATAATTTTTTCTCTGGCTGAGCATGCCTGCGAGCCGACGCTGGTTCAGTTCAACAACCAACAAAAAATATGTAGAATATGGAGGTGCCTCTCACGCACGAGCGACTGCATCATGCAGTCCCATCCCGTCGAGGTCCGTCCGGCCGTCCTTGCCCCCGCACGGCCCAGGAGCTCCTGCTTCTGCTTCTCGAGGCGCATCGCCTTGACTTCCGCACGTAGCTTCTTCTCCTCGGGCCACCACTTCGTGTCTCTGTCCACGAGCAGCGTGTCCCACAGGCGGCAGCACACCTTCTCCCCGTACTGGTTGGTGCCCACCGTCGAGAGCTGATCTGCTGGATGCACACAATCATCCGGGTCAACTCGGCATGAAGTTCTGAGCTTGCCCTTCCCTCTCTCGCTGCCTTTGCCTTTCGGGATGTTTTTTGTGTCGTGACTAGCCCTGCGGCGCTTGCTGCATCCGGCAACCACCTGCTGGTATGCCTCGAGGATATCTTCCTCGAGGATCCAGTACGTCGCTCAGGTCGTGCTCCACCTGCTTGTAGGATGCGTGCCTCAACCGCTCATGCAGCCTGCGAGCCCTGTCCATCGGTAACTCCGTCGTCTTCCTCCTGCTGGTCGATCCTCCGGACTGCTCGGTCTGGCCGGGAATCTCGACCCGTTCATCACCATCATTGAGGACAGCACAACCCACCCCCACCCCCACCCAGGGCACCCACCTCCGACCTGGTGGTCCAGGGTGCCCTGGGTGGGGGTGGGGGTGGGTGCCCTGGATCACCAGGTCGGAGGTGGGTGCCCTGGGTGGGGGTGGGGGTGGGTTGTGCTGTCCTCAATCATTCGGAACAAGGATGTTGTGGTTGGCTTTCTTGCGGGTCCTCGGCTGACGCTCGCACTGGCCCACCACCATCCGACACACACGGTGCATACCAGCAGCGTAGCACCAGCTCCAGCGGCGCCTCCTCCGATCTCCTCGGTCTCGGCACCCGCGGCGTCCATCATGCAAATCTCCTTCGCGTCGTCCAGATCCGCCGTCTCGTCCGTATTCTGGTTCTCGTCTGAAGTGACGTTCGCGTCCTCGTGGTGCCCGATGTCGTTGGTCGTGTCCGTCTCATTCAAGTTGTGCTTCTCCGTGAAGTCTTTCTCGTAGCGCTCGAGAGCCTCCTTGGTCGGCGCGTATATCGTCTGCAGCTTGCGCACATGGGTCGGAATCCTCCGACGCTTCGCCACGTGGTCCAGTCCCGACCAATCGACCACGTCCTCGAGCTTCTCGTAGTAGATGTCGTCCTCGCGTTGTCCCAGCATCATCCGCCAACGGAGGCAGTGCTTGGGCGCCGGTCGAGCTGCATGCGCATTGTACCTCAAATCGGCGATGCAGTCCTCGAAGTACGTACAGCCTTCCCGCACGAAGGGCTGGTCGGCAGGCCGATGCCGACGAGGATACTTCGAGCGATAACACTCGCCTCTGCGACCCTTCAGCTCCATCCGTTGATCGGAGATCACCTGCTCTGCCATGGGGTCCTCCGTCATTCGGTACTCGCCAGTCCGGAGCACATACCTCATGCAGTCGCCCGCGCGGACGTCCTGCATGGTAAGACAGTCGGCGAGCATCTGCTTGGTGTTCACCCACTTGCTCACCCCGTTGTTGAACTCTATGCCGTTCCTGAACGACTCGATGTCGATGAGCAGCCGCTTCTCGGACGGGACCGTCCCTCGCTTTTGCAGCAGGTCGTAGAGCGACTTACAGTCCGTGACCCCCACCATCTTGATCGCCCTTACGTCGTCCATGTGGGTCCGGTAGCGCCCAGCCCGTGGTGCAGCTCCACCAGGTGCTGTCTCAGCATGTCGCCACTCTCGACTGCCTCCAGCGATGCCATCGTCTCGGCTGCCAGGGTACTCCGTACCACTCGCTTGATGCGATGTGATCGCGACAACATCGGGGTAACCTTAGCAGGCTGCCCGCGTAGGCACTGATCGTCAGTGTTGTCCGCGAGCAAGATGACCAGGCCAGCCTGGCTAGCGGTCTTCGTCTTGCCCACGTTCCCGTGGCTCGAGTCCCCCACTGCAACCACAATCACGTTGTCCATGTCCAGCTTCTGCAAGGTACGTCCACGTGGTCGGTCCTGGCGTCGCTCACGAGCTTGTTGAAGTCTAGCAGGTCTTGCGCCTTCAAGTCACTGTCGTGAGCCCGAGCTTGGCTTTCCACCAGCTGGAACGCCAAATCCACCCTCGTAGAACGGACCAGCCACTGAATCTGGCCGTTGCCACATTGGACAATAGCCTTTCCTCTGCCGTGGCCTTTGCCTCCTTGGTCTTGCGACGCTCGGCCGAGATGGGCTTCTTCACGATACTCTCCGTGTACTCCTTCTGGCTGCGTGTGATCGCGCCGTCGTCGCTCTGCTTGAGGAAGCGTCCGCAGCGGTGGAAACTGGTCATCGCCGTCTGCCACTTGCCGCAGCAGTGCACCTTCCTCAGCTTGGCCACCTGGTTCGGGAAGAACTCTGGCGATCCCGCGACGAGGTCATCGTCGACGTGCGTCCCGATCAGGCCGACTGGCTCCCCCCTCTCGTCGTGGAAGATGAAGAGGGCCCAGGCGCAGCTTGGATCTCGAAGCCCCGGGAAGCGACAGGATGGTATCTCGATGCTCCGCGTACCAAAACAGGGGTGCATCGTTCAACCCGTAGATGCCCTTTTTCGCCTTCAGGACAGTCCCTTCTGGGACGAATGGCCATCCCAGCTCCGGCACCGCAGGCATGCCGCCCTTGGGAACACGGAAGTGCACGCGCCTGGAGCTGTCGAGATATCTCCCATTCAGGGATGCCGAATCTACGTCGCCCTGCTCGAGGCTCCAGCCAGGCTGGCTGGCAGCTTCCTGGATGATCACCGCCGTCGCTGTCGTCCGCTCTTCCGCCACACTTCCGCCACACTTCCGTTCCCTCGCTCATCCCCGATGTTCTACTGCTCTTTTCCTCACTCCCCGTCCCTCTCTCGCTACGCTTTCTGGGCCAACCCTAATTTTGGCACGATCCAGAAATTCAAAAACAATTTCTGTTTGCCTTGTCTCTAGAAAAGCGAAATTTGGAGATACAATAATTCTTGGGTGTTCTTCTCCCCGATGAAGCGTGCTACTCTTCATTTGCATTCCTGTGTGTGTCTCAATAGGACTGACTGGTGCAACTGTGATTGCATTGTATGTGGCCGCCGCGTCGATCTTGAATTGTACGTATTATTTGGGTGGGTGTGGCATTTCGCCGAGTATGTCATCTGGATTGTGCCGTCCTCGCCCTCGGAGCCATCGATGTCATCTCAGTGCGCCGCTGGTTGGGTTACCTGCGTACGTCTGTCTTCACAGTGGCAAGTGCGTTGCTGGAAAACATACAAAAGAAGGAGGAGGACCAAGGGATACATAACGGAGGAGGAGGCGGAGGAGGAGGAGGAGGAGGAGGAGGAGGAAGAGGATAAGGAGGAGGAGGAGGCGGCGGAGGAGGAGGAGGGGTGGCAGCGTCAACAGTGGCACCGACGCCATGAGTGCCCAGTGCCTGCGAGGAGGAGGAGGAGCAGGAGGAGGAGGAGGAGGAGGAGGAGGAAGTGGAGGAGGAGGAGGAGGGGAGAAGGAGGAGAAAGAGAAAGAGCAGGATCGTGATGAGAAAGAGGAGGTGGCTGTCGCTGGCGCTGACCTCGCCTGGCACTGCCCGCCAGACGCCTGGCGGCGACGACACCTCCGACGCCTCCCCCCGCCGCGGCGGCGTGCGCAGCAGCGGCGCTGGGAGGGCCACGACTTGGCGACAGCACGTAGCAACAGCCAGTCTGCTGCCCAGCGGCGAGCTGCGCAGCGCGTTCGCGGCAACAGGGGGGCAAGAGGCCGGCATTCGAGAGAGAGAGAGAGATAGAGAGAGAGAGAGGGAGAGCCGAAGGCCCGGTGGACCGCGGGCCAGGCGGCGGCGGGCAGCCTACCTCTCCCCTCCATTCTTCCTCCTATGTGCGCATGCCGTTCGGGATTGATTGGCCGGACCGGGAGAGAGAAAGAGAGAGAGAGAGAGAAACAAAAAGAGAGAGAGAGAGAGAGAGAGAGCGAGAGAGCGAGAGAGAGAGAAACAAAACAAAAACGAGACATTAAGAGAGAGAGAGAGAGGCTTGCGGTGCGCGCGAGGCCCGCGACGCGGCTGGAACCGACCGCTCCGATCCGCAGCGCGTGTGGTGTTTGGTCCCTGCGCACGGCGCCGTGCACCGGCAGCGCTCCAGGAGGACGCGCTGCGCCGGCGCCCCTCGCCCGAGGAGGCGCCCCTGTGCGCCTACAGTCGGGGCCCTGAAAGAAGGAACCCTTCTCGTTGGGGAGGGGCTCTGTGTTCCTTCATTGTTTTACAGCTTGCCTGAGGTTTTCCTTCGGTTTTCGATGGGAAATCAAAGTTTGACTTCTGGAAACATCGGGCCCCGTTCCTTATTTAGGGTTCCTTAGGTCAACGCCTCGACTGTACCCCCCCCCCTCGTCGCCTCGTTCCAGTGGCGGCCGGGGGGCCCCCCGCCCGCAGGCTGGTGGTTCGGCAAGTCCGTGGGCGGCAACGAGGCGCCCTCCGCGCCCGCCCGGCGACGCCGTCCGCGCGGCTGCCCGCTCCGCCTCGTCCGTCCATTGTCTCCACCTCCTCCTCCTCCTCGTCCTCCTCCTCCTCCTCCTCCTCCTCCTCCCCCTCCTCCCTCTCCTCCTCGTCCTCCTCCTCCTCCTCCTCTCCATGTCTTCTCACACCGTCCATCCCCATCGGACCAGAAAGCGGCGAGCGACAAGCACTGTTTGATCGCATTCTTATGTGCTTTCATGGATGAAGCCGCGGCGCCCGTCACGCGGTTGAAATGCGGTGAGCGTTGAGCACCCCCCCCGTTGTGCACGGTCTCTCAGCGGGGGCGGGGGAGGACCAAGGAGCGAATTTCCATGGGCAACGCCTGTCGGGCGGGTGGAACTGGGGGGTGACCTAAATGGGTGGTGGAGAAAAGGAAAATCAACCTGCAAGGGCCTCTTTCAGGATTCTTTTCTTCACCCCATTTAGATCACCCCCCATTACCACCCGTCCGAGGCTGGGCATCAATTGGAAAGGTGCAAGGCATGGAAGATGGATCTGGCCTCGACGGACCCCGAACATATTGAGGAGCCTGGGTAAACTTCGGAACCTGCCCGTGAAGGACACCAAGAAGAACAGAGACGACAAAAACAAACGCACTTCGACGACAAAAATAAGGCCGTCGACAACTCCAGGCCGATGGAAAAATGGAGGCCGACGACAAAATTCAAAGAGGCAGAACAAGTGCCAGCGACAGCAAGAATGCAGGCGGACGACAGAGTCCGCCGGCGGCGCAGAGCTGCGGCAAAAAATGCAACCCAAATGGCGGAAGCGCCGCTCGCACAGGAGCCCCTGGCATCGCTCGGACGTGTGCATTTTTCCTGCGGCGAGGGCCATCGAGGAGCATCCTTGATCAGTTGGCGAAAAAGCCACGCACGAAACCGACAAAAAAACACAGGGAATGGACGTCCGAGCGATGCCCAGGCTGGGCTGCACGGGGCGGGGCAGGTCTGCCACGTGGTCTGGTCGGGCGATGTCTGTCGTCGTGCGCTCCGCGCGCCCGCGAGGCTCGCGCCCGCGCTGGGATTCCGCGCGCGCGCGTTGGTGCTTTCGCGCGCGCCTCCGCTGCGGGCGAAGCGAGAGGCGCGCGTGCACGCACGGGTCGGCATCCACCCGCCAGTCCCCAGTTGTGTTGGCCCCGTGCAATGGGCCCGTCACCTGGGAGACCAGCAGAGCGCGTGCAGCGGCCCTGAGGCAGTTCAAGGCTGGCCGACGCTCCTGTACAGGGATCCCCCTGAAGGGTGGATTCGGCGGCGACTGGCGCCGCGCCTGCTTCCCAGGCTCCCCAGTTGCCGTAGGCAGCTGCGGACACCTGCAGGCCCTCGCGTCCTCCTCCTCCTCCTCCTCCTCCTCCTCCTCCTCCTCGCTCCTCCTCCTCCTCCTCCCTCTCCTCCTCCTCCTCTTCTTGCCCTTGCTCCCGGGTCTCCCGTCCCGCTCCCCAGGGTTGTCCCGTCCTGGGAGCCCGAGGCCCCCCGTGGAGGAGTGGCCATGGCGTCGTTTGGGGTTTGGAGGATCCGCCCCAGAGAGTGGCCCACCCTGCCATCTATAGTCGGAGGGCACCAACTATACACCAACACCGATCCTGGCCCAGGATCACCCTGGGCCCAGGATCGGTGTATATGCCTTCTTGCGCAGGGCAGGAGGGCGTATACACCGATCCTGGGCCCAGGGTGATTCTGGCCAGGATCGGTGTTGGTGTATAGTTGGTGCCTTCCTATATAGGGGAACAGCAGTTTGATTCAAGTCACGAGCTCTGGTTTAAAGGGCGCGTTGTGTGTTGTGGTCTGTGCTGGTCCTGGGCCGCCCAGCGACTCGTCAGCCTCTTGCTTGGTTGTCATGTGGCCCTCGAGGGCCCGCACGACATCTCCCCGAAGCAGTTGCAGGCGCTCCAGCGAGTACGCAAGGGTAAGCCACCTCAGCAGACTGTCTCTTCTTGGGGTGACGAGTGTGCCTTTGAGCTTTAAGTTCATCTGTTTTAACCCTCGAGTTGTAACCTGCTGGCAGAGTTAGTCTTGATGATGCACACAGTGAAAATCCTCCTCCTCCTCCTCCTCCTCCTCCAAATCGCCCTCCTCCTCCGCCTCGTCCTCCTCCCCCTCCCTCCCTCTGCCCCGCTCCGCTCATCCTTCTCCCCAGTTCCCTCTCGCTGCTGTCACGTCATCGCTGCCCCCCGCCTGTCCTGCGAGGACGCGCAGACGCAGATCAGGGCGCGCGGATACAGTGACGGGCCACGTCCCCGCGCCAGTTCGGGGCGCTCCGGCGCCACATCCGGCGGCATTGACTTTCTGTCTCGGGGGTGCCGCCCCCGACACGTGGACCTGGCGCCCTCGCGCCCGATTGTGTCCTGCCCCCCCTCTCTTCGTCGAGGCCGCGCCTCCTCGTCCTATTCCTCCCGCCCCTCCCGCCTCGTGCCCCCTCGAGCCCCACGGGTGCCCGCCCGGGGGCAGCCCATCTCGCGTCCTGCAGCCGGCGCGCGCCGCGGAGGTGTGGTCCCACAACCAGACGTCCAGCGAGAACCCTCCTGCCAAAGGCGGCCCATGCCGCAGCAGCGGCGGCGGCCCAGCCACAGCCTCTCCTCCTCGTCGTTGTCCTGCTCCGTCTCCTACCCCAGAGTCCTCGTCGTTGTCGTCGTCCTCCACCGAAGGCCTCGTCGTTGCCGTCGTTGTTGTTGTTGTTGTTGTTGTTGTCGTTGTCGCCGTCCTCCCCCGAGGTCCTCCTCCTCCTCCTCCTCCTCCTCCTCCTCCTCCTCCTCCTCCTCCTCCTCCTCCTCCTCCTCCTCCATCTCCTCCTCGTCGTCGTCCTCCTCCTCCTCCTCCTCCCGCCGAGGTGGGCCACCCCATCCTCAGCACACCTGTGCCCGGGCCTCTCCGTCGCGCCCTCCCTGGTCCCGCCCTCGTGCGAGCCGGCGCGCGCCCTGTGTGGGCCCGCCGCCCTCCTGCGAGCGGGGTGGCCTGACTGGACTGCTCCAGAGCCCTTGGTTTCGATGTTCGTTTTGGGGACCTTCCCGGGGCCCACCTGATGGGGCTGCTCTGCTCCAGTTCGACCCCAGTTCGACTCCAGTTCGACCCCACTTCGACTCCAGTTCGACCCATCAAGTTCGACTCAGGTTCCACTCGAGTCGACGGACGCTCGACGCAGTATAGACGCACGAGCGGAGCGATTGGCTTCAAAAAGGTCCCCAGAGTGAGCATCCAACTTCTTTCATCCAGGGCCCAGGCCCTTCTCCTCCTCCTCCGCCTCCTTGTCCTGCTCCTCCTCGGCCTCCTCGCCCTCCTCCTCCTCGGCCTCCTCCTCCTCCTCCTCCTCCTCCTCCTCCTCCTCCTCCCTCCGCAGGACCCCCTTCCAGGATACGTTCACCCCTGTCTCCAGCGTGTCAGTTTTGTTGACTCCTGCGCGGCGTGGGCCGGAGAGGCAGGCCGTCGCCAGCGCCGACGTGGCCTCCTCCTCCTCCTCCTCCTCTCCTCCTCCTCCTCCTCTTCCTCCTCCTCTTCCTCCTCCTCCCTCCTCCTCCTCTCCTCCTCTCCTCCTCCTCCTCCTCCTCCTCCTCCTCCTCCTCCTCCTCCCTCCTCCTCCTCTCCTCCTCTCCTCCTCCTCCTCCTCCTCCTCCTCCTCCTCCTCCTCCTCCTCCTCCTCCTCCTCCTCCTCCTCCTCCTCCCCTCCTCCTCCTCCTCCTCCTCCTCCTCCTCTCCTCCTCCTCCTCCTCCTCCTCCTCCTCCTCCTATCCTCCCCCTCCTCCTCCTCCTCCCCTCCGCCTCCTCCTCCTCCTCCTCCTCTCCTCCTCCTCCCCTCCTCCTCCTCCTCCCCTCCTCCTCCTCCTCCTCCTCCTCCTCCTGCTCCTCCTCCTCCTCCTCCTCCTCTCCTCCTCCTCCCTCCCTCCTCCTCCTCTCCTCCTCCTCCTCCTCTCTCTCCTCCTCATCCCTCCTCCTCCTCCTCCCCTCCTCCTCCTCCTCCTCCTCCTCCTCCTCCTTCTCCTCCTCCTCCTCCCTCCTCCTCCTCCTCCTCCTCCTCCTCCTCCGCCTCCGCCTCCGCCTCCGCCTCCGCCTCCCTCCTCCTCCTCCCTCTGGGCTGTGGCTTATGGGCCTCGTCCCCCCGGTAGCCTTCTCACGAGGAGCGTTCGAGGAATGCCTGACCTGACCTGACCTGACCTGACCTGACCTGACCTGACCTCCTCCTCCGCCTCCTCCTCCTCCCCTCGGGATTTCGACTCCTTCCCCGGGGGCCGGCTCTGCTGCCCGAGCCCTGTGTTTTGGGCGGCCCTGAAGCTGGGAAGCGGCCTCCTGAACAATCCGAGAGCGGCGGGAAGTCGGCCGTGGCGTTGCTTTTGGTATTTCTTTTTCCCCAATCAGTGCTTGCACTGAAGGGGTCCTGGCGGAAGCTGAAAGATTTGGCGAAAGTTTCCGAAAGTTCCCCGCCGATGTTGGTGGCAGGCTGAGTTCCCGGGTTCCCGGTTCCGGGTTCACGGTTCACGGTTATTGGTTTTGGGCCGATTTCGGCAGGTTGGGTTCCCGGGCTCCCGGGTTCCTGGTCGATCTCCTCAGCGAAAACCGTCCACTGATGGGGGCTTTTCTCTGGTGTAATTCTCATTTTCTCTCTGCGGCTGCCTCGCCCACGGCCAGGCCGGATCCTTGGATCGGCGCTTATATACCCGAGCATGTTCCTTCGGGTGGAGGGCAGAGGGTGAAATCTGGAGCGCCGTTTCGATTGATGTTCGAGGCTTGGATCTGCCAGAGGTGCATCACCAGACGGATTGCCTCTCGAGGTGCAGAAGCCCACACGGGCCTCACCCGGAGCCCTCCACCCTGCGAGAATGCTCCGTGTACGCCTCCCCTGCCAAGCCAGGAGGGCGTGCGTGCACCGATCTTGGGCCCCAGGGGGGGGACGGGCCTGCCAGGGTCACGGAGGGTGCCGGCCGACGCCCCCACGCCACGAGTACGGGGCCCAAACATCTGCCACCGCCACCACCACGACAACCTCCCCGTCCCCCTCCCCCCGAGGAGGGGAAGAGGAGGGCGGAGGAGGGAGGGGGGATCGAAGAAGATAAGACGCCACAAACATCAGCTTTTGGCGCTCCGCGCGGATTTCTTGGATCCGCGCTGGGCCCCCTCTGCGGCGCCTCCGGCGCCGCCCCTGGCGCGCCGCGTGCCAGGGAGGGTGGTCCAGCGCGGATCCAGGAAGTCCGCGCGGAGCGCCAAAAGTTTATGCCGATGGCGTTATTATTCCTTCTTCTTCTTATTATTATGAGTATTACTATTGGTGTTATTGTTCTTCTTCTTCTTCTTCTTCTTCTTCTTCTTCTTCTTCTTCTTCTTCTTCTAGGGAATGGAGGTGGTGGCGGTGGTGGTGCATATTCGTGGGACCCGCAGCGAGGGCGCGTTGTCCAGAGGCCAACCTTCCAGCCCCGGGCTTGTCCATCCGAGGGGGAGCAAAAGCACGGTACTGCCACTGCCTCGGGAGGCCTTCGTCGCCACCGCTGGATTCCTCCGCCTTCTTCTCCCCCTCCCCCTCCTCCTCCTCTCCTCCTCCTCCTCCTCCTCCTCCTCCTCCTCCTCCTCCCCTCCTCTCCCTGCTCCTCCCCCCTCCCCCCCCCTCCTCCTCTTCTCCTCCTGTCCCCTCCCCCCTCCCAATCCGCTCCCCCCCCCTCCCATCCCCTCCTCTTCCTCCTCCTCCTCCTCCTCCTCCTCCTCCTCCTCCTCCTTCTCCTCCTCGGAATTCCGGTCAGAGAGCACCCCGGGAGAGGTCCGGAGAGCTGCGGCGCACAGAGGGCGAGCAGAGGCATTCCCAGGCTCCGCAGCCCGAAGTTTTCCGCAGACGCCCCCCCCCCCCGCGTTTGTGCCCGTCCGCGGGGGGAGGCTGGAACATCGGGTCACGGCTGCGTTTGACATGGGTCGGGAAAATGACCACAGCCACTGCTTCTTGTCGGCGCCGCCTCCCAGCCGGCCGAACAAGAGGCAGCGGCTGTGGTCGTGTCCCTGGTGCCAAGCTCCACGAGAATGACCACAACCACTGCGCTGTTGCTGCGGGCTGGAAGGGGGCATCAAAAGAAATGCAGTGGCTGCGGTCGTTTTCACGCCCCGTAGTTCGACACGGGTCGGGGGGGGCCTCCTGCGGGTTCCGAGCTGCGCTCCTCGCGGGGCCCGCCGCCTTGCGGAGCTCACGGCGCGCCGGCGAGGAGGGAGGAGCCCTGGAGAGCAGGGAGGGCCGCGGAGTCCAGGGCCTCTCTCCTGCAGCAGCCGCTGCCTTCCTTCGGCGGGGCAGCTTCTGGGAGCCCTCGGAGCAGGCCTCGGAGCCTCCTACTCCTCCTCCTCCTCCTCCTCCTCCTCCTCCTCCTCCTCCTCCTCCTCCCCCTCCTCCTCCTCCTCCTCCTCCTCCTCCTCCTCCTCCTCCTCCTCCTCCTCCTCCTCCTCCTCCTCCTCCCCCTCCTCCGAGCGCACGCCCCGGCCGAAGACTGGGGAGAATGCGGCACGGCCAAGGGACGCCTACCGCATTTTTTCACTTTACCGTGGGGCCCGCGGTCATTTGGGAGCCCCTCCTGGAGGGATCTCTCCCCCTCCCCTCGCGTGCAGATGGGAGGCCCGTTTCCTTGACATCCGCGGACCCCGGAGGCCAAAATCTAGGAAACCCGCTTGGATGGAAACCATCATACCCTGAGACCCGACGTCTCGGAAAAACGTCACAGCGTAGCAAATCACAACCAGAGCCTCCTGACCCCATCTGTCTGCTACACGTTTCAAGGCGGATCGGTATCTGAGGGTCCTGGGGAAGAGAGACCTGGGGACTGGCGAAAGACCCAACCATGTGCAGTGTGAGTATCGTCTTCTGTGGAGTTCCTTATGGAGCCACGAAGCGTGTGAGGGATGCACCAACTGTGCGCGGTGGGCGCATGCGCACGCGTGTGGGGGGTGTGCCGACATGGGGGCTGTAGCGCCATGCGAGCGCAGCCACTGGAGCCTTCGGTGGATCCCTCTATGGGGCCACGAAGCGTGCGAGGGCTGTACCAAAATGGGTGCGGTGGTGCCATGCGAATGCACCCACTGGGGCGTTCGGTAGAGCTCCCCATGGGGTCGCGAAGTGTGTCGAAATTTGCGCGGTGGTGCCGTGCGAGCGCAGCCACTGGTGCCTTCGGTGGAGCTCCCTGTGGGGCCACTGTGTGTGTGGTGCTGAAATGGGTGCGGCGGTGACATACGAGCGCAACCATTGGGGCCTCAGGTGGAGCTCCCTATGGGGCTACGAAGCGTGAGAGAGGCGTGCCAGAATGGGCGCGGTGGTGCCATGCGAGCGCAGCAACTTGGGCCCTCGGTGGATCTCCCTATAGGGCCACGAGGCGTGCGATGGGGGTGCCGAAATTGGCGCGGTGGTGCCATGCGAGCGCAGCCAATATGTCCCTCGGTGGAGCTCCCCGTGGGGCCACGAAGCGTGCGAGAAGTGTGCCGACATGGGCGCGGTGGTGCCATGCGAGCGCAGCCACTGGGGCCTCCGGTGTAGCGCCCTATGGTGTCACGGAGCGTGCGACGGGTGTGCCGAAATGGGTGTGGTGGTACCATGCGAGCGCAGCCGCTGGTGCCTTCGGAGGAGCTCCCTATGGGGCCACGAAGCGTGTGAGAGGTGTACCGAAATGGGCGCAGTGGTGCCATGCGAGCTTTCCCTCTGGTGCCTTAGGTGGAGCTCCCTATGGGGCCACGAAGCGTGTGAGGTGTGTGCCGAAATTGGGCGGTGGTGCCATGCGAACTTTCCCACTTGGGCCTTCGGTGGAGCTTCATGGGGCCACGAAGCGTGTGTGGGTTGTGCCGAAAAGGGGCGGTGGTGCTATGTGAACTTTCCTATTGGGGCCATCGGTGGAGCTCCCTATGGGGCCACGCAGCGTGTGAGGGGTATGCCGGAATGGGGCGGTGGTGCCATGAGATTTTTCCCACTGGGGCTTTCGGCGGAGCTCCCTGTGGGGCCACGAAGCGTGTGAGCGGGGTGCCGACATGGTTGATTGATACAGAGAGCAGAGGCAAGGCGGGGGAGGAGGGAGGAGGGGGAGGAGAGAGGAAAGGAGAGGAGAGGAAGGGAAGGAACGCGGGGCGCTGTCTCTTCAAAACGAGGACCCAACTCCACAGGATGGTTCGGAACATTGGCCTGGCGAAGGGCCCAATCATCTGCAGTTGTCAGCACCATGGTTGTATGCACCGCTTCGGAGGAGCTCCCTACAGCCACGAAACGTTTGCGGGGCATGCCAAAATTGGGTGCGCTGCTGGGCGCATGCGAACGCAGCCATTGGGGCCGCCGGTGGAGCTGCCCATGGGGCTACGACGCGTGTGGTGTGTGTGTGTGTGTGCCGAAATATGTGCGGTGGGCGCATGCGAGCGCAGCCACTGGGGCCTGCGGTGGAGCTGCCTATGGGGCCACGAAGCGTGTTAGGGGTGTGCCGAAGTGGGTGCGGCGGGCGCATTCGAACGCAGCCACTGGGGCCTTATGTGGAGCTCCACGAAACGTGTGAGGGGTGTGCCGAAGATGGTGCGGTGGGCGCATGCGCACGCAGCCACTCGTGCGTTCGGTGGAGCTCCCTGTGCGGGCACGCAGCGTGTCGAAGCTGATGGCGGTGATGGTGGTGATGACGGTAATGTTGATGACGATGCTGGTGATGATGACGGTCATGATGATGATGACGATGATGCTGATGTTGTTGATGAGGATGAGGATGAGGATGAGGATGAGGATGAGGATGAGGATGAGGATGATGATGATGATGATGAGGAGGAGGATGAGGATGAGGATGAGGATGAGTATGAGGATGATGGTGCCGCTATTAATGGTGACGTCGATGACGTTGATGATGATGTTGATGTTGATGCTCATGCTCATGCTGATGCTGCTGCTGCTGATGATGATGATGCTGATGCTGATGATGCTGATGCTGATGATACTGATGCTGATGCTGATGCTGATGCTGATGCTGATGCTGATGCTGATGGAGGATGGAGGAGGAGGGGGAGGAGGAAGGAAAAAGGAAGGAACGCGGGGCGCTGTCTCCTCAAAATGAGGACCCAACACCACAGGATGGTTACGACGAGCAAAATGGGACGCCAGGATCTCGTGGGATCCTTGGTGGTCTGGGTTTTCCTTCGTGTTCGCACGCGGGCGGAGGCTCGAGGATTCCTCTCGCTTCGCGGGGTGCACGGGAGGGCGGGAAGGCGATGGCTGCGGAGATGGGGAGGGGAGCGGGCGCGGCGACGGTGTCGCGCCAAAATGCAAGGGGTCGAGGTGGAGGGGGCGCGCTGGCTGGTGGGGGGGGAGATGAAGGTGGGCTGGCTGCGGTGGGTCGGGGGGCGGGCGCGGAGCCGGTGCCGTGCCGAGAGAGGGGTCGGGGCGGAGAGGGCGTGCTGGCTGGTGGGAAGAAAACGGTGGGCTGGCTGCAGAAGGGGGGGTGTCGGGCGAGGCGCCGGTGCCGTGCCGAAGAAGAGGGCGCCCCTTTGCTGGTGGGGAGGAGGAGGAGGAGGAGGAGGAGGAGGAGGTGGGCTGGGTGTGGAAGGGTGGTCGGGCGCGGCGGTGGTGCCGTGCCGGAATGCAAGGGTTGGGGTGGAGGGGGCGCGCTGGCTTGTCTTGTGCGGGAGGCTGGCTGTAGGGGAGTGTGGGCGGGTGCGGCGCCGGTTCCGTGCCGAAATAATAAAGGGTCGGGGCGGAGGGGGCGCGCCGGCTGGTGGCTGGTGCGGGGGAGACGTGGGCTTGGTGCGGGGGGTGGAGGGCGGGCGCGGTGCCAGTGCAGTGGGTGAAGGGAGGGGCTGGCCGTGGAGCGCGGGGTGGCAGGCACAATGCCGGTGCCGTGTCGAAATAAAGTTGTCGGGGCGGGAGGTGCGCGCTGGCTGGTTGGGGAGTGCAGTTGGGCTGGCTGCGGAGGCGGACCGAAGGCGGACCGCTGCAGTGCCAAAGTAATAGGGTCGGGGCGGAGGAGGGGATGGGCTAGCCGCGGAGGGGGGGGGGGCGCGGGTGTTTCGCTGGTGCAGTGCCGAAAGAAGGGGTGTCGGAACGGAAGGGGCGCGCTGCAGTTGGTGAGGGACAGGAGGTGGGCTGGCTGCGGAGGGGGACAGTGCCGTGTCGAGAGAGGGGGGTCGGGGCGGAGAGAGCGCGCTGGCCGTTACGAAGCGGTGGGGCGCGGATCGGGGACCGGTGCCGTGCCGAAAGACAAAGGGTCGGGGCGGAGGGGGCGCGCTGGCTGGCGGGGGAGGAGAGTTGGCTGCGGAGGGGGGGGAGGTGGCGGGCGGGTGCAGCACCGGAGCCGTGTCGAAAGGTAAGGGGGGGCGAGGGGGGCGTGCGGGCTGGCGGGGGGGGGGGGTTGGTTGCGGAGGGGGACCGAGGGCGGACCAGTGCCATGCCGAAGGGCAGGGGTCAGGGCGGAGGGGGCGCGCCGGCGGCTGCGGAGAAGGGCGGGGCGGGGACCCGGGCTGTGCCGCAATATGGTGGTCGGATTTCTGGACACTCTGCGCAAGAAAATAGAACACGATCTCCAGAGGTGTGGACCCGCTCCCTCGGACCTGCGTCTTCATCTTGCGCCGTGTGCTGACGGTCCCGAGGCCCTGGGAGGGCCCAGAGGCAGAGAGTAGCGAACAGCCGTCGTCACGATGTTTTCATGCCTCGAGGGGGTCTGATGCTGATAATGATGATGATGCTGATGCTGATGCTGATGCTGATGCTGATGATGCTGATGCTGATGCTGATGATGCTGATGCTGATGCTGATTCTGATGCTGATGCTGATGGAGGAGGGAGGAGGAGGGGGAGGAGGAAGGAAAAAGGAAGGAACGCGGGGCGCTGTCTCCTCAAAATGAGGGCCCAACACCACAGGATGGTTACGACGAACAAAATGGGACGCCAGGATCTCGTGGGATCCTTGGTGGTCTGGGTTTTCCTTCGTGTTCGCCCGCGGGCGGAGGCTGGAAGATCCCCTTCGCGGGCGCCAAGCGCGACACCTTCGAGCTGCAGTCGCGCGTCGAGGAGGAGGGGCGTGGCCGTGCGGGCGCAGCCGCTTTGGGGGACCATGGCACCCTCCTCCTCCTCCTCCTCCTCCTCCTCCTCCTCCTCCTCCTCCTCCTCCTCCTCCTCCGCCTCCGCCTCCCTCCTCCTCCTCCGCCTCCCTCCTCCTCCTCCTCCTCCTCCTCCTCCTCCTCCTCCTGCCAGGGGTGCCATCGGGGCCGCCGCTGCAGGCCCCCCAGAGGGGCGACGTCAACCGCGGGCCTGTCTTCGCCGGTCTTGGCGCGCAAGGTGCCCGCGTGAGGTCGCGCGTGAGCGCCCTCGTTTCCGGTGTGGCGTGTCGCGCCGGCGGCTCGCGCACGCTGCAGCGGAAGGTCGCCATGCCGTCTCGTGTCGGACTGCAGGACCCGTGTCTTGTGGTCGCTCGGATGGGATCAGGGGCAACGTCAGGGGGGATCGTAGCAGAGATCCGAACGACAACATCAACCTAACAACTCGGAGGTCCGCGCGGCTTTCCTGGATCGGCGCTGGACCCCCAGGGCGGCGCCTCCAGCGCCGCTCCTGGCGCGCTCCGCGCCCATGGGAGGGGGGGCCCCCACGCCTAATGGAGGATGACGATAAATAAATGACCGGGGGTCGTGTTCACGCAGCGGCGCCCGGGATGACGATTAGAAAAACCGGCCGCGGTCTGGAAAACTATTTTTAAATCGTTCTCCTCCAGTCAGACAATTGTGCAGAAATAGCAGACAACTATCCGTAAGGGCTTCGCCCCCTGCCGCCGGCCCCCTCTCTCGGAGAATGGGCCATGGAAGAGCTAAGTCATGAGGCCTTGGCGCTGTCGTGAAGCAGTATCGAAACTTCATGCGAAGCCGAGTCGCAATCAGCAAAACCAACTGATCACAAGAGGGGTTACCACACCTGGCGATTGGTAAGACGTGTATGGTTTAAGGGCTTGGTTACCACACCTTGCGATGAAAGGGCCGAGGGAGTTCTCGCAGTTTGGGTTACCACGCCTTGCGATGGATGTGCGTGATGGGTTCGAATTTCAGAAATGTGGCAAATCCCCTGTGTTTTTGGACCCTGACCCCGCGGATCTGCGTGAGGGGTGGCACCGAATTTCAGAAATGTGGCAAATCCCTGTGTTTTTGGACCCTGACCCCGCGGATCTGCGTGAGGGGTGGCACCGAATTTCAGAAATGTGCAAATCCCCTGTGTTTTTGGACCCTGACCCCGCGGATCTGCGTGAGGGGTGGCACCGAATTTCAGAAATGTGGCAAATCCCCTGTGTTTTTGGACCCTGACCCCGCGGATCTGCGTGAGGGGTGGCACCGAATTTCAGAAATGTGGCAAATCCTCTATGTTTTTGGACCCTGACCCCGCGGATCTGCGTGAGGGGTGGCACCGAATTTCAGAAATGTGGCAAATCCCCTGTGTTTTTGGACCCTGACCCCGCGGATCTGCGTGAGGGGTGGCACCGAATTTCAGAAATGTGGCAAATCCCATGTGTTTTTGGACCCTGACCCCGCGGATCTGCGTGAGGGGTGGCACCGAATTTCAGAAATGTGGCAAATCCCATGTGGTTTTGGACCCTGACCCCGCGGATCTGCGTGAGGGGTGGCACCGAATTTCAGAAATGTGGCAAATCTCCTTGTGTTTTTGGACCCTGACCCCGCGGATCTGCGTGAGGGGTGTCGATTTCGAGCCCCCCCAGCAATTCAGACAACGCGCCCAGGGGTGCTAAAAATCCTGTTTGGGCCTCCCCCCCCTCGCGCGGTCAATCAACTAGTTACAGTAACCAGCAAGAAGCAGAACTGTAACACTGGAAACTACAAGCTACAACTGGTACTGGAAACTGCGAACCCGTGCCTACAGCCTGGTGGCCCCACAAGGGGGCCGGCGGATTTGTTGAATCGTTCTCTCCCATTTTCTTTATCAATCGTCATCCCGCATTACCCAAGCACGATGGGGTCCGAGTGGACGTGGTCGGAGGCTCGCGCCGCATCGCCGATGCATCGGCAGTGCGATGCGATCCTCCCGCCCCCTCTAAAACAGGGCTAGGATCGGGATAAATCGCTCTAGAGCGTTCCGGAGCGCTCTCAGAGCGTTCCAGAACGCTCTGGAGCGGCCGCGGCGCCCACTACATCCTCCAAACCCGCCGATTCCCAGAGATTTCGAGTTATCCCGATCCGATTTTGTCCCGATCTTCGCGTCGTTTTGCCCCCTCTGCTCGGACCCCCTCTGGGAGGCCCGGAGCCCGAGCACTGCCCCCCCCCAACCACCGGGCCATCAAACCCGACTCTGCGGCGGCCTAGGAGGCCGCTACCATCGGGGCCGACGCTCGGCGGCGGGGAGAGGCGGTGGGACGATGAGCTGCGCCGCGGGGGGGATCCGAGGCGGGGATCGCTCCACCCAGACCTCCTCGCGTCGTGAAAAAATCACGACGGGAGGTTTTGCACTATTTTCGGCCTCTGGGGGCCCTCGCCAGGCCTCGGGGCCGACAAAAAAACGACTCAGGACGAAAAGCCGGTCCCGGGGAAAGGGTCCAGACCTCTGGGGGTCGACGTTGTGAAAAAATCACGACGTCGGGGGTCTGGGCATGAAGGGACCTCAGGGGAGGAGCGGATGCCGATGCCGCCTCCTGCCCTCGAGAGGCCTCGCCATCACGGCTGGGTGCTCTTCGACCCTCCGGCCAGCACGCACCCTTTGGAGAGGCCTCGGGAGTGGCGGTCTCGGCATCGATGTTCGGGGACCTCGGCGGCTGTGGGCAGATTCTGGCCCTGGGGCGGGGGGCGGGGTTAGACCAGCGATCCTCGGGAGGGGAAACAAAAACACACAGACACAATTAATCGTCGGTTCCCTAGACAATATAGGAAAATATGGGATGTGGGTGGAAAGACAAAAACCCAGAAAATACGGGAAAATATTGGGAAGCCTGTTATTTGTGTGTGCATTTCTTTGTGTGTCCCAGGGCCCCTTCATATCCAACGCCTGCCGAGGTCGCCGAAGATGGGTCCCGGAAGCGGTGGCTATAGGCAGGTGCCCTGCAGGGGACGCGCGTCCCAGGGCAGTTGGAAGCTGCTCCCCTCGGGCGGCCCGCGGGGGTATCGGCTTGCCGGCCGGGCGGGGGCGGGGCGGGCGTCCCCGAGGGCGGAACAGCTCATCTCGTGCCGCTCCTCGTCCGCTCTGACACTTCCGCTGAGACGTTGGCAGAGAAAACAGCGTCCACCAAAGCGTGGGAGGGAGGGGTGGAGGAGGGAGGCGGGGAGAATGGCACCAACTTCTGGCGGACTGCTCTTTCTTCCGATGCCGGCCGACTCCAATCATCTTGATGCTCAACCTTTAGTTGTCCTTCCAATTTCCGATTGCAGCGGCCGTTCTAGAGCCCTGGAGCCCTCGAAAAGCAAGGCAGGGCCGGAATACTGCCCCTGGGGAAGGGTCGGGACCTTTGGGGCTGCGGTATCGTCGGATGGCTAGGGATGTGAAGGAGGAGGAGGAGGACGAGGAGGAGGAGGAGGAGGAGGAGGAGGAGGAGCCGGAACACACTTCCTCCTTTTCTCCTCCGCAGGCAGGACTTCCTGCCCCGCGGGCAGGGCGGAACGTCCCGTCTGCGGGATTTCGGTGTGGATAGCCCCTCCCGCCCCCTCGCGGGAAGGCATCCGCAGGCACCCAACCTGGCAGCGCCTCCGGCGCCGCCCCTGGCGGGTTCCGTACGCCGGGGGGGGGGGGGGCGGAGGGCCCAGCGGGGGGGGTGGGCAAGTCTGCCCTCCCCTCCCCCGCCGCCCACCACATCGATGCACCTCGCCCCGGCAGCTCCGAGCCGTGGCCTGGGCATGCCACGGGGGATGGAGGGAGGGCGGGAAGGGGGACGGGGGGGTGGGCGGGGAAGGAGGAAGAGGGAAGGCGACATGTAAGTGGAGCGGGGGAGGGGGGGGGGGGACAGGAGGAGGAGGGAGGGGGGGAAACGGAGGAGGGAGGCGGGAGGCGGGAGGGATGAGGAAGAGGAAGACAGGAGGAGTGACGGAAGGCAGGATGGCGAAGCAGGATGGAAGGAGGGAGAATGGGGGAGGGAAGGGAGGGGGGAGGGGGGATGCTGGGCGGATGGGGAGATGCGGATGGTGGAAGGTCTAGAAGGTTGCAGGTAATGCTCAAGCTTTGTTTTGTGTTTATTTTGGCCTTGGAGAGAGTTGTAATGTGTAGTGGTAGTGCGGTCGTGGTGGTAGTAGCAGTGATGTTGTTGGTGGTAGGGGTAGTAGTGTTTCTATGACTATTCCTAGAAGAAGGAGTAGTAGAAGTAGTAGTCGTAGTCGTGGTCGTAGAGTAGTAGTAGTAGTAGTAGTAGTAGTAATAGTAGTAGTAGTAGTAGTGGTCGTACTCGTCGTCGTAGTAGTAGTAGGTGTAGTCGTCGTCGTCGGCGCCGTTATAGTTGTAGAAATCGTACTAGTAGCTGTACTAGTAGTAGTAGTAGTAGTAGTAGTAGTAGTAGTAGTAGTAGTAGTAGTAGTAGTAGTAGTAGTAGTAGTTAGTAGTAGTTAGTAGTAGTAGTAGTAGTAGTAGTAGTAGTAGT
>CAUYUJ010003856.1:65000-75049 GCA_963575745.1 Prorocentrum cordatum | reverse complement strand
ACTACTACTACTACTACTACTACTACTACTACTACTACTACTACTACTACTACTACTATCACACATAATAGTGATAATACGGATCATAATGATAGTAATAACGATAAAATTCAGAACAATAATATTAGCAGTACGGGTAATATTAATAACTCGAATAAGAATAATTAGACAATACGTTGAAACAGCAAAATGAAGAACAAAAAAAAAACCTTCAGTTTTGCTTCTGGCCGGCCAGGTCTCCGGCTCGAGCGTCTCCTTCACGGCGGATGGCCCGCCGGCGCCTGGCGGAGTCTCCGCGGCGCCCCTGGTGGGCCAGGCGGCGCGCTCGGCTGAAGCTGTGCTTCCGCTGGGCCCGTGGGCGTCCTGGGAGAACCCCCCCCGCCGGGAGTTGTCCGAGATTTCGAACGTTTTCGGAAGCTTTCGAGACCAGGGGTGCTTTCCAGCGGCTACGCCTTGTCGGGGGTATTCCAGGGGTGCCGGGATCGTCCCGAACGGCCGCCCGAGAGCCGAGCTTTGGACCGAGAACCAAGGAGCACCGACAGACCTCCTCTTAGATGCTCTTTTGGGGGAACTTCCTGGGGCCCACCTGGCGGATCTGTTCGACTCACGTTCGATCCCAGTTCGACTCAAGTTCGGCTCAAGTTCGACTCAGGCACTTTTGGTAGGTGGATCTATCAAGATCTCCGCAGCCTCTGGCGGTGTGCGTTGCGAACAGGGACGCAGCAAAGCCACAGGAAAGCGCGGCAAAGCACACCGCCAGAGGCGGCGAAGAGCTTGAGACATCCACCTGCCCCAAAAAAAGATTCGACTCAGGGGCGATTCCAATCGACGGACGTTCGACGCAGCTTCGACGCAAGAGTGGAACGAGTGTCTCCGGGAAGGTCCCCAGAATGAGATGCAAGTTCGACTCAAGTTCGACTCAGGTTCGACTCAGGGTCGACTCGAATCGACGTGCGTTCGACGCAGCTTCGACGCAAGAGTGGAGAGCGGGTGTCTCCGGGGAGGTCCCCCAGGAGGAGCATCCAGCTCTCCTCGCCGTGGCAGAAGTCCTGGCGGCTGGTTTCTCTCCTCGTGGGGACCCTCGGCGTATCCCCCGAGGCCGTCAGCAAGACGGCTCGGGATGCTCGGATGCTCGGGATGCTCGGCGTATCCCCCGATGCTCGAGAAGTACCCCTGGCCCAGGGTGCCACCAGCTTTTCGCTCCATGTTGGAGCCCCTGGGGCACTCTGAGCCTCGTGAGAAGTGCTCTGGAGGCCGCGTGGGCTGCCCCGAGGATTCTGGGGGCACCTCGGCCCAGGAGCACTTCTAGCAACACCCGAGATGCTTCAGGACCTGTCCTGGGGAAGGGGTCGAGGGTTCTGCGGGTCCACGCCTGGAATAAAAATCACGACGTCGGATTTCAGGCTTCCTTGGAGGCCCTCGCGAAATCGAGCACTGCACTGCAGACCAACGGCGTCGAGCGCAGCCTAGCTCATCGGGCAGCGGCGCGCTCGGAGTGAGAAGCTGCCGTCGCGTGTCGCAGCTCTTAGAAGGTCCGGGAAGATCGTGGGGTGAAGATCCTGAACGCCCCCGAAAACGCTTCTGCTTCGGGTCGGGCGAAAGGGGGGGATTGGGAAAGGGGGGGTTACGAAATTTGCTGCATGCAGCTGGTTTCGGCCTCACCGAGGGGCCCATTCCTCGATACATAACCGCCTCCAGCGCCGGGAGGCGCTGGGAAAATCAGCTACGTGAGCTGATTCTCAAACCCCCCCTTTGCTATCCCCCCCTTTTGCCCGACCCGAGACCTCTGGGAGGCCCCATGGAGGCAAACAGCAGCATCAGAGTCGGACCGAGGTGCCAGTTCGGGGAGGGTGCCCTAGAGTGGTAAGTCGGGCATGTCCCTCTACTGGATGGATTTGAATACTTGGGAGCATTTGGAGGCTATTTTGGGGGGCCCAAGATCCGCCTGCAGGGGGACATGCCCGACCTAACCCTAGTGTTCTTCGTTTTTTGTTTGACGTTCTTGTGCATCCTTGGGAGGGGTACCCTTGGATGTTCTGTTTGGTTTGGCCGACGGAGGGTCTCATGTTCTTGAAGGGTGTTGTTCTGGCCGCAGCCCCATTGTAACATCCACAGCGTGTTTAATCAAGTTCCTTCCTCGATCTTCGCGGGGCGGGAGCAGAACCCGGCGGGCCCGAGCATCCCGAGGGGCCGCATGAGCCCCGGGCACAACCCGGAGGCAGTCGACAGGGCAGGACAGGCAAGATCTAGGCCTCCTAGATGGGGTCGGAGTAGATGGGGTCGGAGGATCGCGCCGCATCGCTGGTGCATCGCCGATGTGGCTCGACGTGCATCCCGACTTGCTTCACGTCGACGTTGCCGATGCATCGCCGACGTCGACGATGCATCGCCGGCGCATCGCCGATGCATCGGCGATGCGGCGCCTTGCTCCGACCCCGTCTATTCCGACCAAATCTAGGAGGCTTCTGGACGAGGTGAACGGGCGACTGGGAGGAGGAGGGGGGAAGAATGAGGAGGAGGGAGGAGGAGGGAGGAGGAGGGAGGGAGGAGGAGGGAGGGAGGAGGAGGGAGGAGGGAGGAGGAGGAGTGGAGGAGGGAGGAGGGAGAGGAGGGGGGAGGAGGGAGGAGGGGGGAGGAGGAGGGAGGAAGAGGGTGGAGGAGGGAGGAGGGAGGAGGACGAGGAGGGAGGAGGAGAGGGGAGGAGAGGGAGGAGGAGAGGGGAGGAGGGGGGAGGAAGGGGGGAGGAGGGAGAAGGCGGGAGGTGCTCGCTCTCGTGCCCGTCGTGCGGGCCAAGCTGCGACGCTGGTCGGCGCGGCGAGGGAAGAGACTGCGGCCCGCCTCGGCTGCGCGCGAAGACGAGGGATGGAGGGAGGGAGGGACGGAGGGAGGGATGGAGGGAGGGAAGGGGGGAGGGAGGGAGGGAGGGAGGGAGGGACGGAGGGAGGGAGGGAGGAGGGAGGAGGAGGAGGAGGAGGAGGAGGAGGAGGAGGAGGAGGAGGAGGAAGGAGAGAGAGGAGGGGGTCATGAGGATGATGGGGAGCCGGGGAAAGGGGGGGAGGAGTGTGGGGTGGACCAGGAGGTACAGGGGAAGCGAGGAGGAGGAGGAGGAGGAGGAGGAGGAGGAGGAGGAGGAGGAGGAGTGCAAACCGAAGACGCATCGAAGATGTTGCGATACCCCCCAAAAAACTCAATTTCATAGGTCGCTACATGAGATCTCTCTCATTGCGGGAAGTGTCCCATTCAGAGACAATTGTATGACAATGTTCAACCGTGCCAGAGCAGTATTCTTGGGACTTCAACGCCGCGACTCAACGCGCTGCGGCCTGACAATTCCAAATCGTGCCAGAATGCCGTTGCCGGGACATCAACTCCGCAAGTCAACGTGATTGCTGCGCCGTAGCAGCCCTTAACCGCGCCGAGTTGCCACCATTGGGGCTTGAACTTTGAAGATGCTGCAAACGTTCAAGACGAGTGCGCGCGGCACTGAGGCAAAAGGATCCGCGCTGCAATTTAGAAATTGCCGCAGGTTGTTAGGAAGACTGCGCTCAGCGCTAAGGTGATAGCTGCATTGAGGAAAAGGGCCTGCCCTCCATCCTCGAAGCTGCTGCGAATCCTCAACGCGAATGGGCGCGTCGCCAAGGCGAGGGCCAGATGTTGAAGCGCACCCGCTTTCAATCATTCCAACTGCTGCGGCGTTTTTTAAGAAGCTGCAGCGTAATAAGCGGTGAGGACGTTTCAGGCGAAACGCCTGGTCCGCTCTGCCGACACGTGTGGGGGTGCGACAGGGATGAATTATATCATTGGAGGCAGGGGTCGATGAAGAGGAGGAGGAGAAGGGAAAAGGAGGATAATGGGGAGCGGGGGAAAAGGGAGGTGGAGTTGAGGGGGGGAGGCATGAGGAAAACAGGGAGGGAGGAGGAAGATAATACAGACGCTACAGCTGCGCGGCCAAAATCCGAGCAACGTAAAACGCAGGACGACGATGATGATGAATTGAAGGAAAAAGGAAAAATAATGTGAGAAGGAGAAGGAGAAGGATGGGAGGGATTTGTCGGACCTCTGGCGAGCATAGGAACAGTGGGAATCGGCCAGCTCGTGCCTGTTCTGGTGTGTTTTTCTCGCCGGGGTGCGCTGTGCCCAGAATCTCGAGGCGCATCCAGCCGTTGCCCTGGGAGGCCTCCTGGAGGGCCAGCAAAACGCAGAAACACAAACTCGAACCTCGACGCTCAAACCTGGGTCGTCGGCCCTCCGGCCACGGGGCCAGGCCGTGTCGAGCACCTTCACCCTGGCCGCCACGGGCTGGAGCGACGAGGACCCGTCGACCCTGACCTACACCTTCTACCGCTTCCCGGTCCGGGGGAGCGTCGTCTCGCAATCGGGCGCTGGCCTGGTCGCGGTGCCCGCAATCGAGGCCTCCAGGCCGTCCAAATGGGGTCCGATCAGCTTGGGGTCGGATGATCGCGCCGCCTCGCCGGTGCATCGGCGATGCAGCTCGATGGTGTGCCCGAGTTTCCCGACGCAGACGGCGGCAATGCCATGCATCGTCGACGTCGCTGACGCATCGGCGATGCATTGGCGATGCGGCGTGATCCTCCGACCCCATGTGGTCGTAGTGCATTTGGTGCGAGGCCCCGGACATCGAGTGGGACGACCGGGGCAGCGAGAACCATTGGGTGAGCCTGGGCGGGGTCGTGCTGCGGCAGGCCAGCAGATCGCCCGAGGCCTCCAACATTCACTTGTCCTCCGGGGCGTACTTCGTTGTGGTGCGCGCCTCCCTTTACAATTCATCGCCTTCCTCCTCCTCCTCCTCCTCCTCCATTTCCTCCTCAATCCTCACATCACAATCCTCATCTCTCCTCATCCCTCCCTCCGCCCCATCACCCACCTGCCCCCTCCCCTCCCTCTCCCCGCGGGTGCGTGCGACGGACAAGCTCGGGGCCTCGGGCGTTGCTACGATGCTCGGGCCCCTCGTAGAGCCGATGTCGGCGGCAAACTTCTCGGTGGACGCTGTGATTCAGACGTCTTCTGAGCTCACGGGCGCGAACGACACCGACGCCATGCTGAACTTCGTGAACAGCCTCAGCAGCGAACTGCTCGGGTCTGGGGCGGCCGCTGCGTCCGTCGAGGACCAGCAGGACCTGATGGAGATCAGCCTGCAGACTCTGGAGTCGACGGCGACGATCCTCAAGCCAACCAGCGAGTACATTCATAAGATCGGCCAGGTGAGGGTGCTTCATTTTCCTGCTACCCCTTTCCCCCCCCGTCCTACTCCACCGCGCGCATCCTTCATTCCTCCTGTTGCCTCTGGCCCTCTCTGTGGCTTTTCCCCGTTCTCCCTGCCCCCCTCCTCCCCTTATCCCGACCTCCCCTCACCCCTCCTTCCCTCTACACCATTGCTCAATCTGAATATGACGCTCCTTCTCCCATGGCTCTGTGCGGAAGTTGCTCCGCCCTCGCCGCGTCTGATGTTGTTGTTGTTGTTGTTGTTGTTGTTGTTGTTGTTGTTGTTGTTGTTGTTGTTGTTGTTGTTGTTGTTGTTGTTGTTGTTGTTGTTGTTGTTGTTGTTGTTGTTGTTGTTGTTGTTGTTATTGTTGTTGTTGTTGTTGTTGTTTTTGTTTTGTTTTGTTGTGTTTTTGTTGTGTTTTTGTTTTTGTTGTTGTTTTGCGTACAGTGTTTCAAAGTGTGGGCATCTCTTGTCTTTCCCTGATAGCGTTTGCACTTAGGGTTTCTGGTCCTGCTGTGAGGAATTGGGGCATGTCTTCTGTCAGGCGGCGATGTGGCCGCCGTCGCCGCCCGTCGCCGCCTCGTCGCCGCCCGTGATCTGGGTCGTGTCTTCGGTCTGGCGGCTACATGGCCGCCATTGCCGCCCCGTCGCCGCCTCGTCTCGCCGCCGCCATATAGGTTGCTCCAAATGGATTGCACAACGTAGAGTGCACCACATCGATTGCACCAAATGTGTTGCACCACACAGGTTGCACAACATTCATTGTACAACGTATCTTGCACCGAATAGAGTGTACACCATGGGTTGCACGCCATCTATTGCAGAACATGTGTTGAACCACACATCTTGCACCTCACGGATTGCTCCACAACAGATGCACACCATGGAGTGCACCACATGGTTCGCATCGCGTACATTGCACACCACAGGTTGCATCACATAGGTTGCGCAACATAGTTTGCACCGCATATATTGCACCACCCAGGTTGCCCAACCCAGATTGGACAACCTGTTCTGCACCACATATACGGTACACATTAGATTGCCTCCACATCTATTGCACAACACAAGTTGCAACACATATTGCACACGTAGACTGCACATCATATATTGCACAACATAAGCTGCACATGCACAACATCCTTCACTCCGTATATCTCCAGATGCTGCACAACCTACAGTGCACAATATAGATAGAGTGCACACCGGCTGATCCACCTAGATTGTACAGCATCTGTTGCACCACCTAGATTGCTCCGCATAGTGCTCACAACCTATGTTGCACCGCATCTAGTGTACAGCCTAGGTTGCACCACATGTGCTGCGCAACATTGATTGCCCCACACGTGGTGTCCCACATCGATTGCTCAGCATATGTTGCACCGTCTAGAGTGCTGCACATAGCCTCCACAGCACAGATTGCACCACAGGGGTTAAGCCGCACATGTTGCACCATATGTATTGCACCACGTGGGTTGCACAGCACAAATTTCTAGAAATTGTTTTGGGGTGCGCACGCTGGCTATCATGTCCGTTCAAAAACACGATTCGACCTGCTCGGTTCTTCAGAGTGCCTCCGTCGCAGCAGCTCGGGCCTCGTTCTGGGATCGGCGTGTTGCCCCCCGCCGTTCAGAGTGGCACTCCTCGCCCCAGCGCAGGCAGCTTTGTTTCCTGGATCCGTGGACTCCCTCATCGCTGCCCCCCCCCACACACACACTCCTCTCTTCTCCCCCGAGCCGTCCCCTGGTCCTCCTGCACCTCCCGCTCCTTCTACTCCAGCTCCGACTGCTGCTGCTCGTCCTCGTCTTCCCTCCTCTTGTTCCGTCTGCTCCTCCTCCTGCTCATACGCCACCTTCTCCTCCACTGTGCGCAGCTCCCCCTGCCCGGTTGCGCATACCACGATGGGGTCCTTTTTGGAATGCCAGGTCCGTTGTGCCATGCGTCGGAGGATAGAGAAAACAGCAGTGCAATGGGGACGGATGGGTGGGCAGGGGAGGATGTCGGGTATGGCGAAAGCGCACCTAGCTCCTAGCTTGCCCTCCGCCCTCGCCCTCCTCCCCTCCCCCCCCTAACCCACCCCCCACCCACTTTACTCAGACCTGACTTCGCCGTTGCCCCCGCAAGACTGTCAGCGGCTTGGTGACCAGCTCCGATGACTACAACGTCCTGGACCATGAGGCGCCAGACGGGGCCGAAATCGTCGTCAGCGTCCTCGAAGAAGGAACATGGGCAGGAGCAGAACTCAAGCTAGCCAGGTCGAACGAGTCAGCAGGTCCAGCCCGATCCACTCCCCTCCCCCCCCAATTAGCTGAGAATGCAGTATCGCACAACTCGATGCTTCAATCGGAGCACGCTCCCACTCCGCGAACGGATGCCGCTCGCGCCGTGCCCTGCTGCCGTCGCCGGGGCGAAGGGACAGAGCTGCGCGGGCCGCGCAGGGGCGGGCCCGGCACTCTTGGCGGCCGCTCCTGCGCGGCGCGCGGCGGCAGGATGCCTTGGCGCGCGGGGCCGCACGCCCTGCGCTCAACGAGCGCGGCGAGGAGTGCCCCCACGAGCGCGGCAGAGCCCCGCCCTGCGCGCGGCGCCGAGGCAGCTCCGCCGCTCCCTCGGAGCCCGGGCGAGGGCGGCGCGCTCGCCCGCTCGCGCGGGCCCCGGGAAGGACAGCGAGGGCGACGCGTGCGGCGCCGCGCCCCCGGCGCCGCGCGGCGCCCGAGCGCCAGCCCACGGGGAGCCAGCGGCGCGGGGCCGAGGCGAGGGCGACGAGGCGCCCGCTCGAGCGCGGCCCCGGCCCCCGTCGGCGCGGCGAGGGGAGCGGATGCGCCGCGCCGAGGCGGGATCGCCACTTGCAGACGACACTGTCGCGACGCCCAGGCGAGCGTGGCGAGCCAGCCAGCGAGCGAGCGAGCGACAGCTGCGCACCGAGCCCAAGGCCGAGCGCAACTCTCAGGAAGAGAACCTTTGTTTGAAGGCCTGGGCGGTAACGGCCGTGGTCGGCCCCCTCCCTCTCCCCCCCGCTCGGCCGTCTTGGAAGCAATCTTTAGGCATCCTGGACGCCTCGCCTCGGAGAGCGCCAGGGAGGCGTCGAGATGCCCAGAGAGCCGTGGGAGAGGGGGGGGAATGCATGCAGATGGACGCTGGTAGGAGGAGGGGGGAGTCCTTCAGAAGAGGACAGAAGCCATACCAGGCAGCACTTGGCGTTCTACCACGACTCATATCGGGTTAAGGACAGTTCGAAACAGCCAGCGCGTAGCGAACGCTCCCACCATCCCAGACGTACCGTCAGGAGCTTTGGCTTAGCTTAACGCTCCGCCTGTTCTGACCCACAACGCTTCGGCGCCACATGCTATCCACGCCCCCTTTTTCAAGCGTCAACATCCCGAGCCTTTCGAGATCTCCCGCCCCGCGGAGCGGAGCGACACGCTGTCCACTCACAAAGCATAGCGTGCCGCCGGGGCCGCTGCTGAGTCACGCCGGGTCAAAGGTCCCGATCGCACGAAGCAATGCTTGGCCAAATTTGGAGTCGGCATTCGCGCGCGGTCCCGCCCAGCAAACGGATGGCACCTTCACGCGCGCGCGGCCCCGTTCTCCCGGCGACCCGTCGCACCGTCGTAGAAGGAACCTCGCGCGCCGCGCCCAGGCTCGTGCGCAGCTCTCCGGAAGGACTCAGCGGCGCGCAGAGGGTGCAAGTCTTGGGCTGATTTCGGCTTCCCCGATTCGATTCGATTCGATTCGATTTCGACGGTTTCCGATTCCGATCCGACTCGATCTAGGATTCCGATTTGAGGTCCGACCTCCCAATGGAAACCTTCAAGCCTGCCGACGTCTGCCGATTCCACTTCTCCCGACTCGGCTGCCGATCTCCGTCGATCCGATCTGCGCCGATCGCCGAGCCGATGCCTGCCGACTGTACTCTGGGCTCTCCTGCAGGTGAGCTTCGGGCTCGAGGTTCGAGGTTCGTGATGGGCCTGTTTTCCACCACCACCACCACCACCACCACCACCACCACCAACACCACCACAAGTAGGAGGGGGCGGGGGTCTCCTCCTCCTCCCTCCTCCTCCTCCTCCTCCTCCTCCTCCTCCTCCTCCTCCTCCTCCTCCTCCTCCTCCTCCTCCTCCTCCTCCTCCTCCTCCCCTCCAACTTCTGGCGGTTGTGGTGGAAGACAGGCCCGTCAGTTCGGGTTCGAGGCTCCCGGGCGCGCTCGTCGGCTCTCGGCGGCCTCCCGGCCGCCGGGGGGCGCTCCGTGGCGGCTGCGCCTCGCCCCGGGAGCGCTCTCGGGGGGTGCCTCTCCGGTTCGCCCCCCCGCGGGCCGCCCGGAGGCCCGGGCCGCGGCTCGAAGATCGGGAGACTCTTCATGGGGGGGGATCCCATGGGGGGATAGGATCCCAGGGGGGGGATCCCATAGGATCCCCTGGGGATCCCATGGGGGGGAAGGAGGGGATCCCATGGGGGGGATCCCCTCCTGCCCCCCCTATGGGATCCCCCCCCCATGGAGAGTCTCCCGGGAAGAGCAGAGCCGGCGGGGCGCACCGAGGGGGGAATCGGGAGCCTTGAGACGGGGGTCAGTGCAAACGGGGGTCAGCCAGGACACTGGATCCTGCAGGATCCTGGGAAGGCCCCCTCTGGTTGACCCGGGCGAGCGAGCCGCTCGCGGCCGCGGGGCGGCCGCGCCTACGGGCCGATCTGGGTCTGCGAAGACCTGCGTTGCGGTTTTTGTTCCTGCATTGCAGTTACTTGGTTTCCTGCTGACCCGGGTCTGGATTGACCCGGGTCAGAAGATCCCCGAGGGAAGCGAGATTCGGGTTGTCCCAAAGAAAAAGAGTCC
>CAUYUJ010003856.1:0-60000 GCA_963575745.1 Prorocentrum cordatum | reverse complement strand
CGTAGTCGTAGTTGTAGTAGTGATAGTAGTGATGGTAGTAGTAGTAGTAGTAGTAGTAGTAGTAGTAGTAGTAGTAGTAGTAGTAGTAGTAGTAGTAGTAGTAGTAGTAGTAGTTGGAGTAGTAGTATTAGTAGTCGTAGTAGAAGAAGAAGTAGTAGTAGTAGTAGTAGTAGTCGTCGTAGTAGTAGTAGTAGTAGCAGTAGTCGTAGTAGTAGTCGTCGTAGCAGCAGCAGTAGTAGTAGTAGTAGTAGTCGTAATAGTAGTAGTAGTAGTAGTAGTAGTAGTAGTAGTAGTAGGAGTAGTAGTAGTAGTAGTAGTAGTAGTAGAAGTAGTAGTAGTAGTAGTAGTACTAGTAGTCGTAGTCGTAGTCGTAGTCGTAGTCGTAGCCGTAATAGTAGCAGTAGTAGGAGTAGCAGTAGCAGTAGAGGGAGGGGAAGTGGCATTCCTGGCAGCAGCAGCAGCCGCCGTAGCACTACGAGGCAAAAGTAACATAAGGTAAAAGAGAAGGACGATCGTGGAGACTTGGGAAGAGCAAGAAGGAGAGGAGGGGAGACGTACAGTGAGGAGGAGGAGCAGGAGCAGGAGCAGGAGCAGGAGCAGGAGAAGGAGGAAGGGGAGGCTGACGATGGCGATGGAGGATAACGGGGGAGCAGGAGGAGAATGTGGAGGTGGAGGAGTGGAAGGATTGGCGAGGGTTATGATGATGATGACGACCAGGTAGAGACATTGGACGTGGAGGAGGATGAGAGGGCTTGGACATGGAAGAGGAAAGGTGGACGAAGAAGAGAGTGACCGCGAGGCGTTGGACAGAGCCACCGGCGTCCTCGGTGCGACCATGGACTCATTCCTATCCTCCAACGAGAGCGCGAGTGGGATCACCGAGGAGGCACCACTGCCTCCTACTCATCCTGGTTTCTCAGCTCCGGCTGATCCTCCTCCCTCTCTAGCTGCTGGTGTTGCTCCTTTGGTCCCCCTCTTCTTCCTCTTTGTCGTCCTCCTCCTTCTCATCCTCTTACTTCTTCCCTACATTCGCTTTGTCCACCTTTCCTCCTCACGCTTCCTCTCCCTCCACCTCACCCTCGTCGTGGTTATCCTCCTCCTCGTCTTCCTCCTCCTCCTCCTCCTCCTCCTCCTCCTCCTCCTTCTCCTCATAACCTCCATCTCGATCCCGCTCTTGCTCGCTCCTCCTCCTCCTCCTCCTCCTCCTCCTCCTCCTCCTCCTCCTCCTCTGGCCGATGTAGGCTGGCAGCGCGATGCTCCAGAGCGTGTTCGACGTCAGGAAGGCGCAGCGCAAGACGCCCCAGGCCACAGAGGACGCCGGCGCCCTGTCTTCAAAGATCGACGACTTGGTCGGCCAGCTGGCGAAGGCTGCCGGCGCCGACCTTCAGGCCGCTTCTCACCCGCATCTTCCTCGGCCTCCTGCTCCTCCTCCTCCTCCTCTTCTCCTCCTCTTCGTTCTCCTTCTCATCCGTCTCCCTCTTCCTCTCCCTCCTCGTGATGATCCTCTTCCTCCGCCTCCTCCTGCTTGCCCCTCTTGTTGCACGATTGCCTCCTCCTTGCCCTTGTTCATCATCCTTCTCCTCCTCGCTATTGTCCTCGTCCTCCCATATTGGCCATGCTGGCTGCAAACCAATGCCATCGCCGGAGGAGGTGTGGCTCTCGAAGGAGACCTTCCCAACCATGTCAAGTCTCTCCAGTCTCGGCAGCCTTCGTCGCGCTTCTATCGCATGATGCCTTGGCCTGTGGGTTCATGTGGCACTGGGGCTCTCCATCTTCAGCTGCCCCGATGCGCCCGGGTTGAATCGCGATGCGTGCCGTGGTGAAAACGTGCAGCACGCCGCATGTCGACTCCACGTGTTGGCCCACAGTTTGGCGAGCGTGCCGCGCCGGGCCCGCGCCTTCGGTCTGCGCGCCGGGGCCCGTGCCAGCACGCTACGGGCTGCTGGTTGCGCATCGGGGCAGCCGATCCCACCGCATGGAGTTCGGGCGAAGAGAAATATGCACATGCACCGATCCTGACAACGTCCATCCTTGACCCAGGATCGGTGCATATGCCTTCCTGGCCAAGGCAGGAGGGCATATGCACCGATCCTGGGCTCAGGATGGGTCTGGCCAGAATCGGTGTATGTGCATAGTTCTTTTTCCTCTAGGAGTCACGTGCGGTCTGGGCCGGCTTCCCCGCCTGCGACCCGTCCCCACCGGCGGGCGGGCTCGCCGCTCAGCCTCGGGCCGCCGCCGCTGCATTAGTGGCGGGGGGGGCGCACCGCCTCCGCGATTCGTGGGCAAGGCTGGGCGCGTCCACGTCACCGCGGCCTGGTTGGCCGTCGCCGCTGCGGGCATCCGTCGCCTGGGCGGCCGCGGATGCGAACGCGAGCGATTTGCAGTGTGCGACGTCTCGTGCACTGTGCCTTCGACACTGCTCGATCGCAATTGGCGCTTCCATCTGCTGCCCGCGCTTGAGGACCCTCTGCGCCGCCGATTTTTACCTAACAGCGAAGACTGATAGGTTTCTAGTGGGGTCAAAAGAGAGCATCCTGATTCCCCAGGGGGGTCTGGGCAGGATCCGGGGGATGCCGGGGAAAACGGGGGACTCCCCATTTTCATTGCCAGGAGCCACATTCTGACTCCCAGGCCACATTTTGAATGCCCGGAGCCAACTGAAAGCCACTTCGTGTTCTTCGTGCTCCCAGAATACCATTCCCAGGCCACATTTTGAATGCCCGGAGCCAACTGTAGGCCACTTCGTGTTCTTCGTGTTCCCAGAACACCATTCCCAGACCACATTTTGAATGCCCGGAGCCAACTGTAGACCACTTCGTGTTCTTCGTTTTCCCAGAACACCATTCCCATGCTAATTTTGAATGCCCGGAGCCAGCTGTAGGCCACTTCGTGTTCTTCGTGTTCCCAGAACACCATTCCCAGACCACATTTCGAATGCCCGGAGCCAACTGTAGACCACGTCGTGTTCTTCGTGTTCCCAGAACACCAGTCCTGTGCCATATTTTGAATGCCCGAGTTGAGGCAGGCTGAGGCTGAGGCAGGCTGAGGCCGAGGCAGGCTGAGGCTGAGGCTGAGGCAAGCCGAGGCAGGCTGAGGCTGAGGCTGAGGCAGGCTGAGGCTGAGGCAGGCTGAGGCTGACGCAGGCTGAGGCCGAGGCAGGCTGAGGCTGAGGCTGAGGCAGGCTGAGGCTGAGGCAGGCTGAGGCTGAGGCTGGGGCCGAGGCAGGCTAAGGCTGAGTCCGAGGCAAGCCGAGGCAGGCTGAGGCTGAGGCTGAGGCTGATGCTGAGGCAAGGCAGGCTGAGGCTGAGACAGGCTGAGGTTGAGGCTGAGGCAGGCTGAGGCTGAGGCAGGCTGAGGCTGAGTCCGAGGCAGGCTCAGGCCGAGACAGGCTGAGGCTGAGGCTGAGGCTGAGGCTGAGGCTGAGGCCGAGGCAGGCCGAAGCTGAGACAAGGTGAGGCTGAATGGGGGGGGAAGGGGGGGGGGAGGAGGGGAGGCTGAGACAGGCTGAGGCCGAGGCAGGCTGAGTCCGAGGCAGGCTGAGGCTGAGGTTGAGGCAAGACAGGCAGGCTGAGGCTGAGGCTGAGGCTGAGGCTGAGGCTGAGGCTGAGGCAGGCTGAGGCTGAGGCTGAGGCAGGCTGAGGCCGAGGCAGGCTGAGGCTGAGGCTGAGGCATGCTGAGGCTGAGGCCGAGGCAGGCTGAGGCTGAGGCTGAGGCAAGCCGAGGCAGGCTGAGGCTGAGGCTGAAACTGAGGCAGGTTGAGGCATCCGTAGGAATCCCTAGGAATCCTTAGGAATCCGTAGGCATCCTTAGGAATCCGTAGGCATAGTTAAGAATCCTCAGGAATCCTTAGGAATCCTTAGGATTCCATTGGATCCTAAGGCCGTTGCCACT
This sequence comes from Prorocentrum cordatum, assembly GCA_963575745.1. Lineage (NCBI taxonomy): Eukaryota > Dinophyceae > Prorocentrales > Prorocentraceae > Prorocentrum > Prorocentrum cordatum. The sequence continues at coordinate 56,109 of CAUYUJ010003856.1, read as the reverse complement.
GCGACTGTCATTGCGAATGCGACTGCGACTGCGAGAACATAATTCTACATCTGGATTATCACCTGGATCTGAATGGGAATGCTTCCAGATATGTTTATGCACATCACATCGCTGTTAGGTTGCTTTGCCGGGATAATTTTAACACAACAAGAGAGGACAGAAAACAAAAAACGAATGCGAATGCGAATGCGAATGCGGTTGCAGTGCCTGTGGTTGCCATGGACGCGCTGAGCGCGGGACGGTTGCTGGCGCTGCGGGGCCTCGCCCGCCGCCTCTTGGAGCGCCCGCGGCAAGCGGCGAGGCTGCGCCGCGTCGGCGAGGTCACGTTCCTCGCGGATCCTGCTGCTGCTGCTGCTGCTCATATCCTCCTCCTCAGTCTCCTCGTACCCCTCCTGTTCCTGTGCATCCCGCTTCCCTCCCAACAAAAACTCATGATCCTCCTCCTCTATCTCCTCCTCCTCTTCGCCTACCGCTCCTCGCCCCCCTTTGCCGAGAGAGAGAGAGAGAGAGAGAGAGAGAGTGCGAGAGATAGAGAGAGAGAGCGAGGGCGAGAGAGAGAGAGATAGAGACAGACAAGCAGACCAGACAGACAGACAGACATACTGGCAGACAGACAGACAGATAGACAGGCAGGCAGGCTGGCAGGCAGACAGACAGACAGAGGAATAGAGAGAGAGAGAGAAAGCGACCAGGCCGGGGAAACGTTGACTCTCTCCATCGGCGGGGAGAACGGCACTGGCGTGGGTGCCTTAGGCGACTCGTGGCCCACAGGTCAGGGCCCCGCCGCGGAGCTTAGCAAATCGCACCCCTCGATGATCGATCAGCGTCTCCCCCCATGATCCTCGTTCGTCACCCTCCTCCTGCTCCGCCTCCCCACTCTTCTCCCCCTCGTCCCTCGTTCCGGGATCCGCCGTGGAACGTAGGTCGTTGGTCCTTCGATCGTCGACCAGGATCCCTTACTCCTCCTTCCTCCTCGTAGCCAAGGCGAGAGAGAGAGAGAGCGAGCAGACAGCAGCGCAGCAGTTGGCTCTAGCCTCTCAGGTGAGCGGGCCAGACGCAACGCCACGGAGGAGCTCGCGAAGATCGGAGAAGGAGGAGGAGGATGGTGGTGAAGGAGGAGGAGGAGGAGGAGGAGGAGGAGGAGGAGGAGGAGGAGGAGGAGCTCTCTCGAAGATCGCAGGGCTCCCCATGTCAAGGCAGGCTGCGGCTGGAGCTGCTGGTGGCGGCAGGGGGCGCACGTTCCATCTGAGCTGCGACCCCAAGCTCCTCCCCCCCCCATCCTCCTTGTCCCCCTCTTCCTCCTCTTCCTCCTCCTCCTCCTCCTTCTCGTCCTCTTCCTCTTCCTCCCCCTCCTCCTTAAATTGTTCCTCCATCCACCTCCCTCTTGGGGTACGACTGCTTCCCCAAGCGTTCGAGGCGCATGCGCGTGAGGAGCACGAGAAGCAGGGCCTCCTGAAGTTCAAGCCCGACCTGGCGTCGCTCCGTGACGTCCTGGGGCTCCAAGGAGAGAGAGGTGCTCGCCATGATGGCCTGGCAGCAGGCCTCGGAGCATGTTTATGCCGGTGGAGTTCGACAGGGGCTGAGATGCTATCATTCAGACGTCTGCAAGCGCAGCTTCTCGGCATGCCAAAATGGAGTAGGATAGCGGGCGCTGTAGCGACAGGAGGATGTTGGCCCAGGATTCGTCGTGTTGATGAAGCTGGGGCCCAAGCATTCAAGGCGTCAAGGAAGTGCCTGGGATATTCGGTTAAAGACGAGGGGGCCTATGGGCCGACTTGGGGCGATTAGTGCGGCCTCTTGGGCCGTCTTGGTGCGATCCCAGAAGCCGTCCGAGCCGTCTTGGGCCGCTCTTGGCCAGCAAGGGCGGTAACCCCAAAACATGTCAACGAACTCAGGAGATCACTATCGCTGGCTCGGCAGATGGTGCGGTTGTTGCAAGAGCACAGCTTCTGCCGCCGACGACTTGCCTGACTGCTTGTCTCCGTGCTCATGCTGGGCACGGAAGCGAGGACCGCGTTCTGGCTGCGAGGGCCCAGGCCGTGGGTATGGGCAGCAACCGGTCCACGAACAGAGGAGGAGCTTCAGCACTTCTCGGGAGGGGCGGCACAGCACAACGACTACTAGGAGGCCTCACGAGCGAAGTGAACCCCACGTCCCCCCTTAGAAATCGTGGGGTGGTGGAGTAGGGCATGTGGCCTCCTACCTTCATTACTTTCGGCCACGGCACTTCGTCTGATCCTGCATGGACGCTTGGAGACGCCAGCGTGGGGGAAGGCACGACTGACCCAGGACTCCACGAGGTCGGCCTAGCAGTATTCAAAGTTGGTCAGGTTCGTCCGTTTCAGATTGCATCTGCGGTTTCAGGAGGTCTCCCAGGAGGTCAGGGACGCGTGCCGCGGGGGGAGTTGCACACCTTGCAGAACAATGTCCGTGGCTTGAGTGGGGCAGCAGTGTACGTGACAGACACCAGCATGGTGGCTGATGGCCAGGCTGAGCTTTGATTTTTGAAGCCGCCAGGTGGCATCGCTGACTCTTGCGGCATGCCGTCGGAAATGCCGTCGGACAAGCCTTCCAGACCAGAGACCGCTCAGAGTTATCGACCTTTTCGTCAACTCACGCCTGCCTGGATCGGACATTGTCAGTGGCACGGCGTGCAGCAGCTGGCGGTAGGCAACGAGGCGGCAGATGTATTGGCAGGCGCAGCGGCTGCCGGGGGCAGGATGAGTGGTGATACCAAGTATCGGTTCACGCGTGTCGAAAAGGACGTTTCTGTCATACGTGTGCGTCCACCAGGTGCCACCCTTTACACGATGTAGGTCAGGACTGAACTGGAGGAGAAGATCTCTGGGAGTCCGAAGGGAACAGAGAACAGAGCCTGTTCCTCCTCTTGCAGGTGTTAGGTTATCTGCAGCTGGACGAATCTGGCAGGCGGTGCAGTCGGTGTTTCAGCTCAGCCACTCTGGCGACGCAGAGTGAATAGATGCAGTTTCTGTGTGTTCAACCTGTGAGTGCTGACGGGAGGTTCTTCGCTCTCCCCCCAAGCCGGTTGCACGTAGCGGGGAGTTGTGTCCGTAATGGTCACTGAATGCGTTTGCACAAACAACTCAAATTGTGGTGTTGCGCCTATTGTGGTTTCTGTGGCCGTATTCTGACTCAGAACTTGGGACGATCATGCCCCAGGGCTACGAGTGCGAACCGACGCGAGTATTTAGTGAGCTTTTATATCGGGTCCATTCCGATCGATTGCCGAAAGCGCTCAGCATGGTCGTCAAGGTCGTTCGCAAGCGCTCGTAGTATCGTTATCTCGCCTCACATCGTGACTGGTCTTACTCATTTACTCCCTCCACTTCCCCCATCCTGCACGCTTCCCTCCCCATCCTCCCCTTGCCCCTCCTCCTTCACCTCCCCCCCCTCCCACTCCTCCTCCCCCGCCTCCTCCTCCTCCCATTCCCGCTCCTCGCTCTCGCGCTTCGATCGACTGGTCGCTTGGGGCTTTGGCAACCACCGATCGGTCGGCGACGGGCGGGACAACGGACCAATCGAGCGGGCCGGCCTCTTGACCAGGACGGAAGGAAATCGGGAGGAGGAGGGGGTGAATGAGGAGAGATAGCAGGGCAGGAGTAGGAGTAGGAGTAGTATGAGGAGGAGGAGGAGGAGGAGGAGGAGGAGGAGGAGGAACAAATGCGAGGGGGAGGAGGAGGAGGTATGAGGAAAACAACGGGGATGAGGGGGAGGGTGAAGACGGCGAGGACGAGGGAACGAAAGAGGAGGCGGGAGGAAGATGTACGTGGTGTGTGGGAGGCGCCAGGCTTGATGATGCGCCTCCTCTTGTCCCGCGCCCTCTTGAGGTTCAAGAGGAGGCGGGACATGATGAGGAGGCTCAAGACTTGAATCGCGTGAGGTGCCCAAACAGCACCGCACTCAGGATGCCGCGTCTCCAAGTGGCATCCATCGCCGCTGACCTTCTGGGCTATGGCCTGGCTGTTGCGTGCCACGGAAGAGGCGGAGCGCACGCCCGACCGCGAGGACCGAGCCCTCATGGCTCCTCCTCCCACTATGCAGGGCGGGCGCCGACTCATCGGCGCGTTCCCAGTTGGCACCGTGCCCGGGGAAGCGGCATTAGGATGCAATTCCTGGGAGGTTGGATTCAGCATCGGCGTAGGTAGGTCCGTGATCCAGAACTGGCCTCACCTGGCACAGTCCAGCTTAAGTCAGGTCAATCTGGCATAGCAGGGCTGAAGCAGGCTTAGACATGGGTTTAGTTCGGCCCCTATTCGGGCTCATTAGCCCTCCATCGTTCTTTCTTAGGCGTGTTTATGGAGATTTTGAACTTCACCGAAGGTTTCCATGTTTGGCGCTGAGCTGCCACTAGTCAACAGCGGCGAATTGGGGCTGATTGGTGGTCAGATGGTGCGGGGCGTGTGCCGCCAGTTGCCGCCTATCGGCTGCCGCCACTTGCCGCCAGCCCGCCAACATTTTGGCCAAGGCCGGCCTCCATTAAAACGAGCGTGCGTGTTTACGACGACCTCCCAGGAGAGGTGGCTCGTAAGTTTCCGGAAGAAAAACGGCATAAACATAAACTGTTGGCGCTCCGCGAAGGTTTCTTGGATCCGCGCTGGGGCCCCCTGGCGGCGCCTCCAGCGCCGCCTCTGGCGCGCTCCGCGCGCCAGGGAGGGGGTCCAGCGCTGATCCAAGAATTCCGCGCGGAGCCCCAAAAGTTTGTGTGCATGCCGTTTGCATTCTCTCTTTCCATGAAAACGAGCGCACGCTCTTGCGACGACCTCCCAGGTCGGTGGCCACATGCGAACCCTGCCCCGCCACCCCACGATTCTAACGGGGGAGGTGGGTTTCACGCCGCTTGGGACGTCCCGAACGAAGTGAACCCCACTTCCCCCCTCGAAAATCAGAAGGGTTCCCATGTGGCCTCCCTCCCAGGAGAGTCGCCTCTCACGTTTTGCTGGCTGGCTCGGCGGGGGGGGCGCCCTGTCGGGACGCTCAAGCGGCCCTCGCTGCTGTGCCGGGGCCCTGTCGGGGCGCCGCCGACGTGCCCCCTCGGCGGCGGCGGGCTCCCCCCGCGCCCGCCGCTGGGGCGGGGGGGGGGCGCCTCGGCCAGGAGGCGGAGGAGGAAGGACAGGAGGAGGAGGAGGAGGAGGAGGAGGAGGAGGAGGAGGAGGAGGGCTCCGCTCCTGCCCCCCCCTTTTTTGGCCGGGGCCTCGGCGAGGGCGCTGCCAGCGCGGGGCGGCCTGGAAGTCTAGACCTCCCAGGTGGGGTCCGAGCAGATGGGGTCGGAGGATCGCGCCGATGCCGCCGATGCATCGCCGATGCGGCTCGACGTGGGGCCCGATGTGCTTCACGTCGACGTCTTCGATGCATCGCCGACGTCGCCGATGCACCGCCGATGCACCGCCGATGCATCGGTGAAGAATCGCCGAGCGGCGCGATCCTCCGATCCCATCTCCTCGGACCCCATCTAGGAGGCCTCTACTCTTGGTCGGGGCCTCGGCGAGAACGCTACCAGTGCGGGGTGGCCTGGAATCCTCTGCGAGCCGAGTGTCCGCAGAGGTCTTTGGTCTCTGGGCGGTGCTGTTGGTTCTCGGCGGGCTTTTCCAGCCTCGGGATGCCTTTCAGCAGCTGCGCTCCGCCGCGAGCGTTCCGGGTGTGCCCGGATCGTCCCAGGCGGCCGCCAGAGGCCCGAGTTGTGGCCCAGAGGGTCAGAGCCCCGAATCATCAGGGGTAACTCGGGTCAGGGATAACTCGGGTTCCTTTTTCGGGAATCCAAACCCGAGTTACCCCGGACCCGAGTTACCCCGGATAACTCGGGCGCCCAAGAGGGGGCCGCCAGGGGCAGCGGGCGGAGTCCCGCCGTCTGCCACTCGACGTCAGAGGGACCCTTCGCCGGAAGGACCTTTGGTGCGGGCCCAGCGGGGCCCCCCCCGGACGCTGAACGCGAAGCGGCAGCAGCGACGTACGCGCCCGGGTTTGGCCGCCCCGCGTCCTCCATTGAGTCGCGCACCAAACTCTCGAGTAGGGGATCGACTACAGCACTGATGTACCCCAGCATTGGTTTTCCCGCCGAGTCATACATACAAAAAGGTTCGTAGGTCTAGGAGCATTCTACGCATCAGTCATGGACTCGACGAGTCAATTCGTTCCTGGGGCACATCGATTCTGTAGCCGATCCCCGACTCGGAGTGGCGCATGGCCGATTTCTCCTGCTGGGCGTTCCGTTCGGGCGGCCTGCTCTGCGGGGAGCGGGGCGGCTCCCGGCGAGTGGGGGCTCCTCTCCGCGAGGGCCGCCCTCGCGGAGAGGAGAAGAGGGGTCGTGCCCGGTTGCCCTCGGGAGCCACGGGTCGCGGTTGCCGCCAGCCTCGGGGACTTGGATGCTGGAGGCCTCTGACGGCCCACTCCTGCCCGGAGCTGTCTCGGAGGGTCCCAGGCGGGATCTGGGCAGACAGGGCCGCCCTCGCACGGCTAGCCCGAGGGGGAGTCCTGAACTGCTCGTCTGGGAGGGCTGTGGCCCCTTCCCTTTGGCGACGGAGCTTGGGAGTACCCTTCCCGCGACGCCGAGCGTGCTGGCGGCGGGGGCCAGGCCGGCAGGGGCCGTCCGCCGTCCCGGGGGAGGCCCGCGCGAGCCTCGGGGCGGTCGCGGCCGACGTCTCGGGCAGGGAGTTCTGCGAGCGGGGAGTGGGCAGAGCGAGCGACTCTCGGCGTTCTGCGTTTCGCCCCCCCCCCCCCCCCCTCCCCCCCTGCTGCGTGGGGGGCAAAAGATGCGAGGGCTCTTGGAAGCCAAGGAGAGCTCCAGAAACTCAATCGCGAGATGGTCATTGCCCGCTGTGCCGATGCTTCGGCTATCGCGGTTCTCTCTTTGCCTTTCTTTCTTTATTTCTTTCTTTCTTTCTTTTTTTGTTTTCTCTCTCTCTCTCTCTCTCTCTTGTACGGGGAGGAGGCAGGCAGCGCGGAGAGGGCACGGGCGATGGGGATGCCGGGCCTCATGGAAGTCGAGCCGAGGTGGGCTCGAGCATGTGGAGTCCTCGAAGGGCGCCTCACTCGCACTTCAGCTCGCTTGGGTCATTCGGGGGTCTCCTGCGCCCGCCAGCGCGGCCGCGTCAAATCTCATTCTGCTCGTTCCAGATGTGCGATTTGCGGAGGCGCGACGCTTTATGCTGACACCTGCGCACGTCAAGCTGCAACGATTTGAGCAAGTCAATCGCGAGATGATTGCCCGCTGCGCCGACGCCTCGGTCATCGCGCCTCTCCCTCGCGCAAGTTGATTTATCCGAGCGCGGCACGGGCCGCGGGTCTTGGAGAGCCGTTTGGGCCGCCCGTTGCGTCAGGGGTCGAGCACGTTTGGGCTTCTGGCGTCAGAAGCGAGGGCTCCGACCAGACTTAGGTGCTGCGGTGTATTCGATTCAATCCTCCTCCTCCTCCTCCTCCTCCTCCTCCTCCTCCTCCTCCTCCTCCTCCTCCTCCTCCCTCCCTCCCTCCCTCCCTCCCTCCCTCCCTCCCTCCCTCCCTCTGTTGCCGCGGTCCGTCTCGACCCTGGCCGCAGTCGACACTCTGGGGCATCGCCGTTTACGAGGAAACGTGAGCATGAGCAGTGGGATGGGGAAGAAGAGGAGCAGGAGATTGGAGGGGGAGGGAGATGATGATGATGATGATGATGATGATGATGATGAGGATGCTGATGATGATGATGATGATGATGGCGATGACGATGATGATGATGATGATGGCGATGACGATGATGATGATGATGATGCTGGTGATGATGATGATGATGAGGATGCTGATGATGGTGACGATGACGATGATGATGATGATGATGATGTTGATGCTGATGCTGATGATGATGATGATGATGTTGATGCTGATGCTGATGATGATGATGATGTTGATGCTGATGCTGCTGATGATGATGATGATGCTTCATGGTGATGCTGGTGATAATGATGACGATGACGACGATGACGATGATGACGATGCTACTGATGATGATGACGATGATGATGATGCTGATGGTGATGATGGTGATGGTGGCGGTGATGATGATGATGATGATGATGATGATGATGATGACGATTACGATGACGATGATGACGATGCTGCTGATGATGATGATGCTGATGATGATGATGGCGATGACGATGATGATGATGATGCTGATGATGATGATGATGAGGATGCTGATGATGGTGACGATGACGATGATGCTGATGATGATGATGATGTTGATGCTGATGATGATGATGATGATGATGATGATGATGTTGATGCTGATGCTGCTGATGATGATGATGATGATGATGCTTCATGGTGATGCTGATGATAATGATGACGATGACGACGATGACGACGATGACGATGCTGCTGATGATGATGACGATGATGATGATGCTGCTGATGATGATGATGATGATGATGGTGATGGTGGCGGTGATGATGATGATGATGAGGATGCTGATGATGGTGACGATTACGATGATGATGATGCTGATGATGATGATGATGAGGATGGCGATGACGATGATGATGATGATGATGATGCTGCTGTCGATGATGATGATGATGATGAGGATGCTGATGATGGTGACGATGACGATGATGATGATGATTATGATGATGATGATGTTGATGCTGATGCTGATGATGATGATGATGATGATGTTGATGCTGATGATGATGATGATGATGTTGATGCTGATGCTGCTGATGATGATGCTTCATGGTGATGCTGATGATAATGATGACGATGACGACGATGACGATGATGACGATGCTGCTGATGATGATGACGATGATGATGATGCTGATGATGATGATGGTGATGGTGGCGGTGATGATGATGATGATGATGACGATTACGATGACGATGATGACGATGCTGCTGATGATGATGATGTTGATGATGATGATGCTGATGATGATGATGGCGATGACGATGATGATGATGATGAGGATGCTGATGATGCTGATGATGATGATGAGGATGCTGATGATGGTGACGATTACGATGATGATGATGATGATGATGATGTTGATGCTGATGATGATGATGATGATGGAGATGATGATGATGTTGATGCTGATGCTGCTGATGATGATGATGCTTCATGGTGATGCTGATGATAATGATGACGATGACGACGATGACGATGATGACGATGCTGCTGATGATGATGACGATGATGATGATGCTGCTGATGATGATGATGATGGTGATGGTGGCGGTGATGATGATGATGAGGATGCTGATGATGGTGACGATGACGATGATGATGATGATGATGACGATGTTGATGCTTGATGGTGATGCTGATGATAAAGATGACGATGACGACGATGACGATGATGACGATGCTGCTGGTGATGATGATGATGCTGCTGCTGCCGATGATGATGATGATGATGATGATGATGATGATGATGATGATGATGATGATGATGATGATGATGATGATGATGATGATGATGGTGGTGGTGGTGATGGTGATGGTGATGGTGGCGGTGTTGGTGGAGATGATGATGAGGATGATGCTGATGATGATGCTGATGATGATGAGGAGGAGGAGGAGGAGGATGAGGAGGAGGATGAGGAGGAGGACGATGACGACGACTACGGTGCAGGAAAGGAGGACCAGACGGAGGAGGAAAAGGGAGCAGGGGAACCGGATGAGAAAGAAGAGCAGCGTGTGGAGAAGGAGGAGGAGGAGGAGGAGGCGGAGGGGAAGAACAAGGGAGTGATGGGGTGATACAGGATGGGGGACAGGGGAGAAGGGAGGAACGAGGAGGAGGGAGGGACGGGGTAAGGGGCAGGGAGCAGAGAGGGTGGAGAAATGGGAAGGAGGAGGACTCTCATGGCTCTCATGGCGCGAATGCGTTGTTTCGAATACGGCTCTCATGGCCCCTTTCTCGGTTTGTCCGACTCCTCCTCTCCCCTTCTCGTCTTCCACTTTTTCCTATTCCCTCCCCCCCCGATTCCTCCTGCCTCCATCCCTCCCCCCCCCCCACCCCTTTTTCTCCCTCCCTCCCTCCCTCCCTCATACCCTCCTCCACTATCCCTCCTCTCCTGCCCCTTCCTCCTTCCCCGCCCTTCCTCCTCGAAGGGGTGCCGATGGACGTTCGAGTGCGCTTGGCAGCTTGACTCAGTCCCAGCACCGCAGGCCCAGGGCGGCACGGGTTGTGGGGAGAGGGGGCTCTGCTGGGGGTCCCTTGCCCCCCGCCTCGGTCCCCGAGCCTGGCGCACTGGGAATGGTCAGGCCTCGTGGAGGCCGACCTCCCCTCGGTGAGATCCCTGGCTGGGAGCCTCCCTGTGAAAGACTCGGAGGCTTCGGAGGCAGACGACAGCGCCTCAGACTCCGTGGCAGATGCGGGCTTGGGCACGGCCAGGCTGGCTTTTGGCCGATACCTTGCGTTGCCCTTCCCTTTTCTTCCTCATCCTTCCCTGAGATCCGACGTCGCGAAAGAAGACAGCATCGTCACAGTTCACGACCGGATCCGCAGACCCCATCTTCCTGCGGCATCCTCCGAGACTGGAGCCCGAAACCGGGCGAACGCGCCCGGCGTGCCCAAGAACCGCAGCGCCTGGATCTCTCGAGGGCCTCCTCCTCCTCCCCCGCCCCGCCTCCCCACAGCCACCCCCGCACCCCGACGTCATGATTTTTTCATTACGTCGACCCCTGGAGGTCTCGACCCATTCCCCTGGACCGGTTTTTCACCCTGAGTCGTTTTTTCACGGTCCCGAGGGCCGGTAAGGGCCCCCAGAGGCCGAAAATAACCAAAAACCTCCCGTCATGATTTTTTCATTACCCGAGGGGGTCTGGGACCACCGCACCCCCGGCGCCTCCGAGGTAGAGGTCGCCGTCCACCGGCGGGGCGTGTCGGACGCCGCGCTGTCGCTGGGCGACGCCCACCTGCCCGCGGGCCTCCTCACGGGCGGCGGTGCCCGGGCCACGCCGGCGTGCGGGACGCTGGACGTGCACGAGACCGACTGGATCAGGAGCGCGGAAGCGGAGGGAGCGAGGGGGCCGAGGCAGAGACGACGACGACGACGACGACGACGACGGCGACGACGACGGCGACGACGACGACGGCGACGACAACGACGACGACGACGGCCACGACGGCGACGACGACGACGACGACGACGACGACGACGACGACGACGACGACGACGACGACGACGGCCACGACGGCGACGGCGACGACGACGACGACGACGACGACGCTGCGCGGCGGCGTCCCGCGGGCGCCGCGGCCCGCCGGCCGCCCGTGCGCGCGGGGGCCGCCGCTCGCGGTCGGGACTGTGGGCTCAGCGTGTCGCTCCGCTGGCGCCTGCCCACCGAGCATCGAGAGCGGGAGAACCCCTGGCCCTGAGAACATCGGGCCGGGCGAAAGGGGGGGATTGGGAAAGGGGGGGTTACGAAATTTGCTGCATGCAGCTGGTTTCGGCCTCCCCGAGGGGCCCATTCCTCGATACATGGGCGCCTCCTGGCGCCGGGAGGCGCCGGGAAAATCAGCTACGCGAGCTGATTCTCAACCCCCCCCCTTTGCTATCCCCCCCTTTCGCCCGACCCGAGAGCACAGTGAAGACGTGGCATCACTGAGGTCCCCGTCTTTGCATTGGGGATACGACTTCTGGGCGGTGTGGGTTCGATACGCCTGCAGAGCAGAGCCCCTCTCCCTGGTGTTCTGGCCCCTGCTAACTAATTCGGGTCCCCTCCCAAAGTGTTTGGTTGCTCACACCAAGCTTCGGCGCGACACGCTACCGCTACCCACGTCCCCATTCAAAGGCGTCAACATCCCGAGCCTTTCCCAGCCTCCCCGCCAAGCCCCGCGCGGAGCGACACGCTATCCGCTCGCATGGCGGGGCGTGTCGCCGGGGGCGCCGCCGCGACACGCTGAGGCAAGAGTCCCCGACCGTAGGACTATCGACTAGGTGTCAGAGTGGCCTTTCGCCGGAGTGACCTTTGGTGCGGGCCCGAGGGGGGGCCCCCGGTCACCGAACGCCAGGCGGCAGCAGCGGCTTGCTTGCGCGCCCAGGGTTGCCCACCCCGCGCCCCCCGTGAAGTCGGGCACCAACTGCCACGCTCGCCTGGGGTCACTCTTTCGTGCAGCTGAGAGTACAGCTGGCACGTCGGATGGGAAAACTTGCCTGCCAGCAGGTGGCCCGCGGAGGTGTCGTGTCCCCCGAGGAGGCCCCAGGGGCCCGCAGAGCCTCGGGGGCACCCTCGAGCCGACCAAGAGATCGACGAAGAGTCTGCGTCCGCTCGAGTCTGCCAGATCCATCGGGCCCGCGGGCCCCGCCCACCCCCACCCCTCCCTTGAGCAGCAGAGATGCCCATGCCAGCACAACTCAGCATGTGTCGGCGAGCGAGCGAGGGGGGGTAAGTGAGAAGGAGAAGGCCTTCTCAGAAGGTTCGGAAGGCCCGCGGCCTTTGAGAAGCTTCCAGAGCCTTCCCAAAAGACAGACGACAACTTATCAGAAGGCGCGAGGGCTTCTGAGAAGTCCCGCCACCTTCTGAGAAGGCCTTCTCCTTCTCACTTTCCCCCCCTCGCTCGCCGCCGAATTTTGGGCCTTGAGAAACACGGTCCCACCCGGCGAGCGGAAGGCGCTCGCGGCGCGCAGTTCCGCTTCCGACGGCCCAGCGGCGGGGAACACCCAGGCGGGCCGCGGCTTCGCGGGAGCGCAAAGCTTCCGGCATTCGGTGCGCGGCGGCGCGGCGAGAGCACCACTCGGCGAGGAACGCGGCGCCAACGAGGCATGCGCCGTGCCGGACAGCACTGCCCCGTTCACGCGCAAGCTGCGCGGCGTTCTTCGGGTACGGGCAGCAGCTTGCCCGCGCTCGCGCGGCCCTTTGCCGCTGCAGCTTTCACACGACGCGGGGACCGACAAGAGCATGCGTCGCCCCCACGCGGGAGTGCCACTTCCAGGCGAAATCTGCGCAGAGTTTTGCAAAAGGGGGACAAAGTACCCCGTTCGAGCGCGGGCCTGGCCCCCGACGAGTTCGCGAGTACAAAAACTATGCGCCGCGCCAAGGTGGGAGCGCCTTTGAGGCAAACTCTGCGGGGCGCCCAGGCGAGAGCGACATTTCCGTCCACTCGCGCGTCGACCGATTTTGTCAGGCGAAGAATGTGCGCCGCGCACAGAGAATGGAATTCAGCTCGGACGTAACATGTGCTCGGCGATGGGGGGAGAGAGAGAACCATGTCGCGCGCGAGGTGCGCCCCGTGCCACTCCCAGCGTCGACGCCCAAAACGTCCATGCTGAAAGGCAGCGTCCGGCTGGTGACTTATGTTTGGACTCCCCGGTCCTATTCGCTGTCGATCGGCGATGTGTCAAGGGAGGACAAGCCACCCGGACCCGATAAGTGGCGTTTATTAAGCGGCCGTGGGCGTTTGCTAAACAGCCCTGCCCTGTTCGATTATTCGACTCCTTCTTTGGGTGCATCCACTAAACGGCTTCGCGTGTCGGGGTGATTCTAATGAAGGTGGATGTTCTGCTGTTTCCTTTGGCGGCAATGAGCTTCATTTTTTGTTTTAAGAGGGCAGGAGGAGTGAGGAGGAGGAGGAGGAGGAGGAGGAGGAGGAGGCGCAGTAGGAGTAAATACTGACAGAGAACAGTGGAGGCATGCGATGGACCCCCCGGCCATCGACGCATCACGCGGGGTCCAGTAATAGGATCTGAGGGTAGATCTTGTCATCGTCACACCCCACCACATTTTCGTCGTCGTCGTCGGTCGTCGTCGTTTGTTCTCGCCGTCCTCGTCGGTCGTGGTCGGGTGTCGTCGTCGGTCGTCTGTCGTCGGTCGTCGTCGTCGTCGGTCGTCGGTGGTCGGTCGTCGGTCAACAGTGGTCGGCCGTGGGCCGTTCATCGTCGGTCGTCGGTCGTTCGGCCGGTCGGTCGATCGTCGGTAATCGGTCGTCGTCGTCCGTCGTCCACGGCGACTGCCGTGCGCAACATCCCCCCTCTTCCACCCCCCCTGAGGCGTCCGCGGTGCGTCGTCGGTCGTCCGTCGTCGCCCCGCCGCCGTCGTCGTCGACCATGCCAAGCCTGCGCCCCTCCCCCCCATGGGGCATCTGTGGGTATCTGCAGTGCGTGTTGTCGCCGCCCTCGCCGGGAGCAGGGAGGAGGGAGGCGGAGCCCCAGGAGCAATCCTTACTCGTGGGCGCCCGTCGACTCGGGGCTGAACGCGTACGTCAGCCCCGATGCGACCGTGAAGGTGTTGGAGATGTCGCTTTGTGATGAGCAGCTGTCCTTCTCGAGCCTCCCGGCTGCTGTGGAGATCACACTCCCACTGGAGACAGCCGCGGCCTCGGATTGGGAGTGGGCGGGCAGGAAGAACACGGGCACCACAACAGTGCCAGATGGTGTGCAAAGACGTCCAGAGCCCGATCGGTTCTGCGAGGTTGTTGCCCAACAGCGGAGGAGCCCATCCTTCTACGAAAGCCAGTTCACAAGCAAAGTAGCCAACACTTGCCCCTGACCAACTTTCACCTGCCAATCCGTTCAGCACTATTAACAAAAACACTTGCTTTCAGAAGTAGCAGTTGTGAAATTCCTCTGGCGAGGTGCCGAAGGCCTGCGCCGTCCATGCTCGGAGAATGTATTGACTTGCCCTGGTCTTGATCCGAACTCTGATGCTAGGTCTGATCGTTTTTGAGTTGGGGGCGCTTGAACGGTCGGCAGCCCCAAACTTCCTGGCGGATTTGCTTTCAGGAGGAGGAGGAGGAGGAGGAGGCGGAGGCGGAGGGAGGAGAAGTAGGACGGAGGAGGAGGATGAGTCTGAGGGATGAGAAAGAGGGGGGAGAAAGTGGGAGGAGGAGGAGGAGGAAGAGGAGGAAGAGGAGGAGGAGGAGGAGGAGGAGGAGGAGGAGGAGGAGGGGAGGAGGAGGAGGAGGAGGAGGAGGGAGGAGGAGGGAGGAGGAGGGAGGAGGTGGAGGAGGGACCATTGTAAACACAAAACGCCACAACGATATTGTAATGAACCCTCCCTCCAAGTTCCCTCCTCGTAAATCCCTACCCGAGTTCATGTTCATTGTAGGAAGTGGCATTTTGCAAAACAACCGTCTGACCCAGACCCCCGACGTCATGATGTTTTCACATCGTCGACCCCCAGAGATGGACCTCTTCCCAGGGACCGGCTTTTCATCCTGAGTCGTTTTTTGATGGCTCCTAGGCCAGACAAGGGCAAGGTCCCCCGAAGGCCGAAAGATCTCCCGTCGCGATCTGTGTCGCAACGCGAGGGGGTCTGGGGAGGAGGAGGAGGAGGAGGAGGAGGAGGAGCAGCAGCAGCAGCAGGAGCAGGAGCAGGAGGGAGGAGGAGCAGGAGGGAGGAGGAGAAGGAGAAAAAGGAGGCAGAGCCGCGCAACACTGCTGCTTCTGCCTTGCCGTCAGAGGTCGCCCCGTCGGCCTGGGCAGGCCCGTGCGGACTTACCGAATCGCGGTTCGGTGAGCGCCGCTATGCGCCTCGAATCAGGAGGGAAAAAAACACACAGACACAATTAATCTTCGATTCCCAGGAAAATATGGGAAAATATAGGAATTGGGGGGGAAGACAAAAACCCAGAAAATATAGGAAAATATGGGGACTATTTTTATTTGTGTGTATTTATTTGTGTGTCCTAATTTCCCTTTATCGAAGCATGTCGACGTCTAGAATGACCGGGGTGTCGGCATATTGCCCCATGTGCGTGATATTCAGAGGACGAGTAAGTACCCACAGGCCTGTCCTGGACCTCCCTCCTCCCTCCTCTCTCCCGCCCTCCCTCTCCTGTCCTTCGCCCTCCCTCCCTCCTCCCTCTCCTGTCCTCTCGCCCTCCTCCCTCCCCTGCCCTTCGCCCGTCCTCCCCTGTCCTGGGCCTCCCCGGAGGCCCTCGTCGCCACTGCTGGCTTCGCCTCGGAATTCTGGGCAGACGCACCCCCGGAGAGGTCCGGGGAGGAGCGGTACCGTTACCTGCTGGTTCCCCCAACAATAATTGCATGTCGGCATACATCAAGAGAGGAAACCACCCAGACCCGACCATGGGCGTTTGCGAAACGGCCCTGGGCGTCTACTGATCAGCCCTGCCCTCCTGTTCGATTCCTGCGTTGGGTGCGTTTACTGAACTGCTTCGCGCGTCGGGGTGATTCTTGTGAGGGTGAGGTTCACCACCCACCAAACCACCCCAACCCAACCCGAAGGCCCAAATTTACCCTCGATTTCCAGTGGGGGGGGGTCGGGGAACATCGAAAAAACACGTGTGGAATCCTTACCCCCCCCAACCCGAAATTCGGGTCTTCGGGTTGGGTTGGGGTGGTCTGGTAGGTAGTCAGAGGTATCTGCTCTCGGAAATTGCCCGAAGTGCGTGATGCCGTGCCGTGGCGCACTGGGCGCGCTCGGCGCGCGCCGCGCGCCGAAAGCGCACGTGGCGCACGGGCGCGCCCGCGGTCCGACCCGACGCGGCTCGCTGCGCGGGGCGCCGGGTCCGCACCTGCGAACTGATTTCCTCCGCGGGGCGACTCGCCGGCACATCCGCCGGGGCCGCCCCCGAGCCGGGCGCGGCAATCCGAGCTCGATGCGGTTGAGTTTCAAGTCGGGCGCAGGAGGAAATATCCAAGGATGGTTTAAAGAATGCTCAGGGGGCGATGGTTCGTGCTCTTCCGACGAGGTTTGATCGTGTGTCGATTCTTTGTCTTTGTCCTCCAAGGTACGCCTGTAGGAGGACATGCCCGACCCAAGATTAGTTGGCGGTCCGATCCTTTTCCGCTCCGATCCGGCTTCGCGGTTCGACCCAGCTCAGGCTTGCGCGGCGCGCTCCGCGCACGTGGCGGACCTGGCACAACGAGGGGCGAATTGGAGCGCCTGGCGCACTTCGGGTCAAGTGTCGGGGGACGAAATCTATACATATCCACTGCTCCCTGGCCAGGCCCATCCTGAACCCAGGAGCTGTGTATACGCCCTCCTGGCCAAACCAGGAGGGCGTGGCGTATACACAGCTGCTGTGTTCAGGATGGGCCTGGCCAGGGAGCAGTGGATATGTATAGATTGCGTCGCCCTAAAGTGGTTCGCACGCTGCGCGCGGGGCGCACCTGGCGTCCAGATTTGTTCTCGACGGGTGTCCATTGGTCGGCGACCACTGTCAATGCTGAGTCCCAGGTGGGCATTTCTGAGTGAGCGCAGCAGCATGTGTTTTTCCGTTCTGGGATGTTTCGTTCATAATTTCTTCCGTAAACTTAGTACGTATGACCCGTGACCTCGCCTCAGACAATATTGGATCCGATCAGGGGTGGTCGGCCAGCATTTACATCAATTGCCCGATGTTGTTCTGCACGATCGTCCATCCGACATATGAGGCGTTCCAAAAAAGGATTTGTCTTCGAGGATCGAAAGAGTTGCCGTCTTTTCCTCGGCGGACGGCGGCGAAAGGGCGGCGGAAGGCCGGCGGAAGAACAACGATGCCGCCTCCGCGGGCGGAAGCCGGCGGAAAGGCGGCGGAAGGTTGCGGAAGTAAAAGATGCGTCCCCAAGGGATGAAAGCGTTTTTGGGTTCAGGGTTTCCGAAATCGCCCATATGGGTTCTGTCCGGGATCGATGGAACCCTCACCCAGTCAGGTCGATTAGCGAACCGCCCATGTTCGGTTCTCGAGGGCGGTGCGGCCACAATGTTTGCGGGCCCGCGTCCGCCAGGTCCCGGTCCAGGATCGTGTGCGCCACAGGGTGTTTCGCTGAGGGGGGCTCTGTCGACCGCCGACCTCATACCGTCCCAGTCGGAGCCAGATGCGCACCCCGCCATCCCTGTCTAAGAATGGAATGCGGCGCACGTGCGTTGATCTTACAAGCGCTTTGTGTACGGCCCCTTTCAGACAGCACCATGCGGGCCAAGCACGCGCACATGCTTCAACACCTGCAACATGATTGGCGTTCGACCGGTTCCTGGCAATTCATCGATTCCGGCACAGAGTGTTAAGCACTGCTTGTGTGTTGTGGGGCCTGCCGTCATCTAGTAAAATCGCATCCTGATGGCCACATGCCATCTTCGTAATTGGTGGCTGGCCTGGAAGGCGGGCTCAGCATCAGAAGAGCTCGCCGTCTGAGGCCTCCGACCCCTCGTCGGGGCCCTCAGCGGCGAGGTGCTGCCCAAGCTCGCGCACTCGGGCCAGCTCAGACTCTAAAATAATCCCCAAGGCCGCGAACACAGAAGCCTGCGCGAAAAGTCCAAGAGGAGCGCCATCCTCGGACGACTGCATCTCGGCCGTGTCGGCCGCACATGGCACGACTTGCCACCCGATCTCGCTGCTTTCCTGCACCGACACTGGGCCAGGGGAGCCGAGCACTGGGGACTTCGTCGTTGGACAGCAGTGTGGATGCTTGCCCTGACGGATCCGATTGAGTTGGAACCGAGCGCCAGGTTTGGCAGGGGTGCGGCGGCATCACCTGCAGCAGGGGACCGAGTCTCTCGCTGGTCGAGCAGCCCTCGCATGGAGGAGGGAGGAAGGATGAGGGAGGGAGGGGGGAGGGAGGAGGAGGAGGAGGCGGAGGAGGAGGAGACCTGAAACAAAGCAGGATGTAAGATTGCCCCCGATCCTGGAAGGGGGCTCGATCGCATACCTCACGAGATGCCTGCGAGAGCAAAACGCTGAGCGAGCCTCCCTGGGCCACCCAGGATCGATACCTTCCTCCTCCTCCTCCTCCACCTCCTCCTCCTGCTTCGGCTTCTATAATTATATATATATATCAGAGTGAGGGGGCCGAACGGTCATTCACTGTCCCTGGGTGCGCGGCTGAAGTGGAATTCCGCGGTGCGGATTCGTGTTGTTGTTGTTGTTGTTGTTGTTGTTGTTGTTGTTGTTGTTGTTGTTGTTGCTGTTGTTGTTGTTGTTGTTGTTGCTGTTGTTGTTGTTGTTGTTGTTGTTGTTGTTGTTAGTTGTTAGTTGTTAGTTGTTAGTTGTTAGTTGTTAGTTGTTAGTTGTTAGTTGTTAGTTGTTGTTTGCTGCTGTTGTTGTTGTTGCTGCTGTTGTTGTTGTTGTTGTTGTTGTTGTTATTGTTGTTTGTTGTCGTCGTCCCACCCGCAACCCGCCCCGACCCGCGACCCAACCCGCGACCCACCCCGCGACCCACCCCGCGACCCACCCCGCGACCCACCCCCCACCCGCGACCCACCCCGCGACCCACCCACCCGCGACCCACCCCGCGACACGCCCGCGCCCACCCCGCGACCCACCGCGACCCATCCACCCCCCCGCGACCCCACCCCCCACCCGCGACCCACCCTGCGACCCACCCGCGCCCCTTCTTCGACCCAAACCACGTTCAAGGTACAAACCACCATTTTCGGCGCCTGCGGCGGGCTTTTTTTGCATTCCTTCCAGGTGGAGAGCCCGCGACCCGCCCCGTGACCAACTTGCGACCAACCCGCGACCCAAACCACGCTCAGGGTACAAACCACATGTTTCGGCTCCTGCGGCGGGCATTTTTTACAGTCGTTTCAGGTGGAGTGCCCGCGGCCCACCCGCGACCACGTTCAGGGTACAAACCAAATTTTTCGGCGCTTGCGGCGGGCATCTTTTGCATTCGTTCCCGGTGGAGAACCCGCGGCCCACCCGCGACCCAAACCACGTTCAGTGTACAAACCAATTTTTTGGCGCCTGCGGCGGGCTGCTTTTGCATTCCTTTCAGGTGGAGGTGTAGAGCCTGCGACCCACCCGCGACCCAAACCACGTTCACTGAACAAACCAATGCCGAGAGGGAGGAGGGGGAGGAGGAGGGGGAGGAGGGGGAGGAGGAGGACGAGGAGTGGGAGGAGGATGATGATGGACGACAATGGGAGGACGATGATGGAGGCCGATGAGGGGGAGGACGACAATGGGAGGACGATGATGAAAGGACGAGGGGGGGAGAGGGAGGACGAGGAAAAAGAGGAGGAGGAGGACGAGGTGGAGGAGGAGGATGACAATGACGATGAGGACGAGGACGAGGACGAGGACGAGGACGAGGACGAGGAAGAGGAGGAGGACGAGGAAGAGGAGGAGGAGGAAGAGGAGGAGGAGGAGGAGAGCGCCATCGACAGGGAAGGTGGTGGCCACGAGGTCCGCCGGCTCGACGACGCCCGCGTCGCCCGCGCCTGCCCCCTCACTCTTATCCGCAATTGCGGGGTGCTGCGTATATATATATATATATATACATACCACGTGGCCAAACTTCGCATCAAGTCGGGCGCCCTTTAACTCTGCCCCAGCAGCTAGATGCCCTCAAAGTGGCATTAGCCAAGATGCCCAACAATTATTCGATTCGTCTGCCTTCGCCTGGTTCGGCTAGGCCTTACCCCTGGCTGAAAGCCACGAGGCGTTGAGTGCCCTGAGACCCGTGGACTCTTGAGGTACTGGCGCTTTTTCCTCCTGCTTCGGTAACAAGTCTTGGGAGCCTGGCATACCCTGTCAATTCCGCCTGCAGCGTCGATTCGCGTCGACTTGGCGTCGGGCAGCGTCGGTGTGGCGCCGGTGCAGCGCCGATCAAGCGTCGCTGAGCGTCGACTCGCAAGAGCCGGCAAGAGGGTATGGGAGGCTCCCGTGAGTTGTTGCCGAACCTTCCACGACATGGCGACGGCCGAGCGGCCGCCGCTCCCGCCTCCCCCGCGGGCGGCTCGAGTGCTCCTCGGTGTCGGCTGGGGCGGGGTCCCGCCCGCTCGCCGCGAGCTGGACCTCCTGGGCGGGGCCAGCCGTGTCAAGCCTGGCCTGGCGGTCTCCAGCCAGCAGGACCTCCAGCCTGCCCACCCACCTCCC
Source organism: Prorocentrum cordatum (assembly GCA_963575745.1). Classification (NCBI taxonomy): domain Eukaryota; class Dinophyceae; order Prorocentrales; family Prorocentraceae; genus Prorocentrum; species Prorocentrum cordatum. Next base: position 35,352 of record CAUYUJ010003856.1, on the reverse strand, counting down.
CTGCTCTATACATCGTAAAAGAAAAAACGCCGTAGACATAAACTTTTGACCCTCCGCGCGGATTTCTTGATTCCGCGCTGGACACCCCCCCCGGCGCCAGGGAGGGGGCTCCAGCGCAGACCCAAGAAATCCGCGCGGACCGTCGAACGTTTATGTTTATGGCGTTTTTCCTTCGTCAACTAAGAGCGAAACTTTGAAACTTCGGTAGAAACACGCATCTTCATCGGAAGCGCCGTGCATCAGCGCACCGAGCTTCGCACACTGGTCAGCCCTCTGGCGAGCGTGCTTCTCCCACCAGGCTATCCTGCCTTCATCGCCGTCTTTACGAGTGGCATGGGAGAGCGTCTTGAACGCTTGGACATTGCTAGCTCCAAAGGCACTCCAAAAAGGGCTCCACACATGGGCTCAGGGGACTTGCGAAGAAACTCCAGTTCCAGGGTCTCGAGAGTGGACTTGCATTCCACGTAGACCTCAAAGGGAGCTATGCCTAACTGCGTCGGCATGTGAATCGCAAAGTCTTCTCCGTGTTCGCCGTCTGGCGTTGAGCAAAAGCACGGGGGACGGGGCCGTGTGCAGTATGCTGGAGGTTCCCAAACCAATCGCCTTGCACGAGAGCCCAACCTGCCCTGCACACGCCTTGCAGCGCTGGCCACATCGCCGTTAGGCCTCTCACGAGTCCACCGGCAGGTTTGTTCAGCCACCTCACCGTGACCTCGGGTGTCTTTCAAGACACGAGCACCAACGAAGAGGGCATGACATGTCTAGCGAACCTCTCCCCAAGCTCAACCACACCCACCCATAGTACGCTCAGCTAGCCACGGCGAGACTCCATCCCTCCTGCGGCCAGCGTTGGCATCACATCCGTACTGATGGTGCCAGAGCGTGCTGATGCATCTCTTCCATACTTGGCATAAACTAGAGAGATGGAGACCATGTTCGAACACCCGCGCCTGTGGCCAGCGCACATTGCATATGAGCGCACGGCAGGCTCTCTGATGGTGGGCCGACCAGTCCTTTCTCTCCTGCTCCTCGGCAAGGAGGCCAGGCCATCCCTTGAGAACAGAGGGTGCACGAGCTGCCGTCTGACCAGGCCCCGAGTGCACCCTTCCCGGAGGCGCCCAACGCTGTGCGCAGCCGAGGGCCTCGTGCCACGCACGGCCGTCGGCGGGATCCCCAAAAGCCCAACTTCCCCCCCAAAAGGGCCACGGCGATGGCCCCCACCTTTTGAGAGAAGGCCAGGCTCCGCCTGAGCCCCCCCCCCCCCCCCCCTCTCAGGGGATCGAGGGAGGATCGAGGCCTCCTCAAGCCTCGAGGCCTCCTCGAGCCTCGAGGCCTCCTCGATCCTCGACCCTCGATCCGAGAGGAAGGGGGGGGGGAGCCCGCCGCCTCTCCCCGCCGCCCCCGAGGGAGGGGGGGGGGGAGGCGGCCGCCCCTGCATCTCTCGAGGTCCTGCGGCCTGCCCGAACGATTGCGATTCTCTGGCCGCCGCGACCGAAGGATTGCGAAAAAAACCGAAGGATTGCAAAAAACCGAAGGATTGCAAAACAAAACGAAGGATTGCAAAAAAACGAAGGGTTTTTTTGCAATCCTTCGCTCCTCGAGAGCCCGGCTCTCCTGGCAGCGCCAGGCGTCGTTGCTTCGTCGGGCTCGAGAGCCCAGCTCTCCTGGCAGCGCCAAGCGTCATTGCTTCGTCGGGCCACCGTGTCCTGCGGGATGGTGACACCAGGAGGCTGGGCCCACCAAAGACTGCAGGGGTTCAGGCGCCCCGAAGCCATATTGCCTCAACTCCTGGCAGGGCCGAGCGTGGCGTCCGTGCCGAGGTTCCGAGCGGTGGCAACGTTCGAGGACCGGGGAATCCCCCTCATCTCGATCGTATACTGCAGCCTACCTCTATACTGCAAAGGCATTCCGTTTCATGCACCGCGACAGGCAACTCCAGCGCCTCAAAGTCAACGAATCGGCACTGGCACTGGGCACAGTAGCGACCTGGATCACCTGTCTACAAGCCTGAACCGCGACGTCATCGACCACTTTACAGGTGCAAAGCTGCGAGCGGCCTTCCTTGGCCTTCAAGAGAGGTCCTAGCAGTTGGAGTTTCGCCAAGATGGTCGCCCGACTGCAACCCGCAATAACCGAACCGTTCGCCCTCGCGATCCTGGAACACGCTCTTCCACACAGGAACGTCCGAGGCCCACAGTACACCGCGCACAGACAGCGTAGCAGCCGCATCGAGAACCCGAACCTCAAAGCAGCCTCGCAGAGGCTTTCGTGGCGGATGTGTGGTCGTAGAACTTCGAAAGGTCGCAGTACCATGCCAGGCTCGAAGACAACTTTCCTACAGAAGCCTCCCATCAAGTGGTTGAGCCAGCCTGCACGTTCACGGGTCCTCGACGGCCCAAGATATGTCGCTCCTGCGATGCTGTTCCCATGACGTACGCAAGGGCTGCCGTACATGCCCTAGACCACAGCGTGGCAGAGGACGCGAGCAGCCCGGTGGGGCGCGCCCCGCTGTCCGACGCTCGAGGAGAGTAACGCTCGCCGTGAACGTGGGCAGATCTTGAGGTGACTCTTCATCCCTGTGAAGGATGCTAACAATCAGGAGGGGAAAAACACACAGACACAATTAATCGGCGATTCCCAGAAAATATGGGAAAATATGGGAAGTGGGGGGGAAGACAAGAACCCAGAAAATATGGGAAAATATGGGGACTATTTTTATTTGTGTGTATTTATTTGTGTGTCCTAATTTCCATTTAAACAAGTCTTTGAGCATGGCCATCTCCTAGGTCGAACACCCAGCGAACACGGGGCCCATCCCGCCCGAGACCGCACTCCCGACGGCCACCCCCCGCAGACTCGCCCGACGCGCTCGACAGAGAGACCGGCTGCAGCCCCTGCTCGTCAACGAGAGGCCTCCCGCAGGAGCGGGCCCCGAGCACGCCGCAGAGTGCTCCAAGACTTCCAGAAGATGGTCTCACGCATCCCGGCCGCACACGGAGGAGGAGGAGGAGGAGGAGGAGGAGGAGGAGGAGGAGGAGGAGGAGGGGGAGGAGGGGGAGGAGGACTCGGTGTCCAGGCTCGTCGAGCAGGGAGCGAGGGCTGGAAGCCGAACGTTCTGAGTAAAGGGGCGAGCCGCTTCGCCCCCGCCTTGCGCCGACTCCCCTCGGCCACGTCTTCCGCGCCTTCGGGTCAGATGTCGAGTCAGGCTTCCTCCTCCCGCGGAGCTCCTCTTCCAGGGCCCCCAGGATCTCCGCATCCTCCATGGCATTGCCCTCCGTCGCCGCCCAGGGTTAGCTCCTCCATCACATCTGACGCGAGCGTGCTCTCGACGGGCATCATTGAATCGATCGCGCGCACCAGCTTGTATCTCCAGCTGGCGAGGAAAGCTTGGCTTTGACGGCCGACAGAACCTGCGGCCGACTGTTCTGCAACGATGCGCGAGGGACTGGAACGCTGTGCGCCTGACCGTGGGAGAGGCTAAGGCTTGGCTGGATTGCGTCGCGGCGATCGTCGTGATTACCGTGGTCGACTTGGCTGTGACTTTGGGGGGGGAGCATCGTTACCTCCGTCTTCATTCAGGGAGGCGCCAAGCCCGAGCGGTTTTTGTTCCTCGCCGTCGAAGTCGTCGAGCAGGCCCGCCCCCGGAACATCGAGGTGCTCGAAGTAGTCGGGCCCTTGTGGGCCGTCGAGATGAGCGGGGCCACCCTGTGAGCCTGGAGGCTCGCGGCCGCCTTGGACAGTGGTGAGAGGATTGGGCTTCATGTTTCTGAGTCCAGCCATTGGGTAACTCGCTCTCCTGTCTGGCAGGGAAGCGCCAGGTGACGCCAGTCATGGGTAGTGACGGCCGTGCTGCGAAAGACGGCCGCGGCAGGCGTGCGCCGGCCGTGGCAAGTTCATCGGCGTAGCGGTTGAATGCCTCCGCGATCGGCGTGATACGCCTCTCGCTGATGCCTTGCTCACCAAGGTGGTTTTCAACCGCTTGGACTATGAGCATGCCTGGCTTGGCCTGGAGGACACGGTGGGAATGTTGCAAAAGGTCGGCCTGGGCACGGCACCCACGCGTTGTGGTGGCTTACCGCTCAGGAGGTCTTCGGATCTGTCATCGACGGCTTGGTCGTCAACGAACGTGTGAACGGGCCGACCAGCAGTGGCGACCAGATGGGGCATGGCTAGAGGCCCAGCGCGCCGAGCGGACTGCGCCAGACTGCGCACCCGAACTGAGTGGTTTAGCCGGTGATCTGGGCCATAGTAAACTCCGAGACGGCCCTGGCGACGAGCGGGTGAGCCTAGTGCGAGCAGGCCCGTCTGTGGCAGCATGCACCCATCTGGCCCCAGCGTCTTCAGTGTGCTCCTCGTAGGAGTCATCCTTGGGGCCCGTGTGGCGACTGCCGCTGGATGGGCCGTGGGAGCCCTCTCTCTGCGAAGGCGGCTCGGAGATCAAGGAGCTGGGGAGGAAGGCCACGATGCCTAGTGTGCGGTGGCAGTTCTTTCCATTGTTGCTCGGTGATCAGGATTGTCAGAGCAGTCCTATGGGATCCCCGCCACGGACATTTCCAGACGGCGTGTTCTTGGATGTGTTCTTCTTGGTTGCACCATCTGCACAATGGAGATGGAGAAGAAGAGATGCCGGCCTTGACTTTCTTCTGATGGGTGTGATCATCCCCGCACAGGTAGTTCAGAAGGAGGCCGAGTTGCCGTGTGGTGCATTTGACCTTGCATTTCGGTCTGGAAAGCCCCGCGTTGGCGTAGTAGTCAAGACCCTGCTTGACCGCAGCGACGGCACCAAAGTCGTGTCTGGTGGTAGGAGTGCGCCTCAGGAGCGACAGTCTTCATGACGGGCGGAGCATATTGGTGAGTCCGAGCAGAGCCTCCTTTTGCACGATGGCACTAAGTTCGATAGCGTGCCCAGGAACGACGAGAGCCCAGAGGGCCCATCGCGAGATCCAGGATCTCCCTTGGGGCCGTATGGCAGCAAGCTCCAGGTTGTCGTAAAGGTGTCTTGCTCTCGGGCTTGGCGCTCGAATGTCGGTGCCGGTGGTGCACATGCTGGCAACTAGGGACCTGGTTGATCGAGCCCTCGCGTGGGTGCCTTCCGGGAGCCGCCCGATACGCGGGGTTCTGGTGACAGCCCGCCGTACCGTGGCGCCGGCGGTGGCCTCAAGGTTCAAGGAGGCATCATCTGCTAGGAGAGGATAGCGGAAAGGAACTGGGAATGGTTAGAGGAAAGGGAGAGGAGAGGCTGGAGGAGATGGGAGAGGGAGAGAAGGGAACGAGCTGAGGCGGAGAGGGAGGGACGCCGCGGTGGCCGTTCTTGTCTAGGGCAAGGGGAGGGGCAACGACACAAGCAAGTGTGCCCGCATCCTGTAGAAACCGAGAACGGTCGAGCCGCGCCCGCATGCTGGCTAACTTGCCTGCTTGGCCCGTGAATGCCGGGCAGTGCGCGAAGGTTGCCCCAACGCGTTCGAACATCTCCCTCCCTTCGGCCCTCGGGGCTCGATCTGGGGCAACCTCGGGGGGAATAGGTTCAGAGAGGGCGCCTCGTCCCTCAATGGCCCACTCCTCGCCGATGGGCGCCCGACAGCCCGCCCCGCCCGTGGCCAGGCGGGTCTCCTAGCGGAGGCCTTTTTCGCGGATGCATCGGCGATGCACCGTTCTGGGCCACGGCTCCCCACCCCCCCAAGTTGGTCCCACTCTGACGTTGGCCCTCGCTGGAGGGCCGAGGGCAAGGCGGGACATTGTTTGGGCCGCGCGCGCTCTCTGCATCGCCGATTCTGGGCCACTGTTCCCCCCCCGCCGAGCTTGCCCTGCTCTGACGTTGGCCCTCGCTGGAGGGCCGAGGGCAAGACGGGACCTTTTTGCGACCGCGTGCGCTCTCGGATGCCCCACGGTCGCTCTCGTTGGCGCGCGGAGGCCAGGCCCGCCGAGTCTGCTGATCGCCTGGAGGCTAGGCTCCGCGATCGGCGCACCTCTCCTGCTGCTGCTTCTCCTCGATCGAGGGGGAGGGGGCGGAGGACGGGGAGGTGGAGGAGGGCGACTCAGAGGACGGAGAGATACCGATACCGCTGCTCGTCCTAGAGAGCTGTCGTCGCCACGGTTGGATTATCCTCTGACCTCTAGTCAGAACACGCCCAGGGACAGGTTCAAGGAGTAGTGGTATCGGGTACCGGTTAGTTTCCCCAGCGACGGAGGAGGAGGACGAAGAAAGTGTATGGAGTACGGAGGCGAAAGGGATGATGATGATGATGATGATGATGATGATGATGATGTTGATGATGATGATGATGATGATGTTGATGTTGATGATGATGATGATGATGATGATGATGATGATGATGATGATGATGATGATGATGATGATGATGATGATGATGATGATGATGATGATGATGATGATGATGGTGATGGTGATGGTGATGGTGATGGTGATGATGATGGTGATGGTGATGATGATGTTGTTGATGATGATGCTGACGATGCTGACGATGATGATGGTGATGGTGGTGGTGATGATGATGATGCTGGTGATGATGGTGATGATAATGATGATGTTGATGATGAAGGTGATGATGATGATGGTGATGATGATGGTGATGATGATGTTGGTGATGACGATTTGACTTGACTTGACTTGACTTGACCTTGACTTGACTTGACCTTGACTTGACTTGACCTGCGCTGGATCTAGGCGGTGCCTGGAACTCTTGTGTGGCGGCGGCCGTGTAGAGAAAAAACCTAGCAGCACGAGGACTGGCGCCACTGCTCAAAGGGGAGACAAGTCACACCAGGAGAAAGGGCTTCCCTGTCTTCACTGATGCTGACGCAGAAATGCGTCACGGTAGGAATCGTGTCCTAGTTGTGCCGTCTGGCCTTTGTTGGGCGTTGGTGGCCGCAAGGGTCCTGCAGACCAATTCCACGCTTGCGTGCACCAGGGCCGCGCGATGGCGGGGCTAGGGGCGCGTCCGGGTGTCGGCTCTAAGGTTAGCGGCCTTCTGCGCGACATGGTCGCGCAAATCTGCGACGGATATTCCCTCGCTAAACTCAGGCAGCTCTCATGCGAGCATCGCGGCGCGGCATATTCTGGAGGAGAATTGCAAGTGGTGCGAATCCCTAGGACGGGTATGATAGAGGACGCCAAAGCGAGGGCAAATTGACCCTACGCAGACCTGATGATGATGCCGATGCTGATGATGATGATAATGATGATGATACTGATGATGCTGATGCTGTTGTTGATGATGATTATGATGATGATGATGATGATGATGATGATGATGATGATGATGATGATGATGCTGCTGATGCTGCTGATGCTGATGCTGATGCTGATGGTGATCATGAGGAGGAGAAGGTGGAGGAGGAAGACGACGATAAAGCAGGAGGGGGAACGAGGAAGAAACGAGACGGGAGCGGAGGCAAAGATCGGGGTGAAGGCTTTTGATTGTTTGACTTGGTGGGGGGCTCTGGGGGGGTCTTCCCCCCCCTCGCCCATATGGCGCTCCTGACTCCTGACACCCTTGCCGATGAGAAGGAGCCCGCTGAGGCAGCAGCATCCGGCTCCGAGAGCGACCTCGTGCCGCAGTGCCTCTTCTTCAACGAGACTTCCCACGCGTGGTCTGCGACGGGCGTGGGCCTGAATCTGTCCCGCGGGGCGAACGGCAGCGTCGTGTGCTTGGCGACCGTGGGGGGCGGCGCGTACACCGCCCTGCTCGGGCCAGACGGGGTCACGGGCACCACGGTCGCCTTCGACGGCGCCCAGGGCGGCCAAGACCGCGGTCGGTGAGTGCTGGGACGCGCCCGTCTCCTCACTCGCCGCTCCTACCCACCCGATTCCTTTTTGTTAGAGCAGCAGCCTGTTCGAGCTCGTGGACGCAGACGGTAAGAGAGTGCAGTGGGCGTGGAGGCTGAATTGTGCAGGCTGCGCGACGTAAGCCAGGTTCACGTGGTATAAGATGCAAGTTATGTGGTACAGGTGCGGAGGAAGCTGTGGTGGAAGCTGTGTTGTGCAAGCCATGTCGTGCAGGTGTAAGCTGTTCGATGCAAGCTGTGTGCTGCAAGCTGCGTGGTGTACCGCATGTGTGATGCAAGCTAATTGCGTGGTGCAAGCTGTGCGGTGTAAACTGCGTGGTGCAAGCTTTGCCTTGTACGCTATGTCGTGCAGGTCTGAGATATGCGGTGCAAGCTATGAAGTGTAAGCAATGTGGTGCAAGCTGTGCGGTGCAAAGTGTATGGGGTGAGCTATGTGGAATACTATGTGAGGTGTAAGCTTTGTGGTGCAAGCTATTTGGTTCAAGCTGTGTGGTGGAAGCTTTCTGGTGCAAGTTATGTGGTACAAGCTATGCGGTGGAAGCTTTGTGGTGCAGCCTGTTTGGTACACGCTACGTTTTGCAAGCTATGCGGTGCAAGCTGTGTGGTGCAAGCTATGCCTTGCACGCTATGTCGTGCAGGTGTAACATATACGGTGCAAGATATGTGGTGTAAGCGGTTTGATGTAAGTTACGAGGTGCAAAGTGTGTATCGTCAGCTATATGGTACGATGTATGTGGTGCAAGCTATGTGGTGCAACCTACGCGGTGCAAGCTATTTTGTTCAAGCAGTGTGGTGGATTCTCTGTGGTGCAGGCTTTGTGGTGCAAGCTATGCGGTGGAAGCTTTGTGGTGAAGGCAGGGTATATGGTAAACGCTACGTGGCGCAAGGTACGCGGCCGCCCAGGACCAGAGGCGGCCACCAGACCAGCAACACATACGTAAGACCCTTTTGGTGCAAGCACTGTGTGAGAAACAGCGCATGGACACTTAAACGTCTGGAGGCCCGCGCGCAGTCTCTTTGGTCGGCGCTGAACCCCACTCCCCACACGCCTGGCGACGATTCTGGCGCCCCCCCGCGCGCCTCGCGCCAGGAAAGGGGTGTGGTGAGAGGGGTGCCCAGCGCCAACCGAAGGTTAAGTCGGGCAAGTCCCTCCCTCTACAGGAAGAATATTCAAAACTAGTCAACAAAATAGGCTGGGGACGATTCTTCTATTCTGCACTATGTTTGAACACGTTTTGACAGTTTCCCATTGTTCTTCGAAAATCCGCCTGCATAGGGGGACATGCCCGACCTAAACCTAAGGAATCCGCGCGGACCTCCCGAAATGGACGCCAATGCCGTTGCTGGCCCCTCCAGTCTACACCCCCGCAGGGGGGGGGGCGGAAATCCCAGCACAGCCAAGACCCTGAAAAATAAGGACAACTTCGAGCTCAGGAGGGACTTCGGTCTTCGGGCCGTTCCTTCGACGCAGGTCGCGGAGCCCCTTCGTGGCCGAGGTTCTCCGTGGCCAGGAGAGCTCCGCCGTCCCTCACGCGGCGTCCCCCTTGCGGTAGCACGACGACCGTGCCGCCTGTTTGGGGCTTGGCTGCGCCCTCAGGTGCAGACGTGGAGGAGCTGCGCGAGGCGGGCCCGGGGCTCATCGTGGCCCTTGCCGCCGCCGGCGCGGTGGCACTCCTGGCCACGGGCGGGGTGGGGTGCTACTGTGCGCGGAGCCGCAGCCGCAGCCGCAAGAACGGCCGCGTCAGCGCCGCCGGAGCCGCCGGCGAGGGCGGCGCCAATGAGGACCCGGGCCCCGTCGGCGGCGGCCGGCGGGCCAGCGCGAGCAGTGGTGGCCAGAGGAGGCGGAGGTACGGATACCGCTGCCCTTGCCGAGGTTTCGCCGTCTTGGGCCTCCCATGAAAGCCTTTGCCGCCACGGCTGGATTCGCCTCGGAATTTTGGTCAGAAAGGATCTCGGGAGAGGCCAGGGCAGCTCTGGTATCAGTATCTTTTGGTACGCCCGAAATTTGATGCACACCCGAAAAAGCCCTGGGGGGGAGGGTCCTGTTCGTGGTTTTTGTATACCAGACGTGGCCGCAGGCGGTGGAGTGGAATCTGACTGGGGCGGGGAGGGTGTGGTATGAACAAATCTTGAGGATTCGGTTTCTCCAGGTGGCAGCCTCAGCAGCGCAAGTTTACGCGAGCACTCCTTCATGCGCAGGCTGGCTGACGACCCAAACCTGTTCAGGCTCGCCGGTGCCGGCTCGGCAGAGCCTTCGTCGTTTGCGCCCTCTTCGGCACCGCTGTCGCCCTCACCACGGTCCGCGAGGTCTGGGCCGCCGTCGCCGCCGCCGTCGAGGGGCCACACAACCGAACCGCCACTCACCCATTCGGTGGAGCCTTTGGGGCCAAGAAACGTGTGCGGGGTGTGCCGAAGTGGTTGACATGCGGAGGGCAGAAGCAGGGATGGCGGGAGGGAGGAGGGCAGCGGGAGCCAAGGAAGGAAGGAAGGAGGCGCGGGTCGCTGCCACTTCAAAACGAAGGCCCAACACCGCAGGGTGTTTGGGCACACACAAAAGTGTGCCACCCACCCATTCGCGCACCCACCACCCGACCGAACACCCACCACCCACCCACCACCACGGCCCCCACCGCCGCCCACCAACCCACAACCCACCCGTCACCGTCGGGCAGGGGAGGTTCAAAGGGAGGGAGGGCATAGCTTCCGGGGGGGCGAGAAACAGGGAGGGAGAAGGGGATGAGCGGGGGATGTGAGCTTCGGGCGGGAGAGTGAAATCAAAAGGGGCGCTGCGCATTATATTATTTGACAGGGATGGGGAGTGGTCGATAGGGGACTGGCTGGAAAGGAAGGATGAGCTCATTTTTAGGATGGACGGTCGTGCGGAAGATGTATAACAATCCATATGCGAAGGCACACCGCTCAGTCCAGCCTCGGTATTGGGGGCATATGTCATACGGGGTGAGAGAAGCGGGCATCTACCGAGCCAAAGTACACAAAGCCAAGGCAACGCACGGGACTGCCGCGAGGCGGCCGTGGGCGCCCCTTGGAACAAAACCCCAACGAGGGGATGACGGGGCACTGTCGCCTCTGGTGCTCATCCGAGAGGCCGATGTGTGCCTCATCCCAAAAAGAGGCAGCCCGATGCATCACGTGATGCAGCCCCTGATTGCCTCGGCTGGGGTGCGGAGTGCTGCGGAGTGGCTCCTCTGTGCTTGGAGCCGGCTGGGAGTTTGAGGTTGCCTAGCACTGGTTCCGGCGAGCAGGGAGTAGGCAGGTTCGAGGCGCTGGGTTCGGAAAGGTTCTTTGCCTTCCTGACCGACTTTTGCCCGCTACAGAAATATACACACAGACATCATCCAATGGATTGTCCCTGGGCCTCAGGGGAGTGCGGCCGTGTATACATGTCCACTGCGAGCCAGCGACTTTATACACCGCTTCCCTCACAGAAGGTACATCCAAAACTCGTCGGAGGGCGTCTGTGTATATATTCTCGTGGCGCATATTGGGGGCCCCGACCAGTTCAGACGGACCGGCCGCCTCCAACGTTGTGCCACGGTTTTCCCGCTGAGAGGGTCCTCGCATCCCTCGTGTGGGGGTGGCGTGGGTGAACGGTCTTCCTCCCCCCCGCCGCGTGTGCTGTCTGAGGTCCGCGGGGACTCGCCCGTACTCCACTGTGTACTGGACCATACGATCCTCCTCCTCCTCTTCCTCCTCCTCCGTGTCCTCCTCCTCCTCCTCCTCCTCCTCCTCCTCCTCCTCCTCCTCCTCCTCCCATCTCCGCCTCACCCCTCCCATTCCGGTCCTCTCGACTGCCCGCCCCGCGATGTTGGCGCTCCACTCGCCACGAGAGGCGAGGCCGCCAGCGCCCCCCCCACGCCACGCGCTCCACCGTGCCGTCGGAAGGCCGTCGGTCGGCTCGAGGAGACGCGCTGCCGCGCGTTACGCTGCATCTTCGGGAGACCTCGCCTGTCCCCGAAATTGGTGTCTTTTCTTGTGCCCGACGCGGGCTCGATGCGGACTCGCCGCGGATTTGGCGTGGATTCGACGCGGAGTCGACACGGACTCGGCACGCATCCGACGAGCCCGACGTATGTTCGACACGGATTCGACACGGGTAGGGCCGCGACGGGATTGACCAGGTCCCCCGAGGATGCAACATAACGCGCGTATTCTTCGCTGAGTTGTCCACCGCGCACCTGGAAAGCCGCCCGTCGGCTCGAGGAGGCGTGCTGCCGTGAGGACCCGCGCCCGACCCTGCTCCCCTGACCTGCCAGAGTGCCAGGAAACAGCCCTCCAGACCCACAGGCCCGCCTGGGCCGCCCAGAACCTCGACGGGAGCTGGGGCTGCTCAAAGGGGGAGGAGGAGGAAGGAGGAGGAGGAGGACGACGACGACGAGGAGGGGGAGGAGGAGCAGGAGGAGGAGGAGGAAGAGAAGGAGGAGGACGGAGGAGGAGGAGGACTGGACATGAGGAGGCGGAGGAGGACGGCGGAGGACGGAGGAGGCGGAGGCGGAGGACAAGGCGGAGGAAGAGGACCTGGTCTGTGCCCGCCCCCCCAGGTCAGGGCGCCGCTGGTCCCTGACCACCTCTGTCTCGTCCCTGCGGGGCAGGGGCATGCTGGGGCCGCTCGACGACGCCCCGGCGTCGCCCGGCGGCAGGCCGCCGCCCCCGCCGTCGCCGACCGACGACGCCTACTCGCGGTGGGCCAGCCGGGCGCTCGACCAGATCCTCCAGCGCAGGCAGCCGACCCGCCGAAACCGGGGGAGCTGCGCCCGGGATCTCCGGCGGTACACGACTCTTTCAGGCCGGGCGTCGTCCTGCAGTCAACCCGCATGATCAGGATGGGCAGCCTTCCCAAGGGTACCCTTGCAGCCTTGCGTCTCTGGCCCATCCTTGGCCACTTCCGTTGGCCGCGCCCCGCTCGATGAGCTTCGAAGCGGCCTTCCAAGGCCCTTGCATCCTGATCGCGCATCCTTATGATACGGGCCGACCTGTACGATTTACAGATCCGACGCTCCGGAAAGATTGGAGCGGGCGGTTTGAGGCCGCTTTTCGGCCTCAAGGAGCCCTCGCCAGGCTTCGGGACCGTCAGCAAAAGGACTCAGGACGAAAAGCTGGCCCTGGGGAAGTAGTCTGGACCTCTGGGGCCCACGCACCGACAACAAATAGAGCAGTGGGAGGTCTGGGGATGGCGGCCTCTGGGGCCCCCCGCTGGGCCCCTGTACCGCCAAAAATGGGCCTGGGACACCTGCCCTGACCCTCCAGGGGGGCTGAGAAATAGCACCAGGACTCTGACGCCGAAGTTCCTGTCGCGGTCCTGGGCAGTCCAGATAGGTCTGGAAGGCTATGTTCTAGCATTCTGGAGGGTCAGGGTCAGGGGCCGCGCATTGAAGAAACAGATCGTTGGATGTCTGGGCTCTTGGACCCTTCTGGAGGGGGGGACCCGTCGGATTCGACGCCTCTCCCCAGAGATCGCCGATACGCGGTTGGTCCTTCCAGCTTGGAGGCGGCTGGGGGGTCTGAACTGGTTGGGACCGCAGACATATCGGTCAGGAGGGGGGATGAGGCCAAATCCCCTCAAAATCCGTCCCCGGACCCCTCCCGGGGTCCATGGTGCAGTTTTTCACCCCAGATCCGTTGTCGACGGTCCTGGGACCGAAAATAATGTCCGGAGCCCGAAAACGACAAAAAAATTGCCCGAACCTACAACCTCGAACCCCGCCCACCCTCCCTGCTGGCCAGAACCGATGCGGGGCCATCTCAGACTCCCGGCAACCTCCCCAGACCCCCGACGTAATGATTTTTTCATTACGTCGCCCCCCAAAGGTCCCGACCCTTTCCCTATGACCGGCTTTGCATCCTGAGTCGTTTTTTGACGCTCCCGAGGCCCGGTGCGGCCCCCGGAGGCCGAAAATTAGGAAAAACCTCCCGTCGTGATTTTTTCATTACTCGAGGGGGTCTGGGTCCAGCGGGGCTTCTGGAGCGTGGCTCCCTCCATTGTGGCCGCCACGGCAGGAACAGCCAAGAGCTCCACCCCCCGACCGGCCGCCTCCCCGCCGCCCTCGCGGCGGGCCTCCACGCGCCGCCGCCACCGCCGCCGCCCCAGCTGCCTCCGGGGCGGGGTGGCCTCTCGTTCACGGGGCGGGGTCGAGTCTCGGGCCGGGCGAAAGGGGGGGATTGGGAAAGGGGGGGTTACGAAATTTGCTGCATGCAGCTGGTTTCGGCCTCACCGAGGGGCCCATTCCTCGATACATCGCTCCATCCGGCGCCGGGAGGCGCCGGGAAAATCAGCTACGTGAGCTGATTCTCAAACCCCCCCTTTGCTATCCCCCCCTTTCGCCCGACCCGAGAGTCGGAGCATCGTCGGGGAAGGGGGGGGAGGAGAAAGAAGGACGAGAGAGAGATCGAACAGTAAAAGGGGCATGACCAGAAACGTTGGAGGCTCCGCGCGGATCTCTTGGATCGGTTCTCGGCCCAACTGGCGGCGCCTCCGGCGCCGCCCCTGGCTCGCTCCGCGTGCCAGGGAGGGTGGTCCAGCGCAGAGCCAAGAATTCCGCGCGGACCTCCAAAAGTTCATGTTTCTGAAATCATTTCTTCCTGTGAGAAAGGCCAAAGGATTGTGGAGCATGCGGTCTGTTACACGAGACGTGCAGGCTTTCATGCCCCGTGGTCTCCTCCTCCTCCTTTCCTCCTCCTCCTCCTCCTCCTCCTCCTCCTCATTATCCTCCTCTTCTTCATCATCGTTATACTCGGATGACAGTTATGTGGACGATGCCGTCACGATCTGGATGTTTCCTCTTCCCCCCTCCTCCAGAAAAGTAAATAAACCTGGCGAAGGACCCAACCAGATGCAGTTGTGAGCAACGCAAGTGTGCATATGGTCATCGGTGGAGCGCCCTAATTATGGGGCCACGAAGCGTGTGAGGGGTGTGCCGAACAGGACCGCGGCGGGCGCATGCGAACGCAGCCAGTGGGGCCTACGGTGAAGCTTCCAATGGGGTCACGAATCGTGTGAGCGGTGTACCGAAAAACGGGTGCGGCGGACGCGTGCGAACGCAGCCAGTGGGGCCTTCGGTGGAGCTCCCGATGGGGCCGCGGACCGTGCGAGGAGATGCCGACATGGATGCGGCGGGCGCATGCGAGCGCAGCCACTGTGGCATTCGGTGGAGCTCCATATTGGGCCACCAGCCGTGTGAGGGGTGTGCCGAAATGGGCGCGGCGGGCGCATGCGAACGCAGCAACTGAGGCTTTCGGTGGGGCTCCGTATGTGGCTACGAACCGTGTGCGGAGCGTGCCGACATGGGTGCAGCGGGCGCATGCGAACGCAAACATTGAAGCCTTCGGTGGAGCTATTTATGGGGCCACGAAAACCGTAAAAGGGGTGTGCCGAAAAGGGGTGCGGCGGGAGCCTTGGGTGGAGCTTCTTCTTATGGGGCCACGAAGCGTGTGAGCGGTGTACCGAGATGAGTGCGGCGGGCGTATGCGAACGCAGCCAGTGGGGCCTTCGGTAGAGCTCCCTATGGAGCCACGAACCGTGTGAAGGGTGTTTTGGGGGAAGAGGAAAACCCCCCCACCCACACAAAGCAGATTGAATTGTAAATCAAAGAAGAGGGAAAGAAAGTCTCCAACAGACCGCATACTCCACGATCCCCTGTCTTCTTAGAAAGGACGAGGGATGGGCAACAGAGGGAAGAGGATTGAGAATGCATGTTTCTTTACGTGGCTCTGTAGTCTGTGGGCCTCCTGGGGTGCTCTCGTCGCCACTGCTGGATGAGGAGCAGCTGCATTGGCCAACACGTGGCCTGACTCGTCCGCCGGTCGGGGCCAGTTTTGCCTCGATCCGGGGCTGGGTTCTGCTTCTTCCTCCCCCTCCTCCTCCCTCCTCCCCCCTCATCCTCCTCCTCCTCCTCCTCCTGCTCCTGCTCCTGCTCCTCCTCCTCCTCCTCCTCCTCCTCCTCCTCCTCCCCGTCCACGCGATCCTTCTCCACAGTTTCTCCGTGTGAGGCGCTCCAGAGAGGGGCCCCGCCCTCGAGGACCGAAGGCGTTGCCACCCCCTCCTCGGTGGAGAGGGCGGCGGAAAAGGGCGGCGGAGGCCGGCGGAGGCAGAGCGAAGGCGGCTCCGCCGGCGGAAGCTGGCAGAGGGCCGGCGGAAGCCGGTGGAGGCAAAAGTCGACCTCCCAAGGCGCGGGGCATGGGAGCGTGAGGCGCGGGGCAACGGCTCAGCGGCCGCCGCCCATGCGTTTCCGTCGGTTTTGTGTCTCAGGGCTCCTCCGATACGATCGGTAGCGCCGCGTTTCCTGCGGTAGTTTTCTTTCAGATTGCCCTCGCAAAACTTCCTTGGGAATGGGAGTAGCGTTTAAAAAAGGAGGCAAAAATCGACTTCCCAAGGGATGACAGCATGGGTGGTTCAGGGTATGCCACCTAAAACGACGCGAAGATCGGGACAAAATCGGATCGGGATGACTCGAAGTCTCTGAGAATCGGCGGGTGTTTGGAGGATGTATTGGGCGCCGCGGCCGCTCCAGAGCTTTCCCGAACGCTCTGAGAGCGCTCCGGAACGCTCTGGAGCGATTTATCCCGATCCTAGCCCTGTTTTGCCACCTTCCTGTCTCCCCTGAGGATGGCCTGGAAGTCGGTCGCCCCCCCGCGCGTGGTGGTTTTCTTCACACAGGAGTTCCATGTGTGTGTCGTTCTTTTGTTCCCAGCCATACTGCTGTGTTGTAAGGTGATAAGGAACCAGGCGCCTCGACGGCGCATCGGCGAAAAGATGCCGTGCAGATGTGCACTGGCAAAGTGGTGAGAAACATCGATCGGCTGCGATTCGCTGCCGCAAGTGCTGCTTTGATACCAGAAAAAGCGATAGTACATCCGTGGCGGATGTTGAACTGTGTGCAAACTGCGTAATTGGTTGCTGAGTTTTCCCACGCAGCGTGGCCACATACCACGACGACAACGACAACGATACTGTGGGGTTGGGTCCACGTTTTGAGGATACAGCGCCCCGCGTCACTCTTTCCTTCCTTCCTTACTCCTTCTCCTCCTTCTCTTCCTTACTCCTGCTCCTCTCCTCTTCTGCTTTAGCCTCACACCACGAGCACTACGATTTCAACGAGACGACGTGGCTACATCATGATAAAACGGATGAGTGAGGACTGTCGGGAAATCAGCTCCTGAAGTACACATTGTCCTGAGTAGACCCCCGACGCGCGCAGCTTCTCATGCGAGGCCATGGCCTCACCCGCCTCGCCCTTAAGGGACCCGGGCGCATGCACGCACAGGCGTACCGTTTCCGTTTCCGTTTCCTGTTTCTCTTCGGCGCACCCCTCACACGGGCCGTGGCCCCATAGGGAGCTCCGCCGAATGCCCCAGTGGCAGGGTTCGCATGCGGTTCCACCCCGAAGTTCGGCACACCCCTTAGACGTTTCGCGGCCCCATAGGGAGCTCCACCGAAGGCCCCAGTGGCAGGGTTCGCATGCGGTTCCACCCCCATGTCGGCACACTCCTCACGCGTTGCGCGGCCCCACAGGGAGCTCCGCCGAATGCCCCAGTGGCAGGGTTCGCATGCGTTTCCACTCACATTTCGGCACACACACCCCTCACACGTTTCGTGGCCGCATCGGGAGCTCCACCGAGGACGATATTCACAATTGCGGCACTCACAGCTGCATATGGTTGGGTTCTTCACCAGGCTAAACCCTATCTTTCCATCTGCCGGTGTCTCAAAACGGTGTTGCCGCTGCTGCGTGGGCCTCAGGATGGCGCTCACGCCCCAGCGCCCCAGCGCCCACTGGTGATCCCGTCGCTCAGATTGGCACTCGCGCCCCAGCGCGGGCCACTTTTTGTGGATCCGAGTTCTTCCTCGTCGTGGTCGCCCCGCTCCTTTTCCCATCCGCCGCCTCCCCCCTGGTCGTTCTGCTCCTCCCGGTTCTCCCATTCCAGCTGTTGCTGTTGCTGTTCCTCCTCGTCTTCCTCCTTCCTCGCCTTAGCAATGCAAGTTATGTCAGTATCGGCCGCCGCTCGTGCTGCCAGCCTCACTCTACTCACCACGTGGGAGCCACACTTTGAGCGGCTCCGTGACACTGCATGGCTAGAAAGCACGGTGCATAACTTCCATCGCTGGATCGCGGGCTTGTGGTGGCCCCCTTCTGGGCCCAGCCGCAGGCGACTGTACAATACTACGATCAGTTCCGTTCCGCTTCGCGCACCTCTGTTTTCACGCCGACGATGCTGCGAGCTGCCCTGGCAGCCGCGCAGGAAGAGATGCACGCCGCCCGCACAGCAGACCCACCACGCCGTGCGCATTTTCAGCGCGCGTTCGCAGCATCGCTGCGCCAGTCTGCATTCGCATCACCATTCCTGGTCACGCTCGAGAAGCGATTGGCTTCGTGGGGCCTTCCCTTAGGCACAGACATTTTGGAGGAGCGTTGGAAGGCGCTCGATGACGTACTCGGTTCAGTAAAACCCAGCTGGCGTTGGGCCACGTTCAAGACACTGGCACCGGGCTGGACCGCCTCGTGCCGCATGCACGTACTGGCTCCGCGGGGCTGCATTTTTGGCTGCCAGGACATGCCTGACTCATTCCTTGACTACCTCGCCGGTCCCCGCCTCTTACGCCTTTCTCGGTTCCCTGACTCACCCTCTCTTCTCAACACTTTAACACGGTGGGGCATGGGCCCCTCGGCTGCATATCCCCCAGCGCCCAGCGACCTGTCGCTTCGCGAGACACTTCGCAGGATCGTGCTGGCATTCCACATTTACAACAAGATGCGCGCGGCTGCACCTGTGTCCGAAGCCGTTGCGCTGGCAGCTGCCCACGCTCTCGTGCAGCGCCAAATCAATAGCGGGATGGGGTGGGACTATGGTCAGGGAGGGACTCTCGCCGCTGCCTGTCATTATGCTCGGTAGCGCGCATCGGAACAGACACGCGCCCCCAGGGTACCCGCACCCCTTCCTCGCCTTAGGGGGCGAAGAACGGTACAAAATAAACTTGTGGGCCGTCGGGGGCGCTTGCCCCCCGGCGGCTGCAAAGTGTACAGCCTTACGGTGCCACGTAGGGTTGTGAACTTTCGAGCGCCATTGGAAGGGACGGGTGGGTATCGAGGGAGGAAGAACCACTTGGCGTTTACTGAACGGCCCTGGGCGTTTAGCAAGCCGCCCTGCCCTGTTCAATGTCTTGTCTGGGTGCATTTGCTAAACGGCTTCGCTTGTCGGGGTGCTTATTACGGGGGGGAGTTTCTGCCCACTATCGAAGGGACGGGTGGGTAGGGTGGGATGCCAGATGTGGCGCCACCTCGCCCAGCTTGCCCCCCCCCGCCCCCGCTCCTGCATCCCCCACCCCTCCTGTAGAGCCAAGGCGCTGACGGAAGGAAGGCCCCCTGGGTTCGGATGGGGGGCCTCTGGCTTCCATGCCGTCCCTTAGAGAGATCTGGGTCGGGGGCGGCCGTCCGTGATCGATGCTGCCCGTGGCAAGAGAAGCCCCCTTCGCTTCTCGATTCACTGCTTTGGTGGCCGCACGAGGGCTGTACAGTATCCTCCCTCCTCCTCCTCCTCCTCCTTCTCCTCCTTCCTCCTTCTCCTCTGCTTCCTCCTCCTCCTCCTCCTCCTCCTCCTCCTCCTCCTCCTCTCATCATCATCATCATCATCATCATCATCATCATCATCATCATCATCATCTCCTCCCCCTTCTCGACCTCCTCCTGCTTTTTCCTCCTCCTCCTCCTCCTCCTCCTCCTCCTCCTCCTCCTCCTCCTCCTCATCATCCTTCTCCCCTTCTCGACCTCCTCCTGCTCCTCCTCCTCCTCCTCCCTCCTCCTCCTCCTCCTCCTCCTCCTCCTCCTCCTCCTCCTCCTCCTACATGTTCCTCCTCCCTCCTCCTCCTCCTCCTCCTCCTCCTCCTCCTCCTCCTCCTCCCCCTCCTCCTCCCCCGTGTTCGTCCTCCTTGTCCTCCGCCTGCTCCTCCTCCCCTTGTCCTTCTCCTCCTCCTGCTCCTCCTCCTTTTCCTCGTCCTCCGCCTCCTCCTCCTCCTCCTCCTCCACCTCCTCCTCGTCCTCCTCCTCCTCTGCCTCGTCCTCCTCCCCGGCATCCTCCTCCTCCCCCGCCTCATCTCCTCCTCGACCTCCTCCGCCTCCTCCTTGTCATCCTCCTCCTCCGCCTCCTCCTCTCCCTCCTTCTTCTTCTCTCCTCCTCCTCCTCCTCCCTCCTCCTCCTCCTCCTCCTCCTCCTCCTCCTCCTCCTCATCATCATCATCATCACATCATCATCATCATCATCATCATCATCATCATCATCATCATCATCATCATCATCATCATCATCATCATCATCATCAGCATCATCCATCATCATCATCATCATCAGCATCACCATCATCATCATCATCATCATCATCATCATCATCATCATCATCATCATCATCATCATCATCATCATCATCATCATCATCATCATCATCATTATCATGATTATCATCATCATCATCATCATCAGCAGCATCATCATCATCATTATCATCATCATCATCATCATCATCATCATCATCATCATCATCATCCGCCTCCTCATCCTCCGCCTCGTTCTCCTCCCCGTTATCCTATTCATCCTCTCCCTCCTCCTCCTCCTCCTCCTGCTCCTCATCATCATCATCATTATCATCATCATCATCATACTCAGCATCAGCATCACCATCATCATCCTCATCATCATCTTCTTCATCATCATCATCATCATGAGCATCAGCATCAGCATCAGCATCATCATAATCATCATCATCATCATCATCATCATCATCAGCTTCAGCCTCATCTCCTCCTCCGCCTCCTCCTCCTCCTCCTCCTTCTCCTCCTCTTCTCCTCGTCCACCTTGTCCTCCCTCACTCCCCCGATCCCTCCCCCATCTCTCCCGGCGGCACGCTGCAGGCGCCCCGCCGCTCCCGCTCCCGAGCTGGCGGCTGCCGCCGCCACCGCTGTCGTCGTCGCCCGCGTCGTCGTTGGAGGTGCTGCGTTCGTTCGCCCGCCGCCGTCATGTCGTTCGTCGTCCTCGCCGTCGTCCTCCGTCGCCCCAGACCCCCTCGCGCTGTGAAAAAGTCACGACGGGATCTTTCTCGCTACTTGCGGCCTCCGGGGGCCCTGCCCGGGACTCGGGGCCGTCAGAAACCGATTCAGGATGCAAAACCGTTCTTTGGGGCCGACGTTGTAAAACAAAAAAACAAAAAAAAAAAAAAAAAAAAAAAAAAAAAAAAAAAAAAAAAAAAAAAAAAAAAAAAAAAAAAAAAAAAAAAAAAAAAAACGTCGGGGGTATGGGTCCGTCGTCGTCGAAGGCTGCCTCTTCTGTTCCTGGTGCTCGTGCCGCTCCGCGGGCGCGAGCGAGGCCGGCCGAGGATCTTAGGCTCCTGCTGTCGGGAGCCTCGGGATGGCGTGCCGCTCCCGCGGTCCTGGCCGACCACGCTTTGGCGCGACGAGCTGATCCTGATGGGCCAGTTTTCCACCACCACTACCATAGGTCGGACGGGGGGGAAGGGAGGCTTGGGAGGTCCGTCTTCTCCCCCTCCTCCTCCTCCTGCTCCTCCTCCTCCTCCTGCTTTTCCTCCTCCCCCCCCCCCTCCTCCTCATCTTCCTCCTCCTCCTCCTCCTCATCCTCTTCCTCCTCCTCCTCCTCTTCCTCCTCCTCTTCCTCCTCCCTCTCCCTCCCCCACCTATGGCAGTGGTGGTGGAAGATCGGCCCATGAGATCCACTGCGCGGGCCCCGAGCCCCGAGCGTCAACGCCCCGAGCCCTTCGAGGCCCCCCGCCCCGCGGAGCGGAGCGAGGCGCTCTCCACTCGCAGGGCATAGCATGCCCTCCCTCGGAGCTACCTCGCCTGCATGATGGGCCTGTTTTCCACCACCACCACCACCATAAGTTGGAGAGGGAGCAGGAGGAGGAGGAGGAGGAGGAGGAGGAGGAGGAGGTGGAGGTGGAGGAGGAGGAGGATGACGCCCTCACCCTCCAACTTATGGTGGTGGTGGTGGTTGAAAACAGGCCCATCACCTGCAGGCGAATCCTCGGACGAGGAACCGATCCCACTCGGCGAAGCATCCGAGGAGGAGGATCTTTGGCCCAGCGAGATTCACCACCCACCAAACCACCCCAACCCAACCCGAAGGCTCAGATTTACCCTCGATTTCCAGTGGGGGGGGGGTCGGGAAACATCGAAAAAACACATGTGGAACCCTTACCCCCCCCCCAACCCGAAATTCGGGTCTTCGGGTTGGGTTGGGGTGGTCTGGTAGGTAGTCAGAGACAGCCTGTCAGGCAACCTCCGCACGAGCAGCCGGGCAGAAGTTCCACGCCCGTGTAACTTCTCATCGCCGCTGCAACGGGAAAGCAAACCAAACAAACAATTGCCTGGCGAAAAATCCAACCATCTGTAGGTGTGGGCGCCGTCGTCGTATGCACCGCATTCGGTGGAGCTCCCTATTCGGCTGCCAAGCGTGTGAAGGGTGCGCCAAAATGAGTGCGGTGGGTGCATGCGAACGCTGGCATGTGGGCCTTCGGTGGGGCTTCCCATGGGGCCACGAAACGTGTGAGGGGCGTGCCAAAATGGGTGCGGTGGGCGCATGCGAACGCTGGCATTTGGGCTGTCGGTCGGGCTCCCTTTGGGGTCACGAAGCGTGTGAGGGGTGTGCCGAAATGGGCATGCGGTGGGCGGGGAGGGCGCATGCGGACGTGGCCATTGGGGCCTTCGGTGGAGCTCCTTATGGAGCCACGAAGCGTGTGAGAGGTGTGCCGAAATGGGCATGCGGTGGCTGGGGAGGACGCATGCGGACGCGGCTACTGCGGGCTTCGGTGGAGCTCCTTTTGGAGCCACGAACCGTGAGAATGGACATGCGGTGGGCGGGGAGGGCGCATGCCGACGCGGCCACTGGGGCCTTTGGTGGAGCTCCCCTTGGGGCCACGAACTGCGTGAGGGGTGTTCCAAAATAGACAAGCCGTAGGCGGGGAGGGCGCATGCGGACGCGGCCACTGGGGCCTTTGGTGGAGCTCCCCATGAGCCACGAACGGTGTGAGGGGAGTGCCGAAGTGGGCATGCGGCGGGCGGGGAGGGCGCATGCGGACGCGGCTACTGGGGGCTTCGGTGGAGCTCCCTATGGGGCCACGAAAGGTGTGAGGGCTGTGCCGGAATGGACATGCGGTGGGCGGGGAGGGCGCCTGCGGACGCGGCCACTGGGGCCTTCGGTGGAGCTCCCTATGGGGCCACGAACCATGTAGGGGGGGGGGGGGGGCGACATTGACATGCGGAGGGCAGAGGCAAGGAGGGGGAGGAGGGAGGAGGATAAGGAGGAGGAGGAGGAGGAGTGAGAACGCGGGGCGCTGTCTCTTCAAAACGAGGACCCAACACAGGATGGTTGGGAAAAGCTTCAACAAAAAACTTGCAAGGCGTAGCGTGTCGCCAGGGCCGTCAGGGCGTCACATTGAGCAAACGTTCCCGACCGTAGAAAGTCCCCGATCGCGCTCCCCTCCTCCGATCCAATCGCATCTGCCCGTCCGAGGCCCCTGATCGCCCCCGGCCAGGCCGCGGGCGAGTCGGTCGCCCAGGCTCCAGGGCGACCCGAACGGGTCCAGAGCTGCGAGTAGGAGGCTTTTGGCGAGGAGGAGCAGTCGAAGAAGACAGGACGCCATACACGATCTGACGTTTCGGAAACGGCCGATCGTTCAACGGTGAACGATCCCCGCGGTGTCAGGAACCAACGCCCGGGTCGACACGGCGTGAACCCGCGGTAGACTTCTGGAGGTCCTCGCGGAGTACTTGGATCGGCGTTGGAGGCGCGCCAATGGCGGCGCTGGAGGCGCCACCATGGGGGGGTCCATCGCCGATCAGAGAAATCCGCGCGGACCTCCGAAAGTTTGTGCGTATGGCGTTTTTTGTTCTTCTCAGCTAGGGGCAATAACCAGCAGGAGACGACCATGAGCAGGAGGAGGATGGCGAGGAGGACGAGGAGCAGCAGTCGGAGAAGAAGGAGCCCGAGCAGGAGGAGGAGGAGGAATAGGAGAAGGAGGAAGAGGAGGAGAAGGAGGAGCGAGCGAGCTTTTGCTGGACCCGATCGGGATGCCTCCGCAGTTTCCCTTCCCGCCGCCTCCGCGGCGGCCACCGCCGCTGGCTGTGGGAGGAGGGATCGAGTTGCCGACCAGCAGGGCCCCGCCAGGGGTGCCGCCGGCTGCGGGCCTCGGCCAGGCTTCGGAGGGGGGTACGAGCTGGAGTGGTAGCATGTCAACGGATGTGGTGGATAATGACGACGGCGACGCTGATAATGAGGTTGGTGGCGACGACGACGAAGATGGTGACGGTGATGGTGATGGTGATGGTGTTGGTGATGGTGATGGTGATGAGGGTGGTGGTGGTGGTGGTGATGATGGTGGTGGTGATGGTGATGAGGCGGAGGAGGGTTATGGTGGTGATGAGGAAGGCGGTGAGGAAGGCGGTGATGATATGTATGATGGAGATGGTGATGGTGATGGTGATGTTGACAATAACGATGATGAGGATGAGGATGACGATGAGGATGAGAAGAATGGTGATGATGATTACGACGATGACGACTACGACGGTGATGATGACGATGGTGTTGATGGTGATGATGATGATGATGATGAGGAGGAGGAGGAGGAGGAGGAGGAGGACGATGG
The DNA here is from genome assembly GCA_963575745.1 of Prorocentrum cordatum. Taxonomy (NCBI): domain Eukaryota; class Dinophyceae; order Prorocentrales; family Prorocentraceae; genus Prorocentrum; species Prorocentrum cordatum. Next base: position 10,886 of record CAUYUJ010003856.1, on the reverse strand, counting down.
TGATGGCGATGGCGATGGCGATGGTGATGGTTGTGGTGGTGGCGACGGTGATGGTGGTGGTGGTGGTGGTTGTGGTGGTGTTAGTGATGGAGATGATGGTGATGCCGTTGGTGTTGTTATTGATGATGTTACTGATGACGATAATGACGATTGCCGATGACGATGGCAATGGCGATGATGTTGAGCATGATGATGATGGTGATGGCGGTAATGACGATGGCGATGATGACAACGTCGACGATCATGATGGTGATAGTGATGATGATAATGGTGGTGTCGGTGGTTCTGGTGGAGAAGCACGTGCACGGGTCTCCTCGTGGCCGCTTCTCGGGCAACGCGTCCACCAGGGACTTGGGTAAGGAAGGGATCAGGAATGTAGGAAGTCGGAGTCGGTTATCCCTTGCCGTTTCTAGCATCAGTTGTTTAATATCTGTCTATACTTGTGGTGCTATGGACGTAGCTAACCCCAACCCCTATAGGGGTGCCCCCTCTCGTGCTGCTGGGGGAGAAGAACCGGCGGGTGCTGGGGGAGGTGCGCCTTTGTTGGTGTCTCACGGGTCTTCTTCCGGGTCCTTTGCCCAGATTGGGGGCGGGAGTGCACATCCCCTCCAGGGCGATACGACGGCGAGGGCGGTTGGGCCTCTGGGCCTTTCTCTTGCCTCGTGTCCTGAGAGGGCAGGCGGCTTCGCCTCTGGCCCCAGCGAGTCGCAACGAGCGCCTTGTGACACGCGTCGTCGGTTGGTGCCCCCATCGGGCCTTCAGAACACGGTACGGCAGACCAGGCGCCTTGAACGTAAACAGCGAATCCGGAAATGGAAGACGATACGTAAAGCGAGGAAGTCTCGAGCGAAACGGTGTCGTGCATTTCGCCGCTTGTCTCTGTTACGCACTGCCAAGAAGAAGAGAGGCTCGGAGGAGATTTTCCTCCGGGGTGGAACCTGGAACACGCGCAAACTGGGATCGAGTCGTGGTCATGAGCCATCCCAACTAAAAGTATAATGTTTTTAACCCTGATGGCAGTTAGGCGGTGGGGGGTTGCTATGTTTTCAGGCGTCAATGCTCATCAAAATGGGGTCCAGGAGTATGATGTCGGAACGGAAGTGTGGACCTTCACCATTCGTGGCAGGGTCTGTGTGGTCCTTAAGCAACGTCTCACTTCTCACTGCATCGCGGCGAGCGGGCGGATCGAGGGTGGTAGTCAGCGGGAAGTGGGACAGGAAGGGGATTAGGGTCATGGGAATTGTGTTACCTCGGATGGGCTATCCCAGTGGGATGTCCTTTGTCTCGTGCTACGCCCCCGTCTCGGGCACTGCCTATGAGGACGCTAGAGATGCGTCCAAAGCAGAGTTACGACATGTTGAATCCCTGGTGAGAGGGCACGACAACTTGCTCATCGTGGGAGGCGACTTCAACGCTGAAGTGGGCCGCTTGGGAGGTGGAGAGGTGGGGGAAGGTTTGTCTCAAGATATCGTGAACTAGGGCACGGTCCGCCGCAGCGCGACCGGAGCCGACTAACTCTCTTTCTGTTCATCGGTGCAATGGTTTGTACTAAGCACGGCGTACCAACAGAGGAGGAGGAGGAGGAGGAGGAGGAGGAGGAGGAGGAGGAGGAGGAGGAGGAGGAGGAGGTAGGAGGAGGAGAAGGAGGAGGAGGAGGAGGAGGAGGAGGAGACACCGGTGGCATCTTCGGTACCACGCCGGACACCAGCTTGACCACATCTTGGTCCGATCCGGCGACAGGCGCCACTTTGTAGATTGTCGCACTTTACATTTTGGTCCAGAGGGAGGAGGAGGAGGAGGAGGAGGAGGAGGAGGAGGAGGAGGAGGAGGAGGAGGAGGAGGAGGGGGGAGGAGGAGGAGGAGGAGGAGGAGGAGGAGGAGGAGGAGGAGGAGGAGGAGGAGGAGGAGGAGGAGGAGGACCCTCGCGACGACGCCGTCGACGTCGTCGACAGGCCACGGAACCAACGGTGCGAGAGGATGGGGTGATAGCGTTGGCGTCATATACCGACCATCGTCCTGTGGAGGTGGGGCTTCGCTTGGAAGGGCCCTGGCCGCCTCGGGGTCGGCTCGTCAGCAATCGGCCCCCTACTCCTAACTAAGGAGGGCTTTTGTGGCCTTCGGAGGTAGCGAAACAGAAACGGGATCAATATGGGCAGCTGATCACTGAAAAGCTCCGGGCCTTGCAAACTGAGGCTGCCTGGAAGCAACTGCGCGCGGTTGCGCGGGAGGCCGGTCTCGAGGCACTGGGGCCGAGGGAGAGGCGACATCAGGCCCCCTGGTTACAAGGTCACGAGGCAGATAAACAAGCCCTGGACGCCGCTGTTTCTGATGCGACTGAGGCGTTGCGCGCGGCGCCTGTGGTGGAACGGGCCGCGGCGCTCGTTGCTAGGCGCGCGGCAATCCGCACTCGCCGGAGGCGACTCCGGCAATGGGGGCGGCGCTATTGGCAGGGCGTCGGAGAACGTGCTAGCGCTGCCGCGCATAGTGGAGACCAAGGGGAACTGTTCCGACTCTTCCGGGACCTCCGACTCCGGCGAGGGGATCGGGGCGATTCGGGCCGCTGGACAGCGGAGCGCGCGGAACACGAGCGGGAGTTATGGAAGGAGCATTTTGCGGCCATTTCTGCCGACGTGGGCGCGGTGCCCGAGCGCGTGCGGCGGAGTGTCCCAGAGGCCCCCGCTTCGGCGGCATGGCCAGACGCCCCGCCCGCGGATGTGGACTTGGACGCTGGTGTGCGTAAAATGCAGACTGGTCGCCAGCCGGGCGAAGATGGCTTTGTTGCTGAAGCCCTGAAGTATGAAGGCGCGGAACTTCGTGGGGGGGGGGGTGACATCGCGCGTGCCATGTGGGCTCGGGCCACACAAGGCGATGAGGGAGAGGAGGGCTCGACCTGGCCACAGGAATTGCAAGTGGGCCTCGTCGTTCCCCCGTGAATCGAAGGCTAAAGGGAATCGCAAGGACAAAAATACTTGGCGCGGAATCACATTATTGTCTGTGGGCTCGAAGTTGCTGGCTCGGATCGCGGCCTCTCGTCTCTCCCAGTGGTCGCAGGGATTCCCGGGCGAGGAACAGTCGGGCTTTCGCCGGGGAAGGGGCGCCGACGATGCACTACAAGTCACGCGCCGGCTGATCGAGGAAGCGGCGGCACTTCGAAATGGCGACGTTGCCGTTTTTTTACGTTTTTTTTGATATTGAGAAGGCATACCCCTGGGCATGCAGGCCAGCCCTGCGGCGATTGTTGGGCCGACGCGGTTGCCCGCTTGGTTTCCTGAAGGTGTGCGAGGCCCTCCACGAGCAGACAGGTTACCGAGTTCGGGTTCTTGGGGGCCGGTCCTCCACTTGGTTCGGGGTCCGAGGGAGGGGCGCCCCATCGAGCCCTCCCTTGTTCAACATGTACCACGATGCCGTTCCTAAGGGTTACCGGGGCCGCAGAAAGCGCCGCGCCGAGACGGCGGGGGGGCGCCGGGCTTACAGTGGACCTACCTCATAGATGGGCGTCTCGGGAAAAGCGCCCGGACCCGGGGCCAGGGTCGAGGAGAGGGCGGCTGGGCTGCTCGTCAGAGGCATGCGGTCATAGGAGACACCGGGTTTGCGGATGACACAGCCCCGGCGGGCTTTTTGGACGAGATGCAAGTTGCAGAGCCTCTGTTTGAGAGGGCCATGACGGACTGGGAGGAAAAAGGCAACATAAGTAAGAAGGGAAGTCTCCTGGCGAGTGGAAACTGGAGGGCGCCAGTGGATGTGCGGAGACAACATGAGGTAGCATCGCTGCGACCGGCATACATCGCGAGACGGGCCGCTGGGCAGCCGACGCCACGAAGCGCGTGCAGGTCGGGAACACCTTCGCGCGGCAGGATTTTGCGCGTCTTCAGCGGGTGGTAAATTACGGTGTGCGCCGATCGCTCGGTATGGACATCGTGTTAATGAGAGAGCATCACGTCTCGGATGCTGCCATGAACAAAGCCGCACAATGGCGCGCAATAGAGGACACCATGACTCGCCTTTCCTTGCAATGGCTCGGGCACGCGGCCCGCAGGCCCGTTTGGAGGGCCCCTAGGCAAGTCCTTTTTCGGGTGGCTCGACCCCCGCCGTGGCGGGCAGGAACAGAGCAGCCCCCACGCCCAGTCGGCATTTTTACGACGGGGTTTACGTAGGATCGAGATTCACGAGATCGATTGGTTTCGCCGGGCCCCAAACCGAAAAGGTTGGAAGCGCAACGTCGATTCGGCGTTTGCCGTCGGAGTCCCCACCGCCGAACACCGACGCGCCCTTCACCGCTGGGTGCCGGGGCGGCCGCTCCCGTCGCCGTCGGCCGGGGCCTTTGGGGGGCCGCCTCCGCCTCCTCTTCCTCCTGCTCCTCCTTTTCCTCCTCCGCCTCCCCCCCCGGCCCCTCCCTCCCCCCCTCCGGCGGACGACGACGGGCATTGCTGTCCCGCGTGCCAGAGAGTGTTCGATAAAGGGAACCAGCTACAGCATCACTACGATGAGGCACACTCGGTCCGCGACCCCCATGCATCTCCCACCAGTGCCCAGACTGCAAGGAGCATCTGGGGTGTGACGCGCGTCGCCATAAGCCCAAGTGTCCGGCGAGGTTGGAGCTTCAGGAGGCTTTGCAGACGCAGTCCGGGTTTTTTCTCCTTGTGGTCATGGGTCCGCACGTGGCGGCGCCGACTGCGTGGTGGGCAGCGACAGATGGGTCTGGCCAGGATGGTAAAGCGGGCTGGGGCGCGGTGGTCTGGCGGATTGAGGACGCGGGGCCCCCCGGGCTAGTCCCGGATTGTGTCCTTCATGTTCCTGCTGCGAGTCGGGCGCCGGGCCCCAGCCACCTCGAGGTGGCTGGGGGCCCGGTGCCAGACATGTAATACCGCAGAGCTTTCGGCTATTGGCGCGCTGATGCGTTTGTTGCTTGAGGAGGCCCCTGACGATGGTCACGCGCCCGCACGAGCGCGGCATGATTCGGAGTGCGCGGCAAATATAGCACGCGGCCTATGGGAGGCCAAGTCGAATGAAGAGCTTGCTGCTTCAGCGCGGAGCCTCGCCACACGGGCGGGGGAGAACCGCGCAATTACGTGGGAGCGCGTGTACGGGCACGCCAGGGCTCATGATAATGAGTTGGCGGATAGGGCGGCGGATTTGGGGGGGCGCGGGCGTGCGTCGACGCAGTCCGCCCGGTGGATGGCGTCTCCCCTGGCGGTGGCCGAGCTGCACTGGAAGGACGTGGACTATTGTAAGAAATTGGGCTTAAGGGTGCTTAGCAAAGATTTGCAAGGACACATGGCGAGGTGCACGGTTGCTGGCTTTGCCATGGCAGCAGGCATGGCGCGGGGTCGAAAGTGCATCTTTTTTTGTGAAGGAGGGATGCCGCTTCGCACATGAGTCGAAGTGCAGGGGGTGCCATACTGAACCGGACATGTTCTAAATGTGCTTTGGTGTTTCCTCCGCCGCCTCCGGGCTTTTTCTGCCGACCCTCGGGCAATCGTGAAAAATTGTGTGCCGAGGCCGTTGCGGCCAAGGCCGAGGCGGGCGGTTTGGCCCTGGGGGCCAACGCCAAAGCCAAAGCGGCGCTCCGAGCAGGAGAGCGGGTCCAGCGACGCCCAGCGGGTGCCAGCTAGGAGCGAACCTTTCTCGGGAGGGCCCGGGGCGTGTTTTGTCTAGGGGGTTGGGGGGGCGGGAGGGGTGGGCGCGGGGGGGCGCTGGTTTCGTATTGTGGGCGCTTTGTTATAGCGCTTCTGCTCTGCAGCTGACGGCAGCGCCCCGGCGGCGACTGCCGCGTGACGATGCCGGCCCCGAGCCGTGCACCGGGGGCGGCCAGGGCAGGGTTCGCCCTGCCCATTGCTGTGCCAACACGAGCCCCGAGCTCGTCAATTGGCCGCCCCCCGGCACCACTGCAGGGGGTCTGTGCGAGGCCGGTGCCCTGCCTGTCGCCTCCTTCTCCTTGCCCCCCCCCTCTTTATTCGTGTTTTCGTTTCTTCTTCTCCTTCCTTCCGATGCCTAGCGGCAGTTCTGTGTTTTTGTGATGTTCGGTCAGCAGGCCCCCCTCCCTGGACTCTCGTGCGCATTTCAGTTGCAAAAAAAAAAGAGGACGACCCCCCCTTCCCCCTCCCCCTCCCCGGCCCCTGCTGCTGGTACATGCATGCATTGATGGTGTTCGCCGCTTCCAGCAGCTGCTCACCGTTGGCCCCCGCCCGCCGTTCGACTCGGCTCTCGCCCGAAGGTCCCTCGTCGCCCTCGGCGGGCTGGGCCCCTGGTTGGGGGCGGGTTGGTGGGGTGGGGGGTGGGGTGGGGGGGGGCTGGGGGCTTTTGTTGGTAGGGCGCGTGCGAGCGGCCTTTGGGCGGCAGCCCCTACCGCCTAGTAGGTGCTGTCCAGATTTGTGGTGTGTCAGTGCACAAGTATGGGAGCCCAGCAGCGCCGTGAAGAGACGGCCCGCCGCCTGGCGGCCCTGGAGGAGCGCCAGACAGACCACGAGTGGCGCCTGGGTCGTCTGCAGAACCAGATGGGCCAGGTCTTGAAGAGCACGAGCCATGTGCTCGAGGGGTTCCCGTCGGTCGAGCATGCGTGGGCGACCCATGGAGAGCAGCAGCAGTACAGGGAGCTGCGCCAGGACACGCCGGAGGCCTTGGGGCGCGACGTGGCGGCGCACCTGAATGCGGCGTGGCCCTTGCCCGACCGGTCCGCGGACCCGCCCGGGCCGTTGACGACCGCGGTTTGGCTCCGTCTCCTCCTGGAGGAGCTCGGTCAGGAGAATGTGGCGCGCGCGGTTTTTGAGCAGCGCCGCTGCGACGCCACGGCCGGGGCGCGTGTGAGCATCCCGGGGGTGTTCAAGGTCTTCAAGATCAAGTTGCAGTTTGGCGCGGCGTCGCTGGGCGCCCAGCAGGCGATCCAGGCGCTTGATCGCCCGCTCCGCCAGGCCTCGGGGTTGGCGGTCCTGGGGGTGGCCCCAGCGGCCGCGGCTGCAGGGGCCGCCCTGGTGCGTCGTTTGATGTACCTTGAGAGCGCGGGCGAGGAGCGCGAGCGCCAGGGCAATAGGGCGCGGGCAAGGGCAAGGCGTCAGGCGTGATCCAGGGCAAGGGTCGCGGCAAGGGTAAGGGCAAGAACGGCAAGGGCGCCAAGGCCAAGGTTGCGGCGGCCAAGGCAGGGGCCGGCCCGGCGCCGAAGGCTGCTGCGGTCCCGCCCGCCGCCGCCCCGGCAGCCGCCGGAGGGGCGGCGGGGGCGCGGCGGCTGCGGCGGCCGCTGGGGCACCAGGGGGCCCCGGAGCCGGAGGCTGAGGTGTGAAACGCTCCACCGTCCCCGGATACAGGGCCCAGCGGGGGCGAGCGTGTGGAGGAACCATAGGCCGTGCATGACGCTGGAATTCATCAGGGCCCGCGTGCATTCTTGTATCGAGCAGCCATTATTGTTCTTGTCTCAATGTGTGTGACTGCGTTGTTTTGGTGACGAAGTGGGCGGGGAAGGAGGGTCGGGAGGGCAATCGCAATTAGGTGGTTCCAATGGTACACGGACCACGACCGGTGGTGTTTGGAGGATGGGGGATATAAGGGAGGAGTCTGTATGAGTGCGTTCTCTCTTGGTGGTTCTCGTCTTTGGTATTTTTCTCCCTCTCCCCTCCCTCCCCCCTCCCTTGACCCCCTCCTTCTCCCTCCCCCGGGTGGGCCACCTCCAGGTTCCTCCCCTCCTGCTCCTCTGGGCCCCCGGTGTCTCCCCGGGGGCGCGCTCCTCATCGCCGCCGTCCGTCGTCCTTTTCCCCCCCGACCGGATGTTTTAATGGTCCGCCGGCCGCCCCTCGGGCACGTCGTGGCCTTGTTGAGGGAGACGGAGACGGAGACGTAGACGGTGGCTTTGGCGGTGGTGATGATGGTGATGGTGATGGTGACGGTGACGGCGGTGGCGACCGAGATGGTGATGGTTATGTCGACGCCGGTGGTGGTGATGATGATGTTCATGTTGCTGGTGATTTGAATGTTGATGATGCTGATGTTGTTGCTGCATGTGATGGTTTCCGTATTACTACTCATGTGTATGGTTGTGAATGATATCGTTACTCGTCGCATTATTGTTCGTAGTGTCCATACTAGTTAGATCAATCGTATTGTTACTTGTGTGACGTAGCATTCCTAGCGTTATTCGCATTCGTATCGTCATTGGTTTTATAGTATTAGCTTTCCAGTAGTTTCTCGAATTGTAGTGCGCATTCGCATTACCATTCATAGAGATACGATTATTATTACCCGTATTGTTCTAAGCGTTTTGGGTTCGCATCGGCAGGCGGCGCTGTGGTCCCTCGAGGCGGGGCCGCCGCCGCCGCCGCCGTTCGGCGCGTCGGGAGGCGCGGCGTCAGGAGCCGCGCGGGTCCCGGCGAGGGACCTCCTCGCAGAGGGGCGCCCAGGAGGAGGAGGAGGAGGAGGAGGAGCGGCCTACCTGCCTCCCTCGCGCCCTCCTCCCTCGCTCCCTCCTCCCGTCCCTCTTTCCGCCTCCCTCCCTCCGCCCGCCCTCTTCCCTCCGCCTCCTCACTCCTCTCATCTTTCCGGCTCTTTCCTCCTCCCTCCTCTTCCTTCTCCTCCTGTTCCTCCTCCACCTCCTCCTGCTTTTCCTCCTCGTGCTCCTCCTCCACTTCCTCCTGCTCTTCTTCCTGCTCTGCCTCCTCCTCCTCCTCCTCCTCCTCCTCCTCTTCCCCTCTTCCTCCTCCTCCTCCTCAGACCTGTGTTTCCGGAGGGAGGCCATTTTAGCGTGCAGCGTCAGGATTCCCCATCCTCTTCCCTGCATCTCGCCTCCTGACAGATAGCGACCTCCCCACTCTCGCTCTCCCACCCCGCCCCCTGTCCGTATTTCGGAGTGGGCGATGCGTTTCGCTTGAGATATCCCTCCAGGTTGCTACCCTGAAGTTGAGTCCCCATCAGCTTCAAGGATGGAGGACTAGTCGTTTCCAACATGCGGTTCCACCCTCCGCGGTGCACACATCGATTCGAGTGTTGAGCAACAGTCTTCAGGTATGCAGGTCTGGCGGTTTTCAAAATATGGCGTTCGCCGCATCGCCGGCCACATTCTTCGCGATCACCTGCGAGAGGACGTCCCGATCTAGACTTTGCTCTCTCGAAGGGAAAATCGCCGTCCACGTTCTTCTGTGCAGCTTAGCACAGGTCCAATGATGGAGAGTGTTTCGCTTTCAACATTTGCCCTAAAAAGCTTGCATCAGTTGCAGAGGTTGCCGGCGGTCCCTTCTCAGAGCAGGACCCCCCGCGTCGGCGCCGCGCGCAGCCGCGTTGTAAAAAGGTGCGCAGCAGCTTCAGGGACGGAGCGCTGGTCCTCTTCAGCGCCAGAGATCTCGCTAGAGACATATCCACTGGTCGTTGGAAGTGGGTATGGTTGGAATCCCAGGTTCCAATCTACTTTCAGCGCCCTCTACTTCAAGGGTCGAGTGGCTTCCCCTCTTCCCTCCTCGTCAGGGGGCGGGCGGAGGCCCAATCTACTTCCAACGCCTCCTTACTTTGTGCGCGAATTCGCAGGGAAATATCGAACCACAGGCGCCGCTTATGGACATCCCTCTCAGCTCCCCAGTGCCGGGGCAGCGGAGCATCTTACGAGGAGCTCTTTGCAGAGCACGGAGTGTGAAAGGAAGAAGGTGGCTAGCACTGGTGCCCTAGAGGTGCGCAGCAAGTCGCGCCTGGAAGCGTTTCTGGAGAGTGGCCCCAGGGCGGGCAGGCGTGTGGAAGGCCTGTTGGGGGTCATTCCAAGTGGATTTTGCTTTTTGGAACATGTCGAAAAATGGTCTGGGTTGTTCCTGGATGTTACTCCGAGTGAGAGCGAGGCTGGAGGCACTTTGTTGGTTCGCCGTGATACTTGCGGCGAGCGCGGCTTCGCGATGCTGTGAGGGGTGTGGGCTGGCCGAAGCGAGGCGCTGCGTGAGGGTACTCCTCCGGTCGGTGCGCCGCACTGGGGTCGAACGGGCGCCTACACTTTGATGGGTGTTACCAGAGCCATTGGTCCCCGTGCCCTGGTGGGCAGGGGGATACGCGTGGTGGCAGGAAGCGCTGGGTTGGGGGGCCAGGCGTGCCGCGGCAATGGCCAGCCCAGGGGGCTGGGGCGACGGAGCTGGCCGATCGGGCGCAGTCCGCGACCCCTCGCCTACCATGCGCAGGCCTCTCCCAGGCGGATGGCGCTGCTGGCGCAGATGTGCCTTGGGATGTGGCTGTCTGCGTCGTGGGGGGGGGGGTACGGTGGGGTCCGTACTGCCTCCCAGGAGGTCGATTCCAGTGCTGTGCTGCGCGTGTCGCGGTGGATTGCTTGCGGTGTGGTCCTGGTGGACTTCTACCTCCTGAGTCTTCGACGTCGCGTGCCTACTTTGCTGTGGAGGCGGACTGTCGTCGTCCGCGTCGTGGACATCCTCGTCTTGGCAGCCTGGTGTGCGGGGTGGGTGGGTCGTCATTGCCGTTGTCGAGCCGGGTAGGTCCTCCTTGCCACCTTCACGGTCGTCGGGGAGGGTGCCCCGTGAATCGCGGAGTGCATCGTGCTGTCTTGCCCCTGGAGGAGGAGGAGGAGGAGGAGGAGGAGGAGGAGGAGGAGGAGGATGAGGAGGAGGAGGGTGAGCCTTAGCCTTGGGGCATGGATGGGCCACCGGGTCGGCCTGGTGGCTCGCCCCCGCTGCCCCCCGTGGTGAGCGGGTTGGGGTTCGTTCGGTGGGGCTCCGACCTGGAGCATCCCGCTCGCGTGCAGGCGAGCGGGAGGGCTCGGCGGCGGCGGTCGCGCATCGCGACGTCCTGCGGTACGGAGTGCAATGCGGGCCCTGTTGTAGCCAGCCCATCGGCGTGGCGGATGAAGGCTTCGGCCGTCGGCGAGATGCGTACCTCCGTCGGCCCTTGGCTCCTCGAGGCGGTGTTCGGCTCTGGGGGCC
>CAUYUJ010003855.1:60000-75051 GCA_963575745.1 Prorocentrum cordatum | reverse complement strand
ATCCCTGAGCCTGCTCAGGGATCGTGACTTGGCATCCCTGGAATCCCTGGGATCCCTGAGACATCATATGGTTTGCTGACCACCGACGTCGCGATCCATGAGCAGGCTCAGGGATCCCAGGGATTCTGAGCGCGGGATCGCTGGTGGATCCCCAGGTCGGTTTTGCTGGAGGATTGGGAATCCCTGGGATCCCTGGGATCCCTGAGCCTGCACAGGGATCGTGACTTCGCATCCTTGGAAACCCTGGGATCCCTGAGCCTGCTCAGGGATCGTGACTTGCCATCCTTGGAATCCCTGGGATCCCTGAGAAATCATATGGTTTGCTGACAACCGACGTCGCGATCCCTGAGCAGGCTCAAGGATCCCAGGGATTCTGAGCGCGGGATCGCTGGTGGATCCCCAGGTCGGTTTTGCTGGAGGGTTAGGAATCCCTGGGATCCCTGGGGTCCCTGAGCCTGCACAGGGATCGTGACTTCGCATCCCTGGAAGCCCTGGGGTCCCTGAGCCTGCTCAGGGATCGTGAATTCGCATCCCTGGAATCCCTGGGATCCCTGAGCCTGCACAGCGATCGTCACTTAGCATCCCTGTGCATCCCTGGAATGCCTGACAAATCATATGGTTCGCTTATCGTTCTTGTCAGCGCTGCCGCTGATATCTTATACCTGTTCTCCCCAAAGGCGGGGGAAGCGGACGCTTGCATCTTCTGAGATTGCGTTAGAAAAAGCATTCCGCTTGCAACACGTGACTCGGGAAGAGGAACGGAAAGGAACAGGGATGATGAGAGGAGGATGCGTCTCCAGCTTCGCGGAAGAGGGAGAAGGCGTAGAGTGGGTGCTGGGGGGCTGTCCATATATATATATATATACACATATTGTATATGTATGGCTGTATAATTGTATTTACACAGACACATTCATTCATTCATTCATATATATATATAGGTCACCACGCTTTCCAGGTGACCAACAAAAAACCCAAGGCGCTTCACGCACGCTTCAGACAGCCCACAAAGCGCCCAACGCGTTCCAAAAGGGTCCCACGGCGCCCCCGAGGAGGGCACCAATAACCAACAATCGTTGATTCGTCAGAGGTTTTTGATGTTGTTTCGTGCTTCCGCCTTTTCGCCTTGCCGACGCTCCAAGACAGCCCAACAAGCGCACAAGCTCGTCCCAGGGCCGAACAAGAGGCTCCCAAGAGGGCGTCGAGACTGTCCACGACGCATCAAAGACTGCCCAAGAGACCTCCAGGACAGCCGAAGAAGGCCCCGAATCGCCCGACAAATCACCCTCAAGACGCTCGCAACGGCCCCCACGTGGCTCATATCGCCCTCAAGGCGCTCCTCGACGGCTTCGGGACGGCCTAAGGCGCCCCCAGAACGCTTCCAGACGATTCCCGAAGGATCCGACGATGCGACATGTTGTTTTTGTTGTTGTTGTTGTTGTTGTTGTTGTTGTTGTTGTTGTTGTTCTTCTTGTTGTTGTTGTTGATGTTGTTGGTGTTGTTGGTGTTGTTGTTGTTGTTGTTGTTGTTGTTGTTGTTGTTGTTTTTGTTGAATATTATTACTTCTAAAGAATAATTATTGTTGGGCCCCCTGGTGCACGCCCCCCCTGCGCCGCCTAGGCCGCAGCTACATTTTCATCATTTTCGTGAGGAATCCTCAGGTAATACGATGTCATCAAGATCCGGTTGTTTTGTTGTAATCAGTTTTCCCTTGCAAAAAACACTATAACATGACATTTCTTGTTCTAATATAATCAAATTTCAAGAATCCCTTGCAAAAAATAAGGTAAAGTGGACATTCGCGCGCGCAAGACGAAATCCTTCCAAAAGCTTAGTGTTCGGAGCGATTTTAACATAAAAACATCAAAACACAATGGTTTTTCAACAAAAAAATGTCAAAATCTCATCCCGCGCGCTCTTGCGGATTCGTAGGAAACCCAACACTTTTTAAACATTTCTGTCAAACGGGCTTTTGCGAGCAACTTTTTCGAACTTCTGCGACAACGGTTGCGCACCTGCCAGGGCCATCATCCCTGTCAAATAATACCATGCGGGACCCATTCGTTTTTTCTTCGCGCGCGCACGCCGAAATCTCCAAAAACCATTGGGCTTCTTAAGAATTTTAGCACCGCGCATCATAAAATCACACGAATCGCACGTACGAGCGTAGGCTTAACAACTTCTGTGGGTGTGTACTCCACGCCAGTGTAGTAGCCACGGTCGTCCGCAGGCCACGAAGTGAAGTGTCCGAACGTCATAGGGCGGGAAGCTGGGTGTGGGTGGTGGCGAAGAGTCGTGTGTATATTTGGTAGAGCTTGCACTGCCCCCCACAAAGTGGGGGTATTGGCTGGCGTCGCATGAAAACCCTGGCACTGGTGAGAACACTGAGCGTTCGGGTAAAGTGATTGTTGTTGTTGTTGTTGTTGTTGTTGTTGTTGTTGTTGTTGTTGTTGTTGTTGTTGTTGTTGTTGAACATTATTACTTCTAAAGAATAATTATTGTTGGGACCCCTGGTGCGCGGCCCCCTCGCCGCGCCTAGGCCGCAGCCATGTTTTCATCACTTTCGTGAGGAAGTCTCCGGCAAAACGGGTTGGTCCGGATCCGGTTGTTTTGTTACGGGCGGTTTTCCCTTGCAAAAAATAAGGCAAAGTGGACATTTCTTGTTCTAACATAACAAAACTTCAAGAATCCCTTGCAAAAAATAAGGTAAAGTGGACATTCGCGCGCGCAAGACGAAATCCTTCCAAAACCTTAGTTTTCGTAGCGATTTTAACATAAAAACATCAAAAAACCAATTGTTTTTTTCAAAAAAAAAAAGTGTCAAAATTTCATCCCGCGCGCTCTTGCGGATTCGTAGGAAACCCAACACTTTTTAAACATTTCTGTCAAACGGGCTTTTGCGAGCAACTTTTTCACGTGCTTCGAACTTCTCCAACAACGGTTGCGCACCTGCCAGGGCCATCATCCCTGTCAAATAATACCATGCGGGACACATTCGTTTTTTTCTTCGCGCGCGCACGCCGAAATCTTCAAAAACCATTGGGTTTTCTTAGGAATTTTAGCACCGCGCAACATCGCGTCAGGAACACGTTACCACCAAAAACCAGTACAGGTGTCCAGTGTTGGAAGAGGGGGAAAAGTCGTATACTAAGCTAGCGTCCAGAAAATGTTACCACAACAAGTCACTGTACCCATGCGCCAGTGTAGTAGCCACGGTCGTCCGCAGGCCACGAAGTGAAGTGTCCGAACGTCATAGGGCGGGAAGCTGGGTGTGGATGGTGGCGAAGAGTCGTTTGGAAATGTGGTAGAGCTTGAACCGGCCCCCCCATAAAGTGGGGGTATTGGCGGGCGTCGTATGAAAACCCTGGCACTGGTGAGAACGGAGTGTCCCCACGTGCTAGTAATTGTTATTGTTGTTGTTGTTGTTGTTGTTGTTGTTGTTGTTGTTGTTGTTGTCTCTCTCTCTCTCTCTCATATGTTTTGAATCTGTTTCGGGTTTCCGCCTTCTCGGCTCGCCGACGCTCCCAGTCAGCTCCAGACGAACCAACATTCGCCCGAAGACTCTCAAGAGGCCCTCAAAAGGGCGCCCACACTGCCCAACAGGCCCCGAGGACGCCCCAAGACAGCTCAAAGATGCACCAAACCGCTAACAAAAACTCCCAGAAGCTCACCCCGGCGCTCCACGACAGCCCCTGATGCCCAAAAGCTCGCCGCAACACGGCTTCAGAGGCCCTCGAGAAAGCGTCGGGAGGGCCCTGGGAGACCCCCAGACGTCCCACTGTCGGTGCGGAAGATAGGGCGGACATACCAGGGGCGGGCGTTACACGTATTCGCTTGGGAGCCTAGTTGAAGACATGGGCGCAGTGGGGCTTCAACAAGAAGTATGTCAAGGTCGACGGGGGCACCGGCGTCCTCAAAGCTGGGGGAAAACAGATACTTGAAGTGCACGTTATCAACTATAAGCTAAACTTGGAATGGTTAGATACCGAATGGGAGGCATGGGAAGATCTTCAAACATCCCCAGACTGGCAAGAACTGCAAAAGAAAGCTTCTGATCGTTTGGAAGCGAGCGCGGCCAACGCGGCCAAAGGGGCCGGAAAAGGGAAAGCTAAGAATTGAAGGTGCCAAGGGCGCCGGGCTGTTTCACTTTCGGGGTCCGCTGACCCTGGGATTTCTCCACATCCGATTTCCCCCGCGGGCAGAATGGGCAAAGATACCATCCTTCCTGTTGTGCCGCATCCTCGTGAACACCATTCTGGACTACGGTGCGCTACGTGGAATGTACGTGGTTTGACACAGGAAAAGGTTTTGGAAATAACAAAGCACATGGAGACATACAAAATACATCTTTTTTGCATGCAGGAAACACGGAAAGCAAAAGCAGAAGACTACGTAGATGAGAACAGTGGCAGCCGCATCATTTTTTCTGGAGAAGATACAGATGCAACATCTTGGTCTGGAGTTGGCTTCATCATCTCTCCCAGTCACGTGCCTCTGGTGCGATCTTGCAAGCAGATCTCGGAAAGGATCATACAATTGAAAGTCAAAGTTGGTATTCGTATATTCGGGATCTTCGGCGTGTATGCACCCCACAACTTGAAGCCCTTGCCAGAGAGACGCATATTTTGGAATACTCTGGACACCGAGTTCCGGACGTGCTCAGCCACAGCCGGCAAGCTTATCATGGGGGACGTGAATGCACGAGTTGGGCATGCAGATGCTGGGGAATCGACGACAATAGGGCCTTTCACTTGGGGTAGGCGGGCCTTGCATCAAGTCGAAGTTCCCAATCGGGATTTGCTCATGGAGTTTTGCATTGGCCTCGAACTAAGATTCGCAAATACCTCTTGTGAGTGGCCTCTGGAAGACGCCGTTGCCTTCATGGAGGCGGGCGCCAAACCACTGGGGCCCATTACCGAGGGCAAGTACAACATTTTGGATTACATCATGTGCGATGCTCCCACCTGGGCCCAAATGCGTAATTTGAAAACACACCGCGGCGCAGCACTGGCCACGGACCACTACTTGATGACAGTGGACATTCAGCGCGCTCAGCATGGCGATCCATTGCCGCGCAAGCCGCCTAGAGACAGAGATCTGCTTCGAGACCCCGCAGTGCAATCAGTGTATGCAGAAGCATTTCTGGACGAGATTGTTGGCCACGCGAGCCCCCAGAACGTGGGCGCTTTGTGGGGGCAGGGTGCGCATGCAACGCTAGCAGCCGCCACTGTTTTACTACGCCGCCAGGAATAAGTAAAACGGCCATGGGTATCTCAACGCACATTGGCACTGATACAACAAAGAAGCGAAGCTCGTGCCAGTAACAATCTTCAAGAAGAGCGACGCTTGCTGAAAGAAGTAAGGCGATCTTGCAAAACCGATAAGACAGAGTGGATGGACTCAAACATAGCATCGGGGCGCTGGGGCGATATTCGGAGATTTTGCCGACCACGACAACATGAGCAGGGCAGGCTTCAAAACTTACAGGGGCAATTGGTGGCAAGCCATGAGCGCGCAGATACCATGGCAACTTATTTGGAGCAAGTGCAACGGAAAGTACGGCCGGCAAATTTGGTTGACAACGAGGCCTTGGGACCGCCACTTCTCGTCGACGAGTCGGCTTTCACCGTGCAGGAAGTTGGGGAAGCAGTGCGGAAAGTCAAATGGGGAAAGGCAGCTGGACCGGGCGACATTCCCGCATAATATTGGAAAGCCATATCGCAAACACCTGGCGGGCTAAAGTGGGTTACAGAATTATGCAAGTCAACATGGGCGGAGCACAGAGTTCCCCAAGCATGGCGGCATGCCACTGTGAGCGCAATCTACAAGAACAAGGGCCCTATCCACATGTGTGAAAATTACCGGCCAATTCGTCTACTATGCGTGGCGTGCAAATTCCTGGCCAACCTCCTACTACAACGTCTACAACAGGCAGGGGCAGAAGACTGGCTGACCCAAACTCAGTGCGGGTTCCGCCGTGGGCGTGGTGCAGCAGACGCCGTTCACGCAGTAGGCCGTCATATCGAGCTCGCGCACGCCAGGAAAGATGGTGGGACTACATTTCTTGCTCTGGACTGGAGAAAAGCATTTGATTCCATGAACGTCGAAGCATTGTTGACAGCTCTGGGCCGCTTTGGGGTACCTCTGAACATGCTCGCGCTGATTGGAAGTATTTATGAGGCCAGGCGATTTTGCGTAGCCGACGGGGCCATCAAATCTTCTGAAAGAAAACGAATGTCTGGAATCTCACAGGGGTGTCCGTCGTCGCCTTTTCTTTTCGTCATGTTGATGACTGGTCCTGCGAGACGCCGTGAACAACCTGAGAGACAATGGCAAGTTCGAGTTGGTTTCTGGAAGTCTCTCGGTGCTGCTGTGTGCCGACGGCGCGCTGCTTATCGGAAGAAGCCAAGTCAGCTTACAAAACCTCTTATACAACATCGCTTTGGCGTGGGTGCGGGTTGGAATGGAGCTGCACTGGGGCAAATTCCAGATGATCCAGATAAACAGCGACGTGACGTTGAGGACGCCGGCGGGGCAACTCATTGCCGAAAAACGAAGCGTGACATATTTGGGTGCTACTTTGTACAATAACGGGCAGTTGGGTACCGAGCTAAACAAAAGAATAGGGGCAGCTTGGGCCGAATTTTCCAAATATGACAGAGCATGGAAACACGCTGCTCTGAGCAACCAGCGAAAACTGGATCTATTCCAAGCGCGGGTCACATCCCAAATCGTGTACTCACTAAACACGGCGTGGTTAAACAAAGCAGAAAGGCGAAGGCTGGATGGATTTCAAGCAAGATGCCTGCGACGAATACTACATATACCTCCCGCCTTTATTACGCGAGTACCGAATAGCAAAGTTCTGGAACGAGCTGGCCAAAACCAGTACAGCGCGCAACTTCTTCAACAGCAAATATTACTATTTGGCAAAATTGGCCGGGCTCCAGATGCAGATTTTCTTCGGCAACTTGTTTTTCAGCCCGGCGCCGTTCTTTCAGCCGTGGATGCATGCCCGAGGAGGAGAGGCAGGCCCAAACACGAATGGGCGAAATGCCTACACAAGGCTTTGGTTGCTCATCTTGGCCTGGAACATACTTGGGCGCAGCGCCTGCAGAACCCCATCGAATGGCGAAGTATTTCTGAACACATTGCACACCATGATGATGAACCCGATCGCCAGTAGCATTATGTAGCTTGTACATTCCTTGCATGTGATGCCCGGTGCCTTGGCGTCCTTTCTGCAGCCTTCGGCCGGATACATTCCAAGCGAAGTCCGTATCATTCGCCGGCCGTTTGTCTTCCCTCTTTCCTCCTGCTCCTCCTTCTCCTGCTGCCGCGCACGTTGTGTTTTATGCGACCGCCGTAGTGCCGCCGCTCCCGCAAAGCGGTGAGAATCGGCTGGCCTTGTCTTGTCTTCTTACGCCCACGCGCTCTGGCGTATGGCATGAGTGAGTGAGTGAGTGAGCTATTCGCCCCTATCGTCGCCTCCGACACTGCCCCTCCCAGGTGGCACAAGAGGGCTCCAAGAACGTCCCCAGAGGGGGAACGGGCCCCGAAGCGTCAAATTTTCCGCCCCGACGAGCTTTGAGGCAGCTTAAACAGACCCCCGAAGATGCCCCCAAGAGGGCTCCCAAGAGGCGCCCCAGTCGGGTCAGGAGACCATGAACAGGTCCCCAGCGGCACCGAAGGCTGGGGGTCGTTAGGACGTACGCGCGCGAAGCGCGCGCGTGGGGTTCTAGCGTGTGTGTGTGTATATATATATATATATCTGTATGTATAAGTTTGCGAATGTGTATTTACCTGTGTGTCTGTCTGTCTGTCTTTCTGTCTGTCTGTCTGTCTGCCTGTCTGTATGTATGTATGTTTGCATGCATGCATGTATACATGTATGCATGTAGATTTATGTATGTGTGTGTATGTATGTATGTATTTACGAATGTATGTATTTATGTATGTATGTAGTATGTTTTCAGGAAGGTATGTATTTTATGCTTGTGTATATATACATGTTTGTGTGTGAGTGTGTGTAAGTATGTATGTTTTTCACACGATGGCTTTATGACCGTCACAGCTCTTGATGACCGTCACAGATGTCGCGCACCCCACGCATTTATTGTTCCTTTTCTTTGTGCGTGCTCACTTTCGTTTTGATTGCGCGGAGTTGAGACTGGAGGAGGCCCGAACTTCGAAAACATTCAAGTTTCAGTCATCGCAGCTCACCGCCGCTGCCGCCGTTGTCGTCGTTGTTGCCGTCGTCGTTGTTGCCGTCGTCGCCGTCGTCGTCGTCGTCGTCGTCGTCGTCGTCGTCGTCGTCGTTTTGTCTCACTCCCATGTGTCGCTGCTCCTCGCTCCTGCTGCTCCTCTTCGTCGAGTCCCTTCGTCCCGGTTGTGCCTGGTCGTCGTCGTCTTGTTGTCGCCGTCGTCGTCGTCGCCGTTTTTTCTCACTCCCATCTTTCGCTGCTCCTCGATCCTGCTGCTCCTCATCGTCGACCCCCTTCGTCCCGGTTGTGCCTGGCGCCTTGCTTTTGCCGACACCTTGGGCGCCTATGCTAGGAGGGCGATCGCCTCTTGCGATGTCTCTTGCAGCTCCTGGCAGGTGCCCAAGACCGCGGTCGTCGGCAAGAGGAGCCGCGGTGAGACCGAGGCCGATTCTGGCTCGTGGCAGAAGCGCGAGGCGGTGCGGGGGGGGAAAAGGGGGGGGGGTACAGCCGACTCAAGGCTGCCTCTAAGCCTTGCCCGTTTGCCCCATCATGTGCCAATTCGAGACGCTAGCTATCTTGCATCCCCACCTTGGTCCTTGCTCTGGTGATTGGTCGTAAGTGGAGTGCTTGACACGAGGAAGTGTCAAATTAGGGCACGGGGAGCAGGTCTAGGGGGAGGAGTAGTAGTACATGCATCTGAGGCCGTTTCGCATTGGAGGCCGAAGCAAGCGCTGTAGAGACCGCATTGAACAAGCCGCATAGTTGAGTTCTTTCGGGGAAATGGAAGCGGCAGCCCAGAGGCGTTGGCCGTCTGATAATAACAAACAGTGGAGTAGGTGATCTGGGCACGCTGGCGGGAAATGGTTTGAGTGCGATCAGAAATTTGGGTGGGATACCTGGTACGTAGAGTGGTCATACCACACGATGTGTCCGGATTGGGACGGGATAAACTCGAGGAACCTTTGAACGGTGCTGCACGCTTATTGGGCCGATCAGGATGAGGATGAGTAGGAGGAGGAGGAGAAGGCCATTTGCAGTGACTCCACCATCTGGAACGACTGGCGCAGCAGTTCATAACGTTCGACAGTGGTTTTGATATTTTATACAGCGCTGTCAACAAGACCATCAGGAAGCCCATCGGCTGGAACCAGCACTCTGTCGAGAACCCTCCTCAAACCTGGTGCCGCCCGCCCGCCACCCTCTTCGTGGCCATGTGCCAGCCTCGCGGTTTCCGCGACCTTTATAACCGCGGAGGTGAATAACGTGTTCACTCAAATGTAAGCGAGCTGTAACACAAGGACGAGCAGACCCTCTGGTAGGCCCAGCTGTCAGCAAGAGATTGCCACAGGTGGGCCACTAGCGAGATCTGGGTGTTGGACACCCGCTTGGGCGTTGTCTATGACGACAGGTGTCGGGGCCTTAACGGCGAGTGGATCACGCCTGACTTTCGTCGCCCAGATTGCACCTACTGGAGGGGGGGGGGCATGACGGCATCAGGCACAGGACGTCGAGCACGTTTCCCACGGGCAATGTCGAAGCCAGTGTGGGGGCCTGGGCCGACAGCGACGAGGATTTACCACCTGGAGAACGACCAATTCATGATGGACAGTGGCCGCCTCCAGGTGATGGAGCAGTTAACTAACCGTGAGCGTTAGATGATGCGGAAGGCCAGGGCCAGTGGTAAGGTCAAGAGGCCGAGGTCAAGCTCGAGGATGCCTAGCTGAGTGAGCATGCGTAACCCATGGTCTATCTTCCAAACCCATCTCTCTCCAAGGTATGCCGCGCTTGTAACCAATTCAACTTTAAGTCACTTGAACGTACTTGTTCGCTGTGACAGCTTTAAGTGGCGGGGATCCCGCCATGACCCCAGCCACCTTTTGCGCAGCCATGCTGCATTTGCTCAGCGCAATCTCTGCGCCCCGTACCCTTCGTGTCTGCACGCTTTATGCTGTCTTAAGTTCATGTCTGAGCTTTGTCGGATTTCTGCCGCTCATTACGTTGTATTGTTTGTGCCGCTGAGTTTGCTCTTGTTTCCGTTCGTGGCACGTGAGTTTATAACAGGTTGCGCGTAACTTGCCCGACCTGGGCCATCAGGTCGATAGGGGGGGTGTTTCAATGTAGCCCCTTCGGGTAACTGTGCAACCCGTGACGTTTGTCTCATGTAATTGTAACTGCCGTCAGGCGGTTTGATATAGCTTACTGCACTTGAGCGTCAACCGTTTATTGTAAACCAGAGCTCAATCCTCATTCTATGTTTTTTGCCCAAGTTGCAAGAGGGTCAGGACGAGGAGGAGGGCGAGGACGAGGACGAGGACGAGGAGGAGGGGAGGGCGAGGGTAGGAGGACAATAAGGAGGAGGAACAGAGAACAGGAAACCTAAGACTTGCTAACGATGTTGCAATACAACTTCCTGTTAAGTTCCCTCTTGATAGGCCGTTCGAAGAAATACAATCGATGCGGGACGTGGCCCAATCAGAGACAACTTTCTGTGAATCCTCAACCGTGACAAAATACAATTTCTTGGCGCCGCGGATCAATGTGATTATTGCCTCCAGAAAGTGTTAAATCGTGCCAGAACATTTCTGCGTGATTGTTTCGTCCTTAAAGTCTTCTGTCGTGACAGAAAAGCGCGCCTGGGACTTCAACCGTGCGAACCCTTGGGTCTAAGAATTTAGAAACGAACGTGTCCGGGAATTTGGCGATAATCACATTACGACAATGAACCGCCCTCCATCCTTAAAGGTGCTAGGGCGCGAGAACCACTTTTTGAAAAACACTTGTTTTCCATCCTTGAAGCATTTGCGAACTTTTAAGAAGTATTTGCGCGGCGGCATGATGATCACCACATTTTGAAAATTATCCGCCTCCCATCCGTGAAATTGTTGCTGATTTTAAAGTCGACTGTGCGTGGCGCCAAGTCGGAAACCACACTTCGAACACCACCGCCCTCCATCCGTGAAACTGTTGCCAACGTCAAGCTTCAGGCTCACACGTGGCGAGGAGGTCTCAGGCAGAACGCCCGACCCGCCCTTCGGTACGTCTGATGGTGTGGGAGGGAGGAGTTAGCTAGTTAGAAGGGCAGTAGATGGAGCATGAGGAAGCGTTGACTGGGTTGCTCGGCGAGAACGCTGGGCGGGTCGCGGGCACCGTGCCGTGGCGGCTCGGGGCCAGGGAGCGTGAGAAGAGTGCATTGCAATAGCAGCCAGTGCCGGGTATCAAGATTCGGAGGAAGGAGAAGCGATTTGGGACTATCTGGGGGTCTGAGGTGGCCTAACACTGGTTCCGGCCAGAGGAAGCGCGGGCAGGTTCTGGGTTCTGTCGGGGCGATCGACACGGGTACGGATCCGAAAGAGCGTGTGCGATGCCAAATTAGCAGTTTCTGTTCATTTTGAACAAGACTCGCTGTTCGCACCGCCACGGACGTTGTCCATTTGAGACAGAAGGCCGCCTGCCCAACAGCGTTCGCTTTCAGTTTTGGACAACATTTGTTGTTGGGCATCGTACCCATTTTTCCCATACCCATTTCGGTCGTCCAAATTCTGGGTTTGGGGAGGTTTTTGTTTTTTTTGCCGTCAGGGGGCGGGTTCCGGGCCCTGGGACTGAAAGACGGATCCGGGCCGAAAACCTGCACCGGATGAACCCCAGGAGGGATTCAGGGAATCGATTTTTTGCGCATTTGGCTTCACCCTGTCCTCCTGAGTGCTTTTCTTGGGTTCCAACCAGTTCAGACCCCCCAGCCGCTTCCAATAAGTGACACCGCATTCACCACCTCCAGGGGGGCGACCACCAGCGATGAGGTCCACGATGCCCCCCCAAGCCACATGCTGGAGATGTCTGGAGCTTGGCAGGGGGGCTGGCCCCGATGGGCGCAGCGCGAGGCCGGGGTGGCTCTCGCGATCGCGCTTCCTCCTGAGGCCGTGGGCGTTAGCGAGCGGGCACGCGACGCGTGGTTGCCTCATGCGGTGATTTTGCGGATGGCGCCACAGCCAGTTCGGCTGAACATGCTGGGTTCCACCTCGCTGTCCGCCGCGCGCTTCCGCACCCCGCGCGGCGCGGGTTGTTCCAAGTGGATTCCCTTTTCGTCGCGCGACAGCTATCTTCTCAGTGGTGGCGTTGGCAAATCTGCAAACAGCTTATGATCCAGGGTTGCAGCTGCTCGCGACTCTGTTTTCCAGGGCCTGGGCTGGCGTCGACGCAGTGCAAGGCCGCCATGTTTATCGCCATGCCAACGGCATCTGCAGTGCGGTACCTGGGTTGGTGGATGGCGTACCCCCAGACGCCCGCAGGCATCGTTGCAGAATGGTTTGAGCGAGGTGCTTGTTGCCCTCCCAACTTCTTCGTTGTTCGGGTTCCTCCTGCTCCTGGGGTTTACTTTCTTCGTCGGTCTGACCCGCTTCGCTGCTCATGCTTGCCCTGCTTTCTGGCCTGTGTCTACTCACTCTGAAGTCTGGCTGGTCCAGCGAGCTGCATTTAAACCATGTCGATGGTCATTCTCACAGCGTTCGACGATTTTCGTTGCAACTTCGATGTGCGTTGAATTTTCAGAGCCGCCTCACGGTTAGCAGCCAGCATTCTGAGGAGCAGCTTAGACGAACAGACTTATCGGCCTGCGACTGTGCATCGTCCAGAGCTCTGAGGCAACCCCGTCTTGACAGACGACAATACGCCAGACGAGTTGTTGACCGAGCTTGGCTGCGCTTGTTTGACTGGAACATCATCTGCCCTCCTCTTCCCTCTCCTACACCTTGCCATGGGGGTGCGGTAGGTTCATGCGGCGATGGTGCGCGGGCGACGCCAGCGAAAGTGTTCAAGGTCGAACTCCGCATGATAGAACGACGCAGAAACACCGAGGGGCACGGGAACGTCACGGGACCCGACCGAAATCAACCTCGAGCGATCCGGGCCGCGATCGGTTCAAGGTCAAACGATCGATGCGGTGTCAAAAACCTGTGCGCGCCGACGCCACACGAACCTATTGTAGGGACGAGAGAAGAGTCATGGCGCCAACATCGCAGACCGGATTTCGTTCGGAAAACGATGGGATGGGCCCAGATTGTCCTGGAGAATTTCGTTCTGGATTTCGAAGTTAATTTCGTGTGGTTTTTTTCGCCTGGAATGAAGACTAACAACAAATTCCACGTGAAATTCACTTCGTTTTTCGCTCGCCGTCTCGGGGGTTTGCATGTAAAGAACTCCACGCCAAAAATCCGCTGCAGCACGTCTGCAAGGTCGGTGCAGTGAGGAGAGAAATGGGAGGAGGGGGGAGCCAGAGCGGCCCTCAAACGCCAGGCAGTTTCCAGCTCGGGGACGCCTCTGGCGGCAGGCTTCTCGGAGCCATCTCGTGGCTCTCCTGGGGCCTCTCCAAAGGGTGTCCTGGAGGCCATCTCGTGGATCTTGAGGGGGGGGGTCCTGGAGGCCATCTCGTGGATCTTGGGGCCTTCTTGGGTCCTCGTGGGGGCCTTTTTGAGGCCATCTCGTGGATCTTGAGGGGCTCTCTTGGGGGCCTTTCGGTCCCCCTTTGAGCCATCCTGGAGGCCACCGATCAAAGGAGGGGTGTCCTCAATCAGCTCTGCCCCCGGAACCCGAACAGTCACATGTAAGTTGCCTCTTTGGACGTGCCTGGGGAGCCGGCAGGACCGTCTTTGGGTTTTCTGGGCCTCTCTAGGGGCTATTTTGTGCCATCGTGGGCCATCATGAAGGTTTGGACGCTCATCAGGAGCGAAACTGCGTCCGTGTAAGCATCATCTGCAGATGTGGATCACTTTTTTGCCTCTTGGGGACATCCTGGGGAGGCTCCGTGGTTCAATTCGGGCCGTCTTGTGTGGGTTGAGGACCTGTCAGAGGTATGTTGGATGTCACCTTGGTCCAGGTGGGCTATCTTGTGCCATCTTCGAGGCCATCTCTGTCATCTGGACCATCTTGGGGCCATCTAGGGCCATCATGGGCGCTCCAACGCCTCGGGGAGCGACGGTCCATACCTCAGGGTAGGGAGATGGATGAACCCCTCCCCGAATGGGGGAGAAGATGGAATTCAGAATTCCCTAGAGCACCTGCCAGAGGGCTGGTGGGATTTCCTTAAGGCTTCTCCTAGACTTGTGATGTTCCAACCCACTTAAGCCTTGATCACCAGAAAGAATTTTGAGCACCAAGAAAGTACCGAAACTGCAGGGTTTTCACGTGTCGGGCCCTGGGAGGCGATACTCGTTTGACACCGCTTCGATCCTTTTCTGGGTGCTCTCGACATTATTTTTGGGACGTGGTCCTTCAGCACGATGGGAACATACTTCTGGACGTCCATGTAGAGACCATGCCGACAGACTGCCCCTCCCAGGGCCGACGTGATGGTGGTCCTTCAGCATGGTGGTCCCCCAGGGATGTGGTCCCTCGGCACGATGGGAACATCATATTCTAGACGTCCATGGAGCGACCGTGCCGACAGACTGCCCCCCCCCCCCCAGGGCCGACGTGATGGTGGTTTTTCAGCATGGTGGTCCCCCAGGGACGTGGTCCTTCAGCACGATGGGAACATAG
This sequence comes from Prorocentrum cordatum, assembly GCA_963575745.1. NCBI lineage: Eukaryota > Dinophyceae > Prorocentrales > Prorocentraceae > Prorocentrum > Prorocentrum cordatum. Next base: position 60,316 of record CAUYUJ010003855.1, on the reverse strand, counting down.
TTCTAGACGTCGATGGTGAGACCATGCCGACAGACTGCCCCCCCCCGCAGGGCCGACGTGGAGCCGCGCCGGCGAGCGCGCCGTGGGCACCCGCAGGCGCGCGGTCGGCCCCCCCCCCCCCCCGACGGCGCAGCTGCCTGCGCGCGGAGGGCTCCGTAAAAGGGAAGGCGCGGCAGGTCCTCGCCGTCTCCTCGAGGGAGGAGGCTCGAGCAGGGAATCGACTGCAGAACCGAGTCGCCCCAGAATTGCGCGTGGAGGGCTCCGCAGGGGAAGGCGCGGCGGGTTCTCGCCGTCTCCCCGAGGGAGAGGGCTCGAG
>CAUYUJ010003855.1:42500-55000 GCA_963575745.1 Prorocentrum cordatum | reverse complement strand
CGCTGCGATGGCCTGGAGCGCTCGCGGCTCTGCGGTGGCGTGGATCGTCGCCGCTCGGCGGAGGCCGCGAGGGGGCAGCGTGGCTCCCCACCAGCGACTGCCACCCACGCCGCACACCCCCTGCCTGCGGGGGCGGCACGGCGGGCGGCCACTCGGCCTCGACAGGGCTGCACTCCCGGCCCGTGGCCCGCGCGAGGGCCTCGCCCTCCAGGGCTCTCTGAGGGCGGCCCCTCCGCCCACCGCCCACCAGACCTCCCCGACCCCAAGCCCGAAGGCCCCAACCTTGCCCTTCACTCCCAGTGGGGGGTGCGCCGGGGAGCATTGAACAAAAACGCATGTGGAGCCCGTCCCCCCCCCCCCCGACCCAGAAATTTGAGGTCATTGGGTTGGGCTGGGTTTGTCTGGTGGGCAGTCCTCTGCCCAGGTGGGCGCCGCGGCCGGCCGGCACGCGCTGCGCGGCGCGGCGGCGCAGCCCGCGGAGGCCGCGGGCCCGCGCGCGGGCGGCCTCGCGGCCGGCGCTGGGCTCGCCGTGGGCGCGGCGTCGCTGCGGCGGGCCGCCCGGCGCGGGCGGGCGGCGCGCCGGCAGGCGTGGGGGGGGCGCGGGCCGTGTGCGCCCGCACTGGGCCTTTGGGTCGGGCGTGTCCTCCTGCAGGCGGATCTTGGAAGAACTGGTAGGCAGGAGTCCAAGAATCAGCAGCAATAGTCAGGAGAGCACGAGAAATCGTCGCCAGGCTATGCTTTTTTACCATTCTCGAGTATCCCTCCTGTAGAGGGACATGCCCGACTTGAGGCTGGGCCTGGGGTCGGTGCGCACGCCCTCACTCTAGGGGAAGAAGCACGGGGACCACGACCAAGATGTCGCGGGATCGTGTCGATGCCGTTCGTGGTCATGTTCCATGCGGGCCGTTGCCGCTTCGCGAGAGTGATTCACGCATTGACGCGCTGATCAGGATCGACGGTGACCAGGATCGACACTACGTTTCTGCGTTCATTCTTGGTCATGGTCCTCGTTTTTGCCCCCTCCACTCGTGGAGCCTGGCCAGCAGTCGGCCACGCGCAGAGAGCAGGGGGGAGGGGGGGAAGGCATCTCAGAAGCACCCCTGCCTCTTAGAAGGGGCGAGCCCTTCCTATAGATGCAGGGCCGGCGCCTTCTAAAAAGCAGTCTCCTTCCCAGAAGCCTTCCCCCCTCCCCCCACCCCCCTGTGCGCGCCGTCAACAGTGGGCGCCCGAATTATCCGGGGTAACTCGGGCCCGGGGTAACTCGGGTTAGGATTCCCGAAAAACGAACCCGAGTTAGCCCTGACCCGAGTTACCCCTGATGATTTGGGGCTCTGGACGCCCGAATTATCCGGGGTAACTCGGGCCCGGGGCAACTCGGGTTCGGATTCCCGAAAAACGAACCCGAGTTAGCCCTGACCCGAGTTACCCCTGATGATTCGGGGCTCGGAGATGCATACTGAGCCTGGGCCAAGGATCTGCCTGGCCGTGTGACGGTGTCCGCTGGCGGCCGACGTGCACCGTGCCGCGGTGGCGCCTCCCGAGGCGTCGCGTCGGTGTGCGCCCGAGGAGTGGCGCGGTGCACAGTTTTCCAGAGCCCGCAGAGCCGAAGAGCTATGCTCAGGAGAGGACACAACACACAGACACAATTATAATCGTCGATTCCCCCAGAAAATATGGGAAAATATGGCAAGTGGGGGGGAAGACAAAAACCCAGAAAATATGGGAAAATATGGGGAATATTTTTATTTGTGTGTATTTCTTTGTGTGTCCTGGGGCCCCTTCATATGCACCGTACCGCGTCGGAGCGAGGCCTGCCGGGAGTTCCAGCGTCGTGCGCTGCATGAGCGCCGTTCTCGTGCGGTGCACCCGTGCAGACCGCGCCCCCCCGGCCAGGCGCCCGCGACCGCGGTGGCCGCGCCCGTGCAGGCTGCCGGTGCGCAAATGGGGGTCCCTCCAGACCCAGGCTTCGACGTCTTGAGCGGAGTCAGCGCGGAGGTTTTGGTCGTTTTCGGCCTTCGGGGGCCCTCGCCGGGCCCCAGGAATCCAACACCAGCTCAGAACGAGAAGCGGGCCCCGAAGAACGAGTCAGGACTGTTTGTAGGGTCCCGTATGGAAGAGAGCAAGACGTCGGATGTTTTGTCGATCTGAGCGCCGCCTCGCGGATCGATCTTGCTCGAGAGATGAAGCCTGATGGAAGGGTCGAGGGCTCTGGTCCTTCTTGTTTTGACTTGATGTTCATGTTGTTTGTTTGTTTGTTTGTTTGTTTGTTTGTTTGTTTGTTTGGTTCTGTTTGTTTTTGTTTATTTTTTATGTTTTTGTTTGTTAGTGTGTGTGTGTGTGTCGGCTTTTCAGTTTTTTCGCGATGTCGGATCTCAGAGGTGGAGTGAGGGGAGAGGGCGTCGTCGTCGTGCTGTCGTTTTGGAGGTTTTTTTGGGGCGGTTCTGGAGGCTCGTCGCCACGGCCGGGCCTGGCTCGGGCGACTAGAGTCTAATCATACTCGCTTAACTGTAAGTTACGGGCTGCCCTTCTCCAGCACGGCCTAGCGAGGCCGTTAGGGTGGCCGCGCATCTGGCTGGCCTGCCCGGGAAGTTTTGCGGGATCCATTGGGCCGCGCTGACCCCGATGAGCGTCGACCATCGACGACCTCGATCCTCGATTCGCCCTCTTTCCTCCTCTTCGACGATCCTCGATCTTCGACCTTCGATGACTTTCGACCGTCGAGTCTATGGGGCCTCGTCGACCTCGACGAGGCCCGACCTGCGACGATCCTCGACCCTCGATTCCCTCCCCTTCCTCCTCTCCGATCATGGATCCTCCCGACAGGCACTCCGCCTGTCAGATGTCCTCCCGCCCTCCACATCTGCACGGGCCGCCGCTCCCCCATGGCAAGCACGCCATCCTCTCACGGGCCCGCTTTTACCCCCCCTGGCGATAACGGCCGTTGCCGGGGGGGACGGGGGGGCGTGGAGGGCCGTTGAGTCACGATTCGCGCTGGCGTCGTCTGAGAGCTTGCCGCCTCTAGCAATTCCGGACGGCGCCAGCGCGAACCGTGACGTCACCAGGTGGGGGGGGGCGGAAGCGGGAACATCCCCGGTAACGGCCTTTATCGCGCATCGTAAAGCACGCGCTCCAGATGGCCTTTTTCCCCTCCTGTGAGAGCCAACGAACAGGCGAGGGAGGACAGGAAGGACATCGGCAGCAACCTGCCCGACTGCCCCAAGACAATCTGGAATGCGGACGACATCGACCTCACAAAGTTGCAGAAGCCCGCGGACTCGTGCCCGCTGCTGTGGGACGCGAACGAGGTGAGGAAGGACCTCGAGGGAAAGAGCGAGAGGGAGTATTTCGCCGAGCAGAAGGATAAGATCCTTGAGCAGCTCCAGAAGCACGGCGCCATCTGGTTCCGGAACTTCGAGTCGACGAAGGACGCCGCGGGTTTCCGCGAGTTCTTCGAGCAGCTGGAGGACCTTTTTTCGCCAGCCTCGTCTTTCTTCGTCATGGAAAAATCGAGCCCGAGGTTTTTTTCCATTTGAGATTTTGGGTGCCTGTTTCGGGCCCCATGGCATTCAAGAACTGGTCTGGACGAAAGAGCGTTCCTCACTGCAGGAATGGGGCCGAGAACTCCAGAGGCCGGCGCCACGAAACACTCGAGGCATCGGAAGTCCGGAGACCATCCTCCCTCCCCCTTCCTGCTTCCTCCCTGCTCTCTGCTCCCTCCTCCCTCCTCTCCGCTCTCTCCTCCCTCATGCCCCCTCGCTCCTGAGGCCCGAGCCGTAGCCGCAGCCGTGTTGTCCCCCTTCGGCACACACTCTGGTCGGCTTGGGCCCACGCGCGACGTCCGCATCTGGCAAGACCTTCGCACCATGCGTGGCTGGCGGCAACCTCATCTGCCGCCGCCGCCGCGGCCGCCGCCGCCAACCCTGCCGCCGCTGCACGCTCGGGTCCTGCGTGCTCAGCGGGTGTGGAGTCGCCCGCTGGGGCCGCGGGGCTGCTCGCGCCACCACCTTTACCGCTCGTTGGTGCTCCACCGCCGCCCTCGCCTCCTCCCGGCGTAGAGCAACAAGCAGGAAGCCCTTTGGCCAGAGCCGCCGCCTCCGCCAGGGCCGCCAGGGCCGCCAGGGGCGCCAGGGCCGCCGCTTGCTGGGACGCTCCTCTTCGGATTGCCCGCCCCTGGGTCCATCACCAGGGCTGCCGCTGGTCGGGCCGGTCAACCTGGGGCCGCCACCAGGGCCACCGCCCAAAGGTCCCACGGTCGAGCCGCCACCAGGCCAGCGAGGCGCCGCCTGCTCCCTGGAAGTCGCCGTCGGTAGCGATTCCGACTTGGCTGTGCGCAGAAGTGCCTGCCTGTCCTCGCCGCCTCAATCGCTGATCTCGCAAGCTCTTTTTGATGCAGACGCTGTTCAGAACGCGCAGTGCGATCGCGCTTGGAAAACTGCCCGCGCAGCGAAACCTGCCCTGCCGCCATCCGATACAGTGTCCCGTTTCGTTGATAGGTCAGCTTGGCATTTTTGTAGCTTTTCTACCCTTGCTTCGATGGGATGCTCCCGCGCTCACTCTCATGTCTCTTCCCGCGTTGTCGGGAAGAAGTCAGTGAACAGACCTCGCGACGGCTTTGCAGCTGAGCGCTCTGCAGCTCCTGCGCCTGCCCCCGTCGATGAAGGCCCATCTGGCGAAATAAATGCCCCCCCCCAGCGTACCTCGTGCCGGGAGGTCCCCATGCCTGCCCCAGGGGGTCGCCCCCCATTCCCGCTCAAGGCCCCTCCCCCGCAGACAACGGCGACGCCACGGGGGAAGACGCCGCTTTGGTTGTTGATGATGATGATGATGATGATGATGATGATGATGATGATGATGATGATGATGATGATGATGATGATGTTGATGTTGATGATGATGATGATGATGATGTTGATGATGATGATGATGATGATGATGATGATGATGATGATGATGATGATGATCAGCGCGCCCAGCGAATCTGCGTCCCCCTGCGCAGGGAGCGCGCGCGGGCGGTGCTGCGGCGCCCCCAGGCGCAGTGCGGAGGGCCCCGCGCCTGGCCGCGGCCACGGCCGCCTCCGCGGCGGACGCCGTGTGCAGCGTCCCCGGCGTTGCCTGGCGCCCCCCGCCTACGGCTCCTCACGCGCCGGCAGTTCCTTCATCGGGGGGGCGGGATCCCGCAGAGGGCAGTGCACACGAATGCCTAAGACATGACGCATCATTCTACATCCGACGGTTCCGTATCGGCATACGGCCACTTTGGACTGTACGTGTGCGTGTGAGTACAGGTATCCGTACATATGAGTATACGCTAGGCGTTTCTGCATTTTATGATTGCAAGTACATTTTGTACGTACACGAATGTACATCGTCGTTTGTATGTGCCATGTATGCGCCTATGCGCATGCACATCCACATCGCATACATGTACACATGCACACGCATGTTCATATCGGCACTTTCACACATGATTCATCTTACACAAATATATACATATATATATATATAGATATGTATGTATACATCTCGACTTTCTGATCGGTGCCGTAACCATTGTTTTTTTTCGGTTCGGTATATGATCGGGTTGGGACGGCTGTGGCGCGCAGTCGTCTGTGAGTTTCGAGGTCAGCTATTGGGGGCCTGTCAGGAGGCTTCTTGGGGCCTCTCGGGGGCCTTCGGGGGCCTCTTTTGGGCCTCTTTCGGGCCTCTTGGAGGCTCTTGGGGGCTTCTTGGGGGCCTGCTGGCGGTCTCGGGGGCTCTGTTTGGGGGCGGAATGCTCCAAATCTCAATTCGAGTTGCTGGCGGTCTTGGGGGCCCTTTTAGGGCGGAGTGCTCAAAATCCCAATTCGAGTTCAGGGCTCTCTTAAGGTCCTCTTGGGCCGTCTGCCGTCTCTGGATCATCTTGGGCCGTCTTGGGATGATCTGGGTGGCTTCTTGGACTGTCTTGGACGCAGTGAAGGAGACTATAATCGCATATGGAACAAACGTATGGTTTCAATGAAATGGACGGTTCCTGCCTCTTGGAGCTCTCTTGGGAGGGCTGTCGGAGGCCTCCTAGGGCGTCGGAGGCTTCTTGGGCCGTCGGGAGTCCATCTGGAGCGTCTTAGACCGATCGCTCGGCGGCTCGGGGCCCTACTTGGACCGTCCGAGTCCCCTCTTGAGGCCCTCCTAGACCACTCTAGGGCTGTCTTGGGGCCCTGCAGAGGCGCTCCAGACACAGCCCCGCCAGTGCAATCATGTATTGCTGCTGCTGCTGCTGCTACTACTACTACTACTGCTGCTACTACTACTACTACTACTACTAATACTACTACTACTACTACTACTTCCACTACCACCACCACCACCACCACCACCACCACCACCACCACCACCACCACCACCACCACCACCACCACCACCACCACCACCACCACCACCACCACTACCACACCACCAACACCACACCACCACCACCACCACCACCACCACCACCACCACCACCACCACCACCACCACCACCACCACCACCACCACCACCACCACCACCACCACCACCACCACCACCACCACCACCACCACCACCACCACCACCACCACCACCACCACCACCACCACCACCACTGCTGCTGCTGCTGCTGCTGCTGCTGCTACTACTACTACTACTACTGCTGCTACTACTACTACTGCTGCTGCTGCTGCTACTGCTACTACTACAACTACTACTTGTACTAGTAATCGTAGTATTACTACTACTTTTACTCCTTCTCCTCCTCCTCCTCCTCCTACTACTACTACTACTACTACTACTATTACGACTACGACTACGACTACTACTACTAACACTACCGTTACCACTGCAATTATTTCTACTACTATTACCACTACTACTGCTGCTACTCTCAATATTACTACTACTACCACCACCGATACTACTACCAGTACTACTACCACTACTACTATCACTACTACTGCTACTTTTCCTACTACTACGACTACGACTACGACTACGACTACGACTACTGCTACTACTACTACTACTACTACTATTACTGCTGCTGCTGCTACTACTACTAACCACTACTACTACTACTACTACTACTACTACTACTACTATTACTGCTACTTTTACTACCACTACTACTACCACTACTACTACTACTACTACTACTACTACTACTTCTACTACTTCTACTACTACTACTACTACTACTACGACAACAACAACAACTACTACTACTACTATCACTACCACTACTACTACAACAACGACTACTACTCATACTTCTACTACTCGTACTACTTCCACTACTACTACTACTGCTACTACTACTACTGCTACTACTGCTACAGATGTGAAATCTATTACGTCTACGACAACTACCAGGACCACTACTATTACAATAACTAGTACTAGTACTACTATTACGGCGACGACGTACTACTACTACTACTACTACTACTACTACTACTATTACTACTACTACTACTACTACTACTACTACTACTACTACTACTACTACTACTACTACGACTACGACTAAGAGTATTTTTAGTAGTCGTACTCCTATCATAGCTATTCTTAGTATTACTATTACTGGCAAAACTGCTATTCACGTGGGTACGAGTGCTATTACTGCTACTACTTTTACTACTACTACTACCACTACTATGATTACTCCAATTTAACAAGTAATATGAATAATAATACTAAATGGAATAGTAATGGTAATACTTTCACATAGTGTTAACCATACCATATCATTCTTTTAGTTATAACGTTAGTATTGCCAACACTTATAATGATGATTCTGCTACCAATAATCATGATACTACTCGTGATCATGATGCTATTATGTTAAACATGTGTTATAGTAATCACAAGAATCAGGATCCTATTCTCTAGATGAGTAGTATTCATAGTCTCGCCAGTAATCATCCTCAGAATAAGAAGGGTAGTCGTACTAGTCATGATTCGTTGTTCATAGCAATCATATTTTTGGCATGAATAATGTTACGCCTCGTACTGTATATGCATGTGTACACAAAAAGAGGGCATGCCGCGCCCTGGCTTTCGGTGCCGTGTGTTTTGGGGATCGGCCTCCCCTCTCTTCTCCCTCCCCACTGCCCCTGCCACCGCAAACCTCTCCCCTTCCCCCCCCGCTGTTGCATGGCGCTTTTGCGCATCCTGGCGCAGCCTCTCCGATTCGATGCCGACTCCGAGTCGACCCGGTCCGATCCGACAAAACTCTCGCTTCGGTCTGATCTCCCGAGTCGATGCTGCCTAATCCTGTCCCCTCCCCCCAGCTGAACCCGTGCCTGGACCCGATCCACACCTCGGGCCTGAGGGCGATGAAGGAGAAGAAGGACGCGGTGTACGAGGCCGGGCCGCGCCCGCCCTGCGCGGGCGCGTCTGCCTTCGGATGGCTTCGGTGCCTTGCCGCTTTGGCTCGGAGACACTCGCACGGTTCCTGGCAGGTTGTCGGCGTCCGTTGGCGCGGTTTTCGGCACTTTGCCCTGCGGTCTTCGGCGGCTTTCAGTGGTTCGCCGAGTGCGCTGGGAGGTTTTCCGATGATGTCGGAGAGTTCCGGAGGTTCCTGGGGGCTCTCGACGGGGCGTCGAAAGTGTTCGAAGGTATTCGGAGATTTTCGACGGCCACTGGAGAGATGAGCTGATGATGGCTTCTGGTGAATCTCTCCGCAGCAGAAAGGACGCCAACTACACCGACGCCGACCCTGGCCAGGCCAGGTGAGTGTACGCCTCTTCAGGACCTCCGACGGGATGACTTTGTCAATGCGCGGGCCCCAGAAGTCTGGACCCCTTCTCTGAAATCCTTCTTTCGTCCCGGGTAAGGGCTGACTGGCCAGCGGAGGACCGAGCCCCCGGGTGCGTCCCTCGCGGTGTCAGCGAACGGCCCGGTGGTCCGGAGGCGTAGCGTCCAGCAAAGACAAAAGATTGGGGCGACAGAGGCGCTGGGAGGAGCCTGCTGAGGCTCGGCGTTACCCCAGCATTCCAATGCTATGTGCGCGTCGCCCCCCCCAGGGGCGACGCGAGCGCCGAGAACTCTTTTAGTACAGCCTCAGTGGCGGGCGTTTTCTGCCGTACCGCTCGGGGAACGATCCAAGACAAGATGGCTGTATTATGTGTTGGGGTCGGACGCACGCCTCCAAGGAGGACATGTAGTACTAGTATGTCCTCGTGCATCCCAGAGGCCGTCAACAAGCCCGCGCTGGCGGGCCACATCGTCGGCCTGCACAACGAGTCCACCACGGTCAAGACCGCCAAGTTCGGCTGCTTCGGCTGCTTCCAGCCCGCCACGGAGGGCGGCGGTGACCCTCGGGGAGAAGGAATAGCCAAGACGAGCTAGTCGGTTGCACAACATGGCATAGCACAGCAATGCAGAGCATATCTCATCGAGGATACAAGAAACCTTAGCCCGAAGAACATAGTGAAGACGTGGCCTCACTTAGGTCCTTGTCGTTGTGCATTAAGAATGATGAATCTTTGCGGTCTGCATTGATACAATTGCAGGGCAGGACAGGCCCCCTTATCTCTAATTGTTGAGGCCCTCCTAACTCAAGTCCCCTCCCAAATGGTTAAGGTTTTTTTTTTTCATTTGTAATCAATATCGTAGCCCAGCGCAGCACAGCACGTAGCATGGCATGCCATTAGCATTCGCATCATTCACATCATTTCTACAATTATTATCATTGTTAGTGTCGTTATTATTCTTACTGTTCTAATTCTTATTACCTCAAGCATTCGCATCAGCATCAGCAGTAACACCTGCGTTTGCGTTTGCAGTAATAGTGCCACTAGCGCTTGCATTAGCACTAGCAGAATCTAGTGGCCTTCGGCCTATCCTGCTACCGTACCTGGGCCGCGGACGAGACGAGAGGCTTCTTAAAGGCCTCCTGGGATATCTCGGAAAGGCCTCTTGGGATGCCTCTTTGGGGCTTGGGGGCCTCTTAGGTCTGTCTTGGGGTTCCGTGGAGGGCTCTTGGAGGCCTCTTGGTGTTTTGCTGGTGGTCTCGGGGGCCATTTTTGGGAGAAACGCCTTGAATGCCAGTTCGGGTTCCTCCTCTTGGGCCCCTTTTGGACTCCTCTTAGGGACCTCTGGGGGCCTCTTGATGCCTTTTGGGAGCCTTCTGGGCCATCTATGGGCCGTCTTGGGTAGTCTTGGGGCCCGCTTGGGAGCCCGTCGGGTCGTCTTGAGACGATGTTGGGGGCCTCCTCGGCCGTCTTGGAGCGTTGGAAGCCCGAGCAGGCGAGAGCGTTGACATCAGTCAATGCTGTAAGGAATCAGTGATTTTGGTGTCCTGAGGGGGTCCTCTTGCGGCTGTCTCGGGGTGTCTTGGGAATCGCTTGGGCCGTCGTCAGTCCGTTTTGGGCGTCTTGGACCGCTTTTGGACCGTCTCGGGACCCTCTTGGACCGTCTTGGGCGCCTTTGCGGCCCTCTTTGCCCTCTTGCGGCCCTCTTGTGTCCCTCGTGCGGCCCTCTGGTACCCCGGCGCGTTTTTGCAAGGCACAATTTCCAGGATCGAGGGCTCATGAGGGCCGCGTAAAATTCCATTTCGTGCCTCGGGACACGGTGGCGGATCATTCGGACTAGTAATGCGGTCGGCCCGAGGTATAAGGTCGAGGTCGTTTCGGGAAGGGTACCCTAGTGTTCTTCGTGTTTGTTTGATGCTCTTGTGCATCCTGTGGCAGGGCATTTTGACCGGCGGAGGGTCTCATGTTCTTGCATGATGTTCTTCTGTCCTGGGTCTGGCTGTATCATTTGTATTTTCCCAATTGGGCTTGCCCGAGGGGTTCATATTCGTTTTTGAAGATTGGGTTGGTGCCAGGTCTGCACTTGTCGGCCGTGCCAAGTTTCCCTGGTATTGGTTTTGGTTTCCCAGCAGTGCCAAGCCGTTTTTTCGGTTCCCTGGTCTTGGCAGGCAGAGCAAGCACAACAGAGCAGTACCAAGTAATGCCAAGCAGTGCGACACAATGGCAAGCAGTGCCAACCAGTGCTACGCACGCTTAGTTAAGTACTTGGGTAGCTTTCGACTAATTGGGGTCGCGCCGAGTTCATTTCATAGCGTAGCGTAGCCATCCCTGACTGATAATAGGAGAGTGTAGCATTGCATCGTACAGCATACCATGCCATACCATGAGTAAACTGAGACACTGCATAACAGCGCTGGAACGCTATCGTTTCATGCCTCATCATTTCCTTGCAGTTTCAAGTCAGAGCGTATAATACGATATTTAACAACACAATTCACGTTACCAGTCGCACTAGTATTGCATCTGTTGCGTCGCTTGTGCTCGCATTTCGGTTCTCACAGTATCGCACGGTATGTAACCGCGTATCATACCATGTGGTAGCATAGCCTGGCGAAGCCCAGCGAGTATCGACGCCTTGGTCGCGATCAACTGGCCTGATCACAGAGCCGAGACAGCGCTTCTTTTCAGAAAGTATGTCGCCTCCCTTAAGTAGGCAAGCCTAATTGGGCACGAATCACGAGGGTTGACGAGGAGGAGAGGAATCAGTGTGGGCAAGAACTTGCAGGGTGGATGGGGTCCCAAGAACAAAGGTCCATGGAAGTGGGGGGGTCGCAAGAACAAAGGTCCCAGAGAGGTGCGGGGAGGTTGGGCGCAGTTCAGGGCGGGGTAATTCAGGGCCAGAAGTTGCAGGGTGAGCGGGGCCCAGGAACAGAGGTCCATGTAGGTAGGAGGGTCGCAAAAACAGAAGTCCCAGGGAGGTATGGGGAGGTCTGGTGAAGTTCAGGGCGGGGCAATTTCGGGCCAGACATTGAGGGGTTGGGGGGGTCCCAAGAACAAAGGTTCCGCAGAGGTGCGGGGGACCAGGGTCATTCCGACGGAGGGGTCCAGATAATGAAGGGTTCAAAGCGTGAGGGTGCTGGAGCAAGCGGATGACCAGTGTCGCAGAATGGCAGTGGGGTCTACAGAGAGATTAGAGATTCGAGCGAGCATATAAGAAGACATAGTGTCTGGCCAGGGTGGATCCCTCACGCGCCTCTCGGGGTCGGCCGGTCAGCCATTCCGCCCGTGTGCACTCGGAATGCGGTGCCGAGTGCAACCGTGGAATGTCCGCGGCAGCTTCAACCAAACGGTGTTTTGGTACAGGGAGTTCTGTCGCGCTCGAGGAAATCCTCGTTCGACTGCCGCGCTCGTGGAAGCACCCTGGCCAAACTAGCGGCCGCCGCCAGCCCCCGACGCGAGGCGAGTTCATGCTCGCGGACGGCGCGGCTATCATCGCGGACATGGACAAGGAGCGGCGGGCTCCCCCGCCTCCTTGTCTTCCCCCTCCCTCCTCCCTCCTTCTCCTCCCCTCTCCCTCCTTCCTCTTCCTCCTGGTCCTCCTCCTCCTCTTCCTCCTCCTTCGAATCCTTCAAAGCCTCATTCCCTTTCACCCGCCCCGCCTCCCTCCCTTCCTCTTCCCTCCTGCTCTTTCTGGTGCTTCTGCTGCTGCTGCTGCTCCTTCTGCTCCTGCTCCTCCTCGTCTTCCTCCTCCT
>CAUYUJ010003855.1:7500-37500 GCA_963575745.1 Prorocentrum cordatum | reverse complement strand
GTGGCCACCGCCCCTGCTTGCGTACCCTGTGCCGGACCAGCATCTGTCGAGCTGTGGCGCGATTGGTGCCACCAACCCGGCCCACCCCTCCTGGGCAGCACCCGTGGTGACCCCGACCCTTGCACCTCCGCGCAGCTTTTGTTTTTTTGTTTTTTTTTTTATATTTTCTTTATTTTTTTCTTTTTTTTTTTTTCTTTTTTTTTTTTTTTTTTTTTTTTTCTTTTTTTTTCTTTTTTTTTTTTTTTTTTTTTTTTCTTTTCTTTTTTTTTTTTTTTTTTTTTTTTTTTTTTTTTCTTTTTTATTTTTTTTCTTTTTTTTTTTTTATTTTTTTTTTCTTCTTTTTTTTTATTTTTTTTTTTTTTTTTTTTTTTTTCTTTTTTTCACGAGCTCTTTGGACACCGACCCCGTCCCGTGAAGGCCGATGCCGACGTGGCGCCATTGGTGCCACCAACCCGGCCCACCTCTCCCGTGCGGCACCATGGTGACCCCGACCCTTTGCACCTCCGCGCAGCTCACGAGCTCCTCGGACACCGCCCCCGTCCCACGCAGGCCGGTGCCGAGAAGAGCTCCGCTGTCAGAGGGTGGGGGCCCCCGGAGGCGGCTCGCCTCTCGAGTCCGCCCGCCTCCAACCTCGGCCTCCGAGATGAGCGCTCGGGGGCACCGCGCAGGACGCCGCGTCCTCCGCTGCCCCCCCCTTCGAGCAGGGAGTCGACTGCAGAACTCTCTCACCCCGATGTTGACATGTTGACCGAACCCTCCGTCAGCAGAAGTGCGCAGAACGCCCGTGGATCTACGAACATCATTCCACGTCTTTCCTCTGTAGATCCGACGAGCAAATCACTTTGGGGGTACATCGATCCTACAGCCGACCCCCGAATCGGCCCACGGGTGTGCGGCCCCGCCCTCCGCACGAGCCCCCGCCCCGCCCGCGCGCCACCCTCCCGGCGCACGCGGCTCGGGAGCTGCGGCGCCCCGCCGCCTGTGCCGCGAGCTCCCCGGCCTCGGCACGGCGGGAAGGCTCTCGGCCAGGTCACCGGCCGCTCTGCACGGGGGGCCTCCGCCACACGTGGCCCCCCCAGCCCCCTCCCCCCCCAAGAGGCTTGCCGCACCGCAGCCGTCGCACGCCTGACCCGGCTCCCAACCATCTCGAGTAGAGGATCGACTACAGAACCGGCTTATACCCCAGAATGGACTTCCCGTCGAATCCACGAAACATGCGGAGAATGCTCCGTAGGTCTACTGGGTATTTTCTCGTGGCTTCGACGAGAAAACAAACTCTGGGGTAAGTCAATTCTGCAGTCGATCCCCTACTCGAAACCACCCGGTGGAACTTGGAGGCCCCCCTCTGGGCAACACCCCGCGACCCCTCCCTCGGGTGCGGCCCGCGTCGGCGCCCCCACCCTCTCGCGGGGCAGGGTGGCGATGCCAGGGCTGGCTGACGGTGCGGACGTGCCTCTCCCCCCTTGGGAGCTTCCCTCGGGGCACCCTCACTCCCTTCGTTTCACTGCTTTTGGGCCCCCGCGCTTCCGCGCGGCAGCCCTGCCCTGCCCTCGCACCCCTGCGGCGGCCGCGAGGCTGCTCCCGTGTCCCCGAGGCCGGCAGTCCTCGGGCTTATGCCCAGGGTCGCCTCGCCGCATCCTGCATCGGCGGTCACCTGCTTCCCGCTCTCCCCCTCTGGCTGCTGCTCCATCTCCTATACGCCGCCCCCTGCCGTGCGTGTCCTGCCCTGTCTTGGCGCTCGCGCCTTCTGGTCATGCCTGCCGTCCCTGCGCCTCGCCTTGCTCCTCTCGTGCTGTCGGTGCATGTGCTGGCCCTTACCGCCCCGCTTCCGTCGTCTCTCCCCCCCGCAGCCCGCGCCGGGGTGTGCGCATGGCACGGTGGATCCCCTGTGGTGTGTCCTTGCTCCCAGTTTCTGTGTGGGCTGGCCGCGCGCGCTTCGCCGCTTTCCGACCTTCTACGCCTCAGGCCGCCACGTCCCACAAGTCTGTGTGTGTGTGTGTGTGTTTGTGCGGATGGCTCTTCCAAGCGACCTTCGGCGCGACGCCGTGCCCGCGCCTGTCCAAAACAAAAGCGGGTGCGCGGATCGTATTCTCTTCTGCGCAGTTTGCCCTGGCCTTGCGTCGCATTGGGCTTCCTGTCTGGGCATGCCAACGCGTCTAGACAGCGAGCACTATGCGACGCAATGCAATGCTACCCCGTGAAATCCAGGGTCGTTTTACGATACGCATATTGCACCATGACTTGTTCTTGACAACGCGAATTCCAAACGTCCAAACGGAAATTCCGAACAGAGGAGAATGACCCAGAGCTTGCGTCCACGTTCTGTGTTTGGTTCAGCAGGCGCTACAAACTAGTTTCTGCAATCTTCTGGTGCGCAGTGGGCCAAGTGCAATGCTTCATCCACGATGCAGCTCCGTTGCGTACATATGTTACGGCTGAAGACATGTCCCAAACATAGATTAGTAGTTGCGGCGTCGGTACGGCAGAAGAAAGCGCGCCTCCTCCGAACCTACTTCACCCATTCACGCTGAGCCTCATCCCCCCGCTTTCTTTCTGGTTGAACTTTTCCTGAAGGCTTCGATATGCGACTTCCCACAGATTGAATAGGTGTACTGCTCACGGGTGTTTTTGCAGGATCGGGTTTTTGTCATTCTCCCGTACATCGACAAAATGTTGCACAAGTTTTGCTGTGCATTGGCACCTGTACTGCATTGCTCTTGCCCCCCCCCTTCCCCCCGATCTTAATATTGGGTGCACGGCGAAGAGCCCCTGTTCCGCCCGGGGGCTCCCGACAAAATGTTGCACCACCGAGCTGTTTCGACCAGCCCGGACCGAACCCAATATTAAGATCGGGGGGGAGGGGGGGGGAAACAAACGATTGATATAACAGCGACGCGATTGATTGTCAGCGCCAGGTGGTGCAACATTTTGTCGATGTTCTGTCTCTTGGGGAAGCGCTGAGAGAGATGATCGCTCTGCAGCGCTGGCAAGGTCCGTGTGCATTCTGGCCGTGTGCCTGCAGGTGCTAACGTCGGAGTCCTCGGGGCGCTCCCTGCGATCCCCGAGTCCTGGCATGCCCCCCCGGCGGCCCGCCTGCCTGGAGCCCTCAGGAGGGCCTCCGGGGTCTCATCTTTGACGTCGTGGAGCCGAAGTTCCAGATGGATCTTGAGATGCTGTACGGCGTGGACGGCGCTGGGATGGGAGGGCAAGAGCTTCCGTGTTGCATTCTTGGTCACTGTCTCATACACGCTGGTCGTTGAGAGTAGGTATTGATGAATTCCCGGATCTCGATCTACTTCAAGTGCCTTCCTACTTCAAGAGTCGATCTGTTTTGGTTGTATTTTGCTACTCTTCTTGATGCACCCTCCTACTTTCTGTTTCTCCTACTTCTTCCGACCGGCGTGTAATGGTTTCTGCCCTCGCCCGCGGCGTTGCTGTGGTTCAGAGTTTCGCGGCGGCCCGACTGGATGGCAATAGGCATGGTCTGGTGTTGACAGACATCGGATGGCTTCCAAACGCCTTCAGAGGCGGCCGTCGTCGTCGTCATCGCCGCCGTCGCCGTCGCCGTCGCCGTCGCCGTCGCCGTCGCCGTCGCCGTCGCCGTCGCCGTCGCCGTCGCCGTCGTCGTCGTCGTCGTCGTCGCCGTCGCCGTCGCGCCGCGCCGCCGCGTCGCCCGTCGCCGTCGCGTCGCCGTCGTCGTCGTCGTCGTCGTCGTCGTCGCGTCGTCACTGCCGTCGTCGTCGTCGCCGTCGTCGTCACTGTCGTTCGTCGTCGTCGTCGTCGTCGTCACTGCCGTCGTCGTCGTCGCCGTCGTCGTCACTGCCGTCGTCGTCGCCGTCGTCGTCGTCGTCGTCGTCGTCGCCGTCGTCGTCACTGCCGTCGTCGTCGCCGTCGTCGTCGTCGTCGTCGTCGTCGTCGTCGTCGCCGGTGACCTCTTTCGAGGGAGTGCCGGAGTCCTGCTCCCGTGGGGAGCCCCGTCGGGCCCTGGGATGGGAGGGCAAGAGCTTCCGTGTTGCATTCTTGGTCACTGTCTCATACACGCTGGTCGTTGAGAGTAGGTATTGATGAATTCCCGGATCTCGATCTACTTCAAGTGCCTTCCTACTTCAAGAGTCGATCTGTTTTGGTTGTATTTTGCTACTCTTCTTGATGCACCCTCCTACTTTCTGTTTCTCCTACTTCTTCCGACCGGCGTGTAATGGTTTCTGCCCTCGCCCGCGGCGTTGCTGTGGTTCAGAGTTTCGCGGCGGCCCGACTGGATGGCAATAGGCATGGTCTGGTGTTGACAGACATCGGATGGCTTCCAAACGCCTTCAGAGGCGGCCGTCGTCGTCGTCATCGCCGCCGTCGCCGTCGCCGTCGCCGTCGCCGTCGCCGTCGCCGTCGCCGTCGCCGTCGCCGTCGCCGTCGCCGTCGTCGTCGTCGTCGTCGTCGCCGTCGTCGTCGTCGTCGTCGTCGTCGTCGGGGTCACTCGCTCGTCGTCCGTCGTCCGTCGGTCGTCGTCGTCGTCGTCGTCGTCGTCGTCACTGCCGTCGTCGTCGTCGCCGTCGTCGTCATGCCGTCTCGTCGTCGTCTCGTCGTCACTGCCGGGTCGTCGTCGCGGTCGTCGCACTGCCCGTCGTCGTCGCCCGTCGTCGTCGTCGTCGGTCGTCGTCGCCGTCGTCGTCATGCGCGCGTCGTCGCCGTCGTCGTCGTCGTCGTCGTCGCTCATCGTCGTCGTCGTCGCCGGTGACCCTCTTCGAGGAGTGCCGGTGTCCTGATCCCGTGGGGAGCCCCGTTCGGGCCCTGGAGGGAGGGCAAGAGCTTCCGTGTTGCATTCTTGGTCACTGTCTCATACACGCTGGTCGTTGAGAGTAGGTATTGATGAATTCCCGGATCTCGATCTACTTCAAGTGCCTTCCTACTTCAAGAGTCGATCTGTTTTGGTTGTATTTTGCTACTCTTCTTGATGCACCCTCCTACTTTCTGTTTCTCCTACTTCTTCCGACCGGCGTGTAATGGTTTCTGCCCTCGCCCGCGGCGTTGCTGTGGTTCAGAGTTTCGCGGCGGCCCGACTGGATGGCAATAGGCATGGTCTGGTGTTGACAGACATCGGATGGCTTCCAAACGCCTTCAGAGGCGGCCGTCGTCGTCGTCATCGCCGCCGTCGCCGTCGCCGTCGCCGTCGCCGTCGCCGTCGCCGTCGCCGTCGCCGTCGCCGTCGCCGTCGCCGTCGTCGTCGTCGTCGTCGTCGCCGTCGCCGTCGCCGTCGCCGCCGCCGTCGCCGTCGCCGTCGCCGTCGGCCGTCGCCGTCGGCCGTCGTCGTCGGTCGTCGTCGCGGTCGTCGTCGTTCGTCGTCGTCGTCGTCGTCGTCGTCGTCCTGCCGTAGTCGGTCGTCGTCGTCGTCACTGCCGTCGTCGTCGTCGCCGTCGTCGTCACTGCCGTCGTCGTCGTCGTCGTCGTCGTCACTGCCGTCGTCGTCGTCGCCGTCGTCGTCACTGCCGTCGTCGTCGCCGTCGTCGTCGTCGTCGTCGTCGTCGCCGTCGTCGTCACTGCCGTCGTCGTCGCCGTCGTCGTCGTCGTCGTCGTCGTCGTCGTCGTCGCCGGTGACCTCTTTCGAGGGAGTGCCGGAGTCCTGCTCCCGTGGGGAGCCCCGTCGGGCCCTGGGATGGGAGGGCAAGAGCTTCCGTGTTGCATTCTTGGTCACTGTCTCATACACGCTGGTCGTTGAGAGTAGGTATTGATGAATTCCCGGATCTCGATCTACTTCAAGTGCCTTCCTACTTCAAGAGTCGATCTGTTTTGGTTGTATTTTGCTACTCTTCTTGATGCACCCTCCTACTTTCTGTTTCTCCTACTTCTTCCGACCGGCGTGTAATGGTTTCTGCCCTCGCCCGCGGCGTTGCTGTGGTTCAGAGTTTCGCGGCGGCCCGACTGGATGGCAATAGGCATGGTCTGGTGTTGACAGACATCGGATGGCTTCCAAACGCCTTCAGAGGCGGCCGTCGTCGTCGTCATCGCCGCCGTCGCCGTCGCCGTCGCCGTCGCCGTCGCCGTCGCCGTCGCCGTCGCCGTCGCCGTCGCCGTCGCCGTCGTCGTCGTCCGTCGTCGTCGCCGTCGCCGTCGCCGTCGCCGTCGCCGTCGCCGTCGCCGTCGTCGTCGCCGTCGTCGTCGTCGTCGCGTCGTCGTCGTCGTCGTCACTGCGTCGTCGTCGTCGCCGTCGTCGCGTCCGTCGTCGTCGTCGTCGTCGTCGTCGTCGTCGTCGTCGTCGCCGTCGTCGTCACTGCCGTCGTCGTCGCCGTCGTCGTCGTCGTCGTCGTCGTCGTCGCCGTCGTCGTCACTGCCGTCGTCGTCGCCGTCGTCGTCGTCGTCGTCGTCGTCGTCGTCGTCGTCGTCGTCGTCACTGCCGTCGTCGTCGTCGCCGTCGTCGTCACTGCCGTCGTCGTCGTCGTCGTCGTCGTCACTGCCGTCGTCGTCGTCGCCGTCGTCGTCACTGCCGTCGTCGTCGCCGTCGTCGTCGTCGTCGTCGTCGTCGCCGTCGTCGTCGTCGTCGTCGTGGTCGTCGTCGTCGTCGTCGTCGTCGTCGTCGTCGTCGTCGCCGGTGACCTCTTTCGAGGGAGTGCCGCAGTCCTGCTCCCGTGGGGAGCCCCGTCGGGCCCTCCCAGTGCCGTACTCGGGCCTCTTGGGAGCCCTCGCGGGGCCCTCTCGGGCCCTTGCGGGACCCAGTTCGTCCTCTTGCTCGGTAGCAATCATGGGACCCAGTTCGTCCTCTTGTTCGGGAGCCTGGTGGTATACCCTCTCAATTCCAGCGTCGATTAGCGTCTGGGAGTCGATGAGATAGCGCCGATTCAGCGTCGGTTCGCGTCGATGAGCGTCGATTTAGCGTCGATTAGCGTTGATGTAGCGTCGACCAGCGTCGATTCGCAAGAGCCAACACGATGGTATAGGAGGCCCCCATGAGTTGCCAAAGAACTCATGGCCTTTCGATTGGTGTATATATATATATATATGAGCTTCGTATCTAGCCTACAGCTCGATTTGAGCACAGAAAACATATATTACCCTCACAAAATAGTGCAGAGTGCTCAGTTGTAGCTCTGGGGTCACAGACCAATCTCAGACATCTCGATACTGAGCGCTGTGCTTCCCGGCTCCCTAGCCTATAACTCGAAGCATAAGTACAGAAATCCAGCTGGTTGAAGGCCTGAGGTGGCATCGCTGCCTCAAGCCGTCAGAAGGGGAGCGGGCACTGTCGTGCACGGACGGGCTCCGAGTGCCCCCTCTCGGCTCTCGGCCGCTGTCCCCAGGTCGGCACGCTGCGCCGAGTTTGCTTCCCTCCTCCCTCCCGACTGGTCTTTGCCGCGCTCCTGCAGACCCCCCAGCCCCCTCCAACCCTCCTCCGTCTTGTTCTCTATCAGGAGGGAGAAGTGAGCACAGAGACACACAGATAATCGTCGATTCCCCAGAAAATGTGGAGCATTTGGTGGGAAGTGGAGGGTAAGACGGACATCCAGATCATACGAAACACAATAAGGTGGATACTGTTCAGACCAACCGGGCGTGTCAATGATCACCAACAGTTTCACAGCGTTGCTAACCACTAGGAACATAATACCCGTCGGTGGATCAGTTGCACGTATTCTTTTGCGATCAATGTGGTACATGAGCAGTGAACAAAACACAACATCAGACGTGCCCCAGTTTGCGTTGTGCTCCACGGTGCCACGCCAACATTTTTTTCTACGAGGCAAAGGGTCTGACACGCGTGCTCTCTCCGGATGCCAAGTGAGTCTTTTAAAATGGAGGTTGTTCGCTCAGCCGAAAAGAGTCGTCGGGATCATTCTCTCCCTGATCCTTGCAGTGACGCTTGCGCGTAAGGCGAGCCACCCAGCCGTGCAGGCGGACATTTTTCTCCACGCGCGTCTCTCGGCTGTCATCTATGACCCAGGGCTCGAAGGCAGCGGAAGCAGAAGTCCTGTACCACGCGTCGCCACTCCTGGCTCGTGCCAGTCCGCCTGCCTGGTCCCGTCTGCTTCTTTGCCTGCCCCTGGTCCTCAGCCTCTCCCCCCGAGCCGCCTCCTGCCCTGTCAGGGCCCCCTACGATCCGATCCGATTCGATTCGATTCGCTGGCTGGGGCCGCGATTCCAATTCGATGCGATCCGGCTCCAGTCAACGGCATCGGCCAGGGCCAGCCGGAAGCGGGGCGCGGCGATTCGATGCCGATCCGATTCGGGACGATTCGCTGGCGGTTCGATCCGCTCTCGATCCGATCCGATTTCGCGGTCCGATCCAGTGCAGACCTGCCTGTCTTCTCGCTCCTCGCTGCTTCGCTTCGTCTCGCCTCGTGTCGAGACTGCGGATCTGTGCTGCCCCCAGCGCGCGGGCGCGCACTCGGCATGCTGCCTGCGCGGCGTGCCCTCCTGCCCCCCGCATCGTCGTCGGAATAGTCGTCGGTTTCGGCGTCCCCGCTTCACAACCATGGCCCCCCCCCACCCGCTGGACGGGCCCCCATGTGCGGTTCAAGGTGGATTCCGCATGGGCGTCCAAGGCACGGCATCGGCTTGCGAGACCCTGCGCAATTATTTCTTCCGCAGGTGCTCTTAAGTGTCTCAGAGGCACTCAGACATTGTCCCCAAGCGCCTTACCTTCTACCTCCTACTTCTCCTCCTCCCCCCATCCGCTTTTTTTCCCCGGCAGGCACCAACCCGTACCGCATGTCCGCTGTGGAGCATGCGCAGTCTCCGATTAACAGGCCAGTTCCATTGGAGGATGAGGACGAGGATGAGCAGGACGAGGACCAACCGGATGCGAAGGAGGAGTACGAGGTTGAGGAGGCGCAGGAGGGAAGACAGAGTATGAGGATACGGGAAATTGCGGTGATAATGACGATGCGGAGGATGAGGAGGAGGAGGAGGAGGAGGAGGAGGAGGAGGAGGAGGAGGAGGAGGAGGAGGAGGAGGAGGAGGAGGAGGAGGAGGAGGAGGATGAGGAGGTGTGGGAGGAGGAGGAGGAGGAGGAGGAGGAGTAGGAGGAGGGTGTGGAGGCGGAGGAGGAGAGAGGGCATGAGGATAAGGGACGGGCGGGGAGGTGATGTACGTATCAACAGGGATGGATGACGTGGATGTGGATGAGGATGAGGACGACGATGTGGAGGTGATGGAGGAATTGTGAAGAGAGGAAGTAGGGGCAAGTCGGGTAGAGGAAAAAGCTGGTTAAGAGGATGCTGAAGTAGGCGAAGGCGGATGAGGATGATAAGGGGGACTATTATTCTGATGCTGGTGGTGGTGATGATGATGGTGATGAAGGTGATGCTGATGTCTTCCGAACCTCCTCGGGGTTGCATGGGGTGGCTTTTCAAACTGGGCCAAGTGCGTTGGCAGATGTAGACTGCCATCGCACCTGGGCAAAGTCAGCTCCCAGTTAAGGTGCATCCAAGGCGTCATCCTGTCCAGGCGTTCTGGACGAGCGAGAAGTTCGTCGACGCTCTCCATGAGCTGCTCAAAAACGTCAGTTAGCTTGAACGGCGAGGGTTCTTCGGCGCCCTCTCGCGGTTGCTCGGCCGATGCTCCGCTGTTCGAGCTGTCGGATTCGGCCTCTCACCTCTTGCCCTTCCACGGCGCCGCCGACTGGCCGCCCCAACCGTCGTCGCGCTTGCCCTTGTCCTTGCCGCTGCCTCTGCCGCGGGGGCGTGGGATCCTCGACCGGGGGGCGCGCGACGAAGCCTGCCGGTCCTCCGACGCGCGCCCAACCTGAACGCGACGCCGACCAGGGCGACGCCCGCCGCCGGGTCCTGCCCAGAACCGACAGCGAGCGCCGTTGCGCAGACGACGGGCACCGCCAGGACTGCCGGCAGGCGCCTTCCCCGCTCGCGTCGCCCCCGCTTCGTGCGCACCAGCCTCCGCATTCCAAGCTCCGCCGCCGCGCTGGCCAGCCTCCGCCGCGCCCTTGGGAGCCGCCGCGGTCGCCTTCTCGGCGCACCGGCCAGCCTTTGTCTTGGCGTCCGACATCGCGCCCCTGTCGATGTCACAGAGGAGGTCGGGAACCTGGGCGTATGTACCTTGCTCCAACGCCCTCGCCAATTTGCGGCGCAGCAGGAGGTTATAGTGGTGGGTGCTTGTGACCCCGCAGTGCTCCTCCGTGATCCTGGCGAGCGCGAGCGTATGCGTCAAGAGCTGCGACGCCATCGTGACCTTCGTGAGCGTCATTTTCAGCTCCAGTCCTGGGCGTGGCATGAACGTGGTGGACCCTTTGAAGCAAGTTTTTTCTTCCGCAAAACGGGTCTTCTTGGTGTCCAAAGCCGCCTTCATTTTACCTTCCAGTGATCCGTCGCCGACGTGAACTTCCAGCTTCGTGGTCCGCGACCAGAACGGCTGGAAATTCATCGCTACGTCCTCCCCGTGTTGATTCCGCGTGCATTCGGCCATGGTCACGGGCAGGCCGCAACGCAGCCTCCAGGCGGAGCAGCGACTCTTCGACTCTTCAGAAGGGTCCAGTCTTTTAACGCGCCCGAGGCCCTCCTCGATGATCCAGTCTTTTAACGCGAAGCAGAGTGCCTTCTTTTTGTTCTTCTTCTTCTTCTTCTTCTTTGTTTAGACAGACAGAATGCCATACGCTGGAGCGCGTGGGCAAAAGGAAAACGATGCCAGCCAAGATTCTCCGCTTTGCGCGAGCGGCCGCTTGTCGGCTGTCTGTCTCTTCATTAACACCGCGCGTTGCTTGAGGACGAGGGGGGAGGAGGCGAAGGAGGAGGGGGAGGGAGAGACGCAACATCAATCACGAATCTGCGCCAGGCTGCTTGCTCACAGACGCACTGCATTATTGTTTGTTCTGGTGAATAGTGCGGAGCGACAACTTTGTACAAATACTTCGTCCACTCATTCCTGGGCCGGCCTCGTGCTCGGACGCATGCGTCTGTGGCTGGCTGCGCGCTTCCTGGTTGGAGGGTGAGGCGATGCAGAAAATCGGAATCGTTCGCTCTACATACTCTGCCATACCACAACAATTAATACCTCAGAAGTTGCGCCGTATAGGGCTGTTGGCCTGTTTGTAACAGCACTTGTTCGTTTGAGACTCTGGAAATGCACGAGTGGGAATGTGCAGGATTCGGCGTCGGCACCTTGGAAGCCGTCCGATCTTCTGCGTTCAGCTTTGTTGAGCCACGCAGAGTCTAGCGAGTACATGACCTTACTCGTCACCAGCGCCTGAAATACCTAAAGCTTTCTAGTCGTGCTGATTGCCGGGTGTTTTTCAGGCGCGGCTGTGTCTGCAGAACTCGCCCCACGCAGCTCCTAATCTTTTTCCCAACTCTCCGCACAACTGACCAGAGTGTGAAAGCGTGTCCCCGAGGTAGACCATTGAATCTTTTGCCAGGATTTGCACGCCGGAGGGCGTCAAGAGAGACATGTCGCAACGAATTCCCATGAGTTGAAACTTATCCCAATGTAATTCCATATCAACTCGTGCACCTGATTTAGAAATTGCCCCCAGCAGACTCTTGTAGAGTGTCATGATTGAAGGTGTCATCCGTGTACAACAATATACCCAAAGACCCGTCTTCCAAAGCATGCCGTACTTCTGCGTCTCCGTGGTGTGTGGCACTTCGAATTACCATCGTCAGTACCATGATGAATACGACTGGCGAGAGCTGGCAACCTTTTGTGAGATCCTGGATGATTGTTGTCGTTCCGATGACCCGTGTCGTCCATCCGCCATGCTGAATTTTCTGCCCTCGTAAATGTGGCCAATAAATGTAAGGACGCGCCGAGGAGCTCCAACTTTTTCCAATGCTTCCAGCATCGACTCGACGTTCAACGAGTCGAAAGCTTTCTTCCAATTCAAAGCGACAAATGCTGTACCCCCATTTTGTCTGCGTTAGCTGCCGCTTAATGAACGGACATGGGCGAAGCGAGCGCCTTCGCGAATTCGTCCGTCGAGCTGCTGCTGGCCGCACCGATCCCTGTCGGGGCCTGCCAACGTCGCCTGCGCGGGTCAAGTTTGGATATCTTTCCACTGCCCGTCTTGGTTTGATTGGAGCGAGTTGGTGTTGGGCTAGGTCAAATCGAGGATCAAAGTCCGTATGTGTAGGTCAGCGAAATCGCGCGAGTGCGTGCTCCCCAAAATGCCCGCCATGACCCTGGCCACTGCAGAGTAGAAGTTGATCGGTTGGTTCTCCTTGTGGCTCTCATCAACCGAGCACTCGAACCCGATCCATGTGGTCTTTTCCTCCACGGACGCCCCGCCGAACGAGCCCTGCGGGGCCGTTTGGGAAATATCCGAGATTTCGGCGCCAGAGAAAAACATTGTAAGTCCAAGTAACAAGTGAACTCCCCGACTGTCAAAGCGATGCCCTTGGTGCACCTTAAAGGGGTTGGGGAGGGAAGTGTGTATCGGCGAGCGGTTGCGTAACTCGCACCGCAGTCGCGAATGGCCTTGGTTTTCTTGCCACGCCGGTGCGAATCACTTTTTTTGGAAGGGGGGCCGCGCGATTTTGGCCTGCATCCTTCGGACTCTCGGGGAGTCCTCGGTGCTCGGAGTGGCGGGGGACAACTGGAGTGAACCCGGCGCGACCCCGATTCGGGTTCCTTGTGTGTGTGTGTGTGTGCCATTCATGTTGAGTGAAGTGGGGATGGGGTACGGGATATTCTCCTCGTTCTCCTCAGTCCTGTGGTCGCGGTCATCTTCGCGGGGCGCCGCTCTGGCGCCTCATGCCGACGAGCAGAACGCACAGCCTGCCCTCCGAGCTCACCCCCACTGCGGCACGAGGTGTGCGAGCTGCTGGAAGAGCGCGACGCCGCTCCGCCGACATCGCCTCGCACCGCCAACAAGCGCAACTTGCTCGCCGCTCAGAATCGGGGCCCCCAGCGTGCGAGGCCATGTGGAAAACCGGCCCCATCGTTGCGTTCACGACGACGTTGGTCTGGGCGAACCCGAGCGACCAGTGGGCCCAAGTGTTTCCCAGCACTCTTCCTGCTGGTCGGAACGAAGCTCAGAGAAGAGATGTCCCAGTCGAAGACCTGGCGACGACGTTGGTTTGTGCATAGCCCACTGGCCAGAAGGCCCAGGTGTAGCCCAGCCCTGTACTGTTGCTGGTTTCGGCGGGGCCCAGTGACCAGAAGGCCCAGGCGCAACCCGGTCCTGTGCTGTTGCTGGATTGGGCGGAGCCCAGTCACCAGAGGGCCCAGTCGAAGACTGGCCCTGTCGCCCGTGACGACGCTGGTTTGGGCGAAGCCCACTGACCAGAGGGCCCAGGTGTAACCCAGCCCTGTGCTGTTGCTGGCTTTGGGCGGGGCCCAGTGACCACCGACCTCGCCGGCCGCCAAGCGAAGCTCGGGCACCATCCTGGCCAGGGTTCCCGGCTGGCATCTCTATCTGCCCCAGCCAGGCGAAACCGCCAGGCCAGCACAGAGCCGACCTGCGCACGACGGCACGGCACCACGGGAATGCGTGACAGTACGGCACCACGGCACGGCAGTACGGCGGACCACCGCTGCATGGCAAGGAATCGCACGTCGACCTCGTTCGCCCGAGCGACACAGCATGCCGCCGCCCTTCAGGAAGGCATAGCTGGTTCAATGATTACAATCGCAATCGCCGCAACCACTGCCAACCTTTCAAGCAGGATCAGGTGGAGGAGGAGGAGGAGGAATGGGCGGCGTCGTCGGCGTTGGTGTCTCTGCGTCCCCTGAAAAGGCATCCGGAGACGGGCCAGCCAGTCTGGTTCTGCAACTTGCACAACCACAGCCGCTACCTCCGCGACCGCCGCCCCTGCACTGTGCCAGAGGTCTTTCGCACGTCGTCGTCGTCCTTCTTCTCCTTGTTCTCCTGGTTCTTCTCCTCCTCCCTCTTCTCTTCTCTCCTCGTCGTCGCACACCTCCTGCTCCTTCTCTCCCTCCCTCCGAACTCCTGTTCCTTCACCGCCTCCTCCTCCTCCTCCGTCTCTCTTCCTTTTCTCCTCTCCTCCACCTCCCTCTTCTCCTCCTCCGCCTCCTCCTCCTCCTCCTTCTCGTTCCTCTTTTCGTTTCCCTCCTTGTCCTCGTCTTCCTCCGCTTCCGACCGAAAAGGGAAATCTGGCCGGCCTCCACGCGTCAGTGTGTACAGTCAGCCCGCATAGCAAGGATGAGCAACTCTTCAAGGTTGGCCTTGCATCCTTCTCCTTCGGCCCATCCTTGGCCGTTTTCGCTGGCCGCGCCCCGTTCGCAAAGTGGCGGCATGTCCTTCCAAGCCCCTTGCATCCTTATCGTGCATCCTTATTATACGGGTTGACTGTAGAACTTGTCCCCGCAGTGGGATATATATATATATATATATATATGTATATATATATATATATGTATACATGATCGAGGTCGGCTCGGGGAGGGTGCCCTCGTGTTCTTCGTGTTTGTTGGATGCTCTTGTGCATCCTGGGGAGGGTCTCCTCGGATGTTGTGTTTGTTTTGGCCGATGGACGGTCTCACGTTCTTGAAGGATGTTCTCTTGGCCCAGGTCAGACTGGTATCGTGCGTTCTCATTCCGCGGGTTGACTGTAGAACTTGTCCCTGCTCGCAGCGACCAGGAGCCCCCCCCCTGGCGCTGGAGCGGGCGGGCCAGCCCACCTCGCCCCTTGGAGGTCGGCATGACCGACGTCTTCTTCGGCGACCTCAGCAGGATCCCCCCCGAGGACGCGGCTCTCTTGGGGCACGGGTGTGCAGGCCACGACGGCCTGCGCATCGGAGAGGGAGGAAAAGGAGGAGGAAGAGGACGACGACGACGACGACGACGACGACGACGACGACGACGGCGACGACGACGACGACGGCGATGACGACGACGACGATGGCGCCTGGCGTTTCGACTTTTTCGAACCGGGCGTTTCCCCCCAGACTCGGGCCCCGGGGCCCTCACAGATCGATCCGGGGCTCGAAGACTGGTGCAAAAGGATTGGGTTCGGGGCTCCAGTCGTGATTTTCACGCTGTTTCATTTCTTTTTCGAGGTGTCGGATCTCAGGGTCCCGAGCGGGGGAGGGCGGGCGGAGATCGAAGAGGGCCGCTGCTGGTGCGGCCAGCCTTCGTCCGACGGAAGGGGGTTCGGGCAAGGAGCAGTTCGGGGGCGGCATGCGCGTTCCTTTCTCTTCTGAGAGTGCACCTGTGTGTGTATGTATGTGTATACGTACATCTGTTAGCCAGCGCGGACTGGTGGACCAGTTTATGTCGAGCAATATGTGCGGTGCAATCTAAGTGGTGCATTATGAATTGTGTAATCTATGTCAGGCAATCTATCTTGTGCAACCTATGTTGTGCAGTTTGCGTGGAGCAGTATACGAGGAGCAATCAATGCGGTACAATGTTTGTAGTGCTTTTATGCTGTGAACTATGTGATGTGCAATCTATCTTGTGCAATACATGTGGTGCAATCAATGTGGTGCAATCCATGCGGTGCAATCTATCTTGTGCAATTCGTATAGTGCAGAATCTATGTAGTGCAACAGGGCAAGGAGGGGGGGTCAAGAACACAGATCCCAAGGGTTGAGGGTATCGGCTCGTGAGGTGGGGATCGATCACACACTTTTCCGCACACGCCTCTGGGGTCGGCGGATTTCACCTTGTCGATATGTCCGAAATGCGAGCACGAGGTTCTGCGAGGCTTCTGACGAGGCATGAGGAGGTAGGTCATCCGTTGCGCACTTGGCGTGCTGTTGATCTGACAGGAGCTGAGGTACCAAGAAACAAAACAAAAACTCCCCAAGAGGGCCCCCAGAGTCGCTCCAGACTGTTGACGAGAGGCCCAACACGGCCCAGCAGGGCCTCCAGACCACCTCAAGAGACCCCCAAGACGGTCCAGAGGTGCCAGAGACGACCCAAGAGGGCCCCAATACGACCCAACAGGCCCCTCACATGTCTCACAAAGGCTCTAAAAGACACCCAGGACAGGTCCGCTCGCAGCGCTAGATTCGTCGTACTGCGACGCTCTTCTGGGCTGTCTTCGGTGTCTTGCGCCGTCTTGGGCTCCTCCTGGCCCCTGTGGGGCCCTTTGTGGCACCTGTTGGGTCATATTGAGGAGAGCTTAGGGGCCTCCTAGGTCATTTCGGAGGCTCTGAAGACAGAGAAGGCCACTGTGCCCAGTTCGTAAACAGAAATGATGGACATGGTTGTCTCTACTTTTTCAGGACCTCTTACTTGGGGGTCCCCTTCGGCCCCTGTGGGGCCGTCGAGGGAGCCTGTTGGACCGCCTTGCGCCCATCTTGGGCCGTCTTTGCCCGCCTTCGCCGTCCTGTGGTTCTCTTCGGCACCTCCCGTGGTCTTCTTGGGCCCTCTCTGGCGGCCGTCTTTGGCCCTCCCAGGGCGCTCCGGACTCTGGCGGGCCGACGGTGCTTGGTCAGTCGGATCGTTCTGTATGTACAGTGCTTGATAGTATGAGCGCAGCTAAAGACTGCTCCTCTTACATCATGGATGAATTGTCGCAGTCAGCCCGTGCTGAGGATTGCGACCACATCAACGAAGTGTGCGAGCGCAACATCCACCTGCTGGAGATGAAAAAGGGAGATATGGTGCTCATCGACAACTACCGTGTCCTGCACGGGTGCGTTCGCCTGCAAAGGAGGAGGAGGAGGAAGAGGAGGAGGAGGAGGAGGGGGAGGAGGAGGAGGAGGGGGAGTATGAGAAAAAGGAGGAGGCGGATGAGGAGCATCAGGAGGAAGAGGCGGATGATGAGGAGGAGTAACAGTAGCAGCAGGAGGAAGAGGAGGAGGAGGAGGACGAAGTGGAGGGGGAGGACGAGGAGGAGGAGGATGATGATGCTGATGAGGAGGAGGAGGAGCAGGAGGAATAAAGTAAGGAGTATGTAATGGAGCTCCTCCACCCAGGCAAACCATTGTTCGATTCCCATCGCCGGAATATTCGCCACCTTAGTGCTCGGACTTGGCCGTGATCGCCTTCTTCTGCCCTGCTTTTTTTGCAGCGCTCAGCAGTTGAAAATGCCCTGGACATGCTAATGGGTGGCGGTCTGCGTGTATCTAGCGTGCGTGCAGCTTCACTGTAGCATCATCGATCGTGACTCTTCCTCCCGCTGGCGCTGATTGACCCTTCCTTCCTCATACCCCTCTCTCCTCCTCATCCTTCTCCTCTTCCTCCTTCCCTCGCTTGTGCTGCTGCTGTTCATCATCCTTCACCTCCTCCCTCCTGCTTTTGCCCCTCTGCGCCTCGTATCCCTCTTTGCTCCTCGCTCCTCCCATTTCCTCTCTTCCCCTCCTCCGCCTGACCGACGATCGCCCTCGAACGGCGAACCCAATGACCTCATGCCTGTAGCTCAGCCCACCGCTGGGTAGCCCAACGATGCTGAGACACGTCGCCTGGCTCTCACCGCACACGCTCGCGCAGTTTCTTTCTGGGGGAAAGGGGGAAGGGAAGGATGCCGCGGCGCCATTTTCTCAGGAAGGAGAGGGAAGTGTAGGGTAGAGTGGGATATGTGTGCTGGCAGCTTGCTTGGGCCCAGTCGCGAAGCCCAGCTGCCCAGCACCCCGGGGGAGGGGCCTAAAGGATTTCCCCCCCCAGGACCCTGAAGGCACGCCACCAAATAGTGCTTGCACAAGGAGGAGGCAGAGGAGCCACATTGCTTCAGGTACCACCGCAGCCCGAAGGTTGGCAACCATATGCCTTTAGGCTGGCCAGTCTCACCGTTCAGTACGTGCAGCCGTGCGCGCCGTGGCACGCTGGTTGGAACACCCTAACTCTGGAGTGGTCCCACAAAGTAAGTTGGCTACTCGACATGTGTAGACGTATTCGGTGCCGCGTGCAAGTGTACCGCTTTAAGTGGCAGCGTTGGCAAACAGATCAGTGGCAGCCCCAGCGGCGTTGGGTGGGAAACGTGGTGCCCCAACGCCCCCAGTGTCAAACCCCCCCAGAGCGACAATCGCAAAGTTTTTCCCGCAACGGCCTAAGCGCCGCAGTGTTTGGCACCCGCGGAGCCCGTCCAGCAACCACGCAGAGAGATGACTTTTTCTATGTTTCCACTCGTCACCGAGTCGTTGCTTCGATCCACTGTGGTGCCATAGGGGTGATCCTACGGGCGACCGCCGCGACCCGTCGACCTTTACGGTCCTTTCCGATGGCCTTTCCAAAGAGCCTGGCAGCGGAAGCGGGTGGCGGTGCGAAACCCTGCTCCTACCGTCGAGTCGAGATGGCACACGTGATGCCGCTTTGTAAGATCGCTCATTGGCGACAGGTCGTCCGTACGACTCATCAGAAGACGACCTATGGTGCCACGTAGTGTCTGCATTCGCTTCGGCCGCGGATGCGGCCGGCCCGAAGGCCCCGAGCAGCGTGCCCGGGAACAGCTGCAGGAGGGCGGATGACGGTCGCTGTGCTCGCCGTGGCCTCTGCATGTCCCCTCGCATCCCGAGGAGCCTTCACAGCCCTGGGGTCTCCGTGGCTGCCATGGTAGCTTTACGTCGGGCACGTCCCTCTACAGGAGGAGTATTCGCGAATAGTAGAGAGATAGTCTGGTGACGATTTTCGTGCTCGTTTTACCTATTTTGGATTACTTGTTTTGACACTTTCTTATTTTTCTTCCGCAATCCGCCTGTAGGAGGACGTGCCCGACCTAGTGGTAGCTCTTTCGTTCCCCTGTGCCGTAGGAGCAGCTGCCGCAGCCTGTGGAACTCCCTCTGCACGTCTCCCTCCGTGCGGCTGTCTCGTAGCTGCCGTTCGCGTGGTAGGGCTAAGTCGGGCATGTCCCTCTACAGGATTAAGATTCGAGAATCTTATAAACATAGTATGGTGACGATTTTTCGCGCTCTTATCTCTCATCATACAACAAGTATGTTTTGATTATTTTTATTATTTGTCATTCGAAATTCGCCTGTAGGAGGACATGCCCGACCTAATTGTAGGGCTTGTTCTGGCCTCTGCTGGACGTCTTGAAGCGGGTAGTCGCAGGAGTCAATCTTCGAAGGCCGGCTCTTCCCCGTGGCGTTCTTACCCTTCGATGCCGCTGGGCAGTCGCAGGCGTCTCTCTCGTGTGCTTCGCCTTTCCTGGACTCGCCACACCATGGCACCCAGCTTCTCAGATGTCAGGGTTCGGGTGGTTATCTTCCACGAGGTCGCTTTCGCAGTCGTTCTCGTCGATCTCACCGTTGGGGCTGGCACGCGGCTCTGTATGATTGTGAAGGCCTTACGGCCGGTGCCGCCGACGCAGATTCGGGCGACGAACCCAGGAGTTGTGTGCACGCCCTGCTGGCCAAGCCAGGAGGGCGTGGCGTGCACACCGCTGCCGGGTTCGTTCGGCGGGGCCCTGACCGGGGAGCAGTGGAGATGCACAGGTTGCGTCGCCCTACACGGCGGACGACTCCCTCCGTTGCTCTCGTCGATCTCCTCGTCGCTCTCCCCTGGGGCAGGCACGCGGCTCCGTATGCTCCCTGCAGCCGCCACGGGCGGTGCGGCCGCCGACCGCGGCGCGGGGGCTCTGGCCCTTGGGTCTCCGCAGCGTGCTGGCGCAGGAGGCGCTCGGGAGCTCCTTGGTAGCCCCTCGGCGTCGCTCGGACGTCTGTGCATTTTTCCTCGGCGAGGACCATCGAGGAGCACTTCTGCCCCCATTGCTCCGAGGAGGAAAAGGTACCCATACCGCTACCCTTCCCTCGTTTTCCTCGTTTTGGGCCTCCTGGGAGGCCCTCGTGGCCACCGCTGGATTCGCCTCGAAATTCTGGTCAGACCGCACCCTGGGAGAGGTTCGGGAAGTAGTGGTATCGGTACTTTTTCGTTTTCCCAGTGGAAAAATGCGCAGGGAGTGGTCGTCCGAGCGATGGCGAGGCCAGGGTTGGACCCAGCAGGCAGACCATGGCGGCCCCGTCATCGCAGTGGCCGGCAACGCTCATATCGATTGGCACTACCATGTCGTCGGGATGGTTCTGGCTGGACCTTCTCTTCTGACGCTCCGGCGTCGCACCTCAGCACCCCAGGCGGTGCCCATGTGCGGGCGTGCTTCGTGCTTCGTTCTTTGTGCATGTCGTCGTCGGGATGCTTCTGTGAGCCTGGCGCTGGCTCTATCTGCAAATGCTTTGGTAATTCCCCCCCTCTGCGCTGCTTCTGAGGAGCAGCAAACCCTCTAGCGTGGCGTACAGGACGAGCTCGCTTCGCTGTACAACGGTCTGCTAGGTCTCGTCCTCCTAGCTGTCCTAACGGTCTTCTCGTCAATTCCGATTCTTTTTGTTTGTTTGTTTTGTTTTTTCCTCGGCCGCGTTCATGGGCCCTGCGCGCTGGTCCTCTGGCACATTGTTTCTGTTTTCCAAGTCTGAGTCGCGAGCGCCAATAAAATGGATAGCGGCTCCCCTCAGCCCGAGCTTGTTCTGTCAGGAGTCGATGGCGTCGACCGGTATGGTCAAGGATGTTGTCTTCGTCGTAGTGGTCCACGTCCGCGAGTGATCTTAAGGCTGCAGCTTGGTTGTAGTCCCCGCCTGATACATGCGAGGGCGGGTAAGCTCGTTGACACGGATGAGGTGGTCCTCCTCGCACTCTGGGCCGCCCTCGTCCTCGTCCTCGTCCTCGTGCTCTTCGGCCACGCAGACGACGTGCGGTCACCTCGTCCTTCCTCGTTTCCGAGGTGGCCGGCCGCGCCTGGCTCCGCTGGTGGGCGCCCCAGCTCTGCTTGGTGGCCCTCGTGGCTGCGCTGGTGGCCCTCGTGGCTCGGCTGGCGGTCGTCGTAGCTCTGCCTGTCGCCCTCGTGGCTCTGTCTGCGCTGCCCGCGCAGCTCTGCTGGTGGCCTTCGAGACTTGCCTACTGGGCCCTCGCAGCTCTGTTCGTGGTCCTCGGAGTTTGGCCAGGGGCCAGTGTGTGACTCCTGCTTGTGACCCTCTACGAGCTTCCTTTTGCCATCGTGGCGCTGCCTGTGGCCCTCGTAGCTTTGCTGGTGGGCCGCGTAGCCCTTCGGGCGGTCCTCGTAGCTCTGCGCTCTGCCTCCGTAGCTCTGCTCGTCGCCCTGGTAGCACTGCTGGTGGCCCTCGAGGCTTGGCAGGTGGCCCTCGTAGCCCTGCCGGTGGCCCTCGGAGCTGTGCTTGCGGTCCCCGCAGCTCTGCGCGGTGCCCTCGTGGCCACTGTTGCCGACGCAGCTCTGCTCTGTGGCCTTCGCAGCGCTGCCGGTGCCTCTCGCGGCTCCGCATGGGGGCCCCCGTGGCTCTGCGCGGTGCCCCCGGGAGTTCCGCGTGGTGGTCCTCGTTGCTCCGCTGGCGGCCCCTGTGACTCTGCTGGTGGCCTTTGCAGTTCACCTGTGGCCCTCGCAGCAATCTTCGTGGCCCGTGTAGCTCTGCTAGGTGTCGTCGTTCGTCATGGCTCCGGTGGCCCTCGTGTCTCTCCCGGGCGCTCGCAGATCGGGCTGGGCTTCCTTTGCCTTCTTGGCCTTCGCTATCCGCTCGTTGCTATCGGTCTGAGGCGCATGGGCCACTACTGTTTGGCCAGCAGCGACGGTGTGGCATCCGACCTGCTGTAGCAGTACATGGAATTCCGAGTCAGCGGCATCTTGGGCCCTCGTCCTTTCGTCATGACCAGTTCTCCCCACAATCCTGGCATGCCGCCGTAGTGGTTGTTGCACTCGTGGTCGTGGTATCGGCCGTAGTCGTCTTCGATGTACTCGCCGCCGTAGTCGAGGCCATAGTTGTGGGTCTCGCCGTGGAGCTCACCGCTAAAGCTGTAGGTCTCGGCATTTGGGTTGGGCCGCTTCGACTCCCCGGTGGCAGATCATTTGTCAATATTGTCACTCAGGTCTTGCTGCTTGCCACGCAACTCGTCGTGGTCGTCCCGTAGTTTCTTCTGCTGGTCGCGGAGGCTCGGAACCGGCGCCAGGACGGATGTGTCCAGGATCATCAGGCCCTCCACTTTCGGCTTGGTGCTGTGACGGGCCGCGAGTCCGACTCGCCTGTGCAGTTTGCGAACTTGTCAATCATGTAGATGGTCTCGGCCACATTGCCGGCATTCTCCACGGCATCGTGAGGTAATGACCGGGCGCGTTCCATCACTCGCAAAGTGCCTCCTCGCAAATGTCTTGAAAAGCATGCTGGCAGCGATGTAATGGGTCGTAAATTCTCCTCAGCAGAGCCAGGCCATTTGCGAGCAGTTACTTTGCGAGTCGTGGAACGCGCTCGTCTAGGTAAGTTCGAATGGGTTTTGGCTCCTGACCGCAATGCGTTGCTCGCCTCGCAGCGAAGCAATTCCAGCCACCTCCTTCTCCGCCGCTCCGGGCGCCTCCCGCCAAGGGGCGGGCGCGCAAGTGGTCAGAATGGCCGTCTCCTCCTCCTTCTCCTCCTCGTCCTCCTCCTCCTCCTCCTCTTCCCCCTCCTCCTCCTCCTCCTCCTCCTCCCTCCTCCTCCTCCTCCTCCTCCTCCTCCTCCTCCTCCTCGTCCTCCTCGTCCTCCTCCTCCTCCTCCTCCCCTCCTCCTCCTCCTCCTCCTCCTCCCCTCCTCCTCCTCCTCCTCCTCCTCCTTCTCCTCCTCTCTCCTCCTCCTCCTCCTCCTCCTCCTCCTCCTCCTCCTCCTCGTCCTCCTCCTCCTCCTCCTCCTCCTCCTCCTCCCCCTCCTTCTTCTCCTCCTCCTCCTCCTCCTCCTCCTCCTCCTCGTCCTGCTCCTCCTCGTCCTCCTCCTCCCCCTACTCGTCTCCTCCTCCTCCTCCTCCCTCGTCTCCTCCTCCTCCTCCCTCCTCCTCCTCCTCCTCCTCCTCCTCCTCCTCCTCCCTCCTCCTCCTCCTCTCCTCCTCCTCCTCTCCTCCCTCCTCCTCCTCCTCCTCCTCCTCCTCCTCCTCCTCCTCCTCTCCTTCCTCCTCCTCCTCCTCCTCCTCCTCCTCCTCCTCCTCCTCCTCCTCCTCCTCGTCCTCCTCGTCCTCTCCTCGTGACTCGTGACTCGTGATTGGCGAGAAGAGAATCCTCCGGATGCTGCCAAGCCCCGCCCCCGCGGACGTCGTTGCTTTGGGGGTTGAGCAAGAATGCAAGAGGAACGAGGAAGTGTCCCCGCCCCCTGGGTGCCGTCTGCGCTCGACAAGCGAGGCCGGGCCGCAGGCTTACTCCGCTCCAAGGGGGGGGCATCCTCCTCGAAGCCGCCCATCCTGCCACTCCCTGTGTTCCGCCCCCCAATCCCCCACACATCGAGAGCAGCGCAAGGCCCCCTGCTGGGGGTGCCCCCGCACCGCTGGTGCTCACGGTGCAGTTCTTTGAAAGGAGGAGGAGGAGGAGGAGGAGGAGGAGGAGGAGGAGGAGGAGGAGGAGGAGGAGGAGGAGGAGGAGGAGGAGGAGGGGAGGGCGAGACTCAAAGTTTGTGAGAAGCGAAGGACTGGAGAGTCTGGATGCGGCAGCCACCGGTGTTCTAGGTGGTGAGCTTCAGGTTGAAATGTGAACCGTCAGCGGTGATGTTCGCGCTGAGGGCGGCTCGGGTTGCCGTTTGTCGAAACACGCAGCCTGCGGGTCCTCATGAGCGCCCACCGAGTCGCCGTGCGAGGCGGCCGAAGGCGGTTGTCTTATCGCGGTGGCCCAGTTGACGTTTGGGCGTGCGTTGCAGTAGGTCTGGCGCGCAGCGCGTCGGAGCGGCCCCGGCCACTCTTGCCGCGAGCGGGGTGGCGTGATCAGGGCCGCTCCCCTCGCATCACAGGGCTCCCCGCGAGTGCCTCTCCCTGACCAGCCCAGGATGTCCACTGCCTGCCGAGGCGGACAGAGGGTGCCTACTGATGGATGGGTCGTGGAGCGGTTCTGGGGATGCCAGCTGGCAGAGGGGAGGCTCACGCCACCCCTGGCAGCGGCTGGTGCCGTTGGGTCGGGGGCGGCGAGGGGGGGTGGCGGGTACTCGAGACGGGCGGGTTGGCGTGGGTGTCGATGGCGCGCGGCGGTGCGGTGGCAGCGGCCGCCCTGGCCCTTGCCGCGGCGGCGAGAGTTCCCCCGTCCCCCCCGTGATCCAAGCCATCCCCTCCGCCACAAGAGAGAGAGAGAGAGAGAGGGAGAGAGAAGGTGAAAGTTCGTGGGGCGTGAAGTGGGCGGGCTAGTCAAGGGGCAGGTGGGCGGCCAGGAGGGAGGGGAAGGCTGGGCGAGGCGGCTCACGGCTCCTGAGCCTCCCGCCGCTGATCTTCAAAAGTGGCGGCTCACCACCCCTTCAGTTCGTTGGCTGCCACTCTGGCCGCTGCCCCGCGCATGCCCCACCACGGGCTCCCTCTCAGTGCATGCGGCCACTCGGGGCGCGGCCGTCGCGAGGGCCGTGGAGTGGGGGGCTCGTGGGGGCCGTCGGGCAGTGCAGGGGGCCGTGGGGGCCTTGGCGGGGGCCGTCGGGAGAGTGGTCGCGGGGGCGCGGGGACGTGGGGGGGTCGTGGCAAAGCGTTGTGGCCTTGGCGGGCGCGTCGGGGGAAGGGAGGGCGTCGTGGGGAGAGGGGTCGTGGGGGGAGAGGGTCATCTCCGGTAGAGCTGCCGCCGTCCCTGCCGCCAAGCGGCAGGAAGCGGGTTCGGCGCGCCGCAGTTGCCCGATGTCGCGTCCTTGTCCTCCTCGGGATTCCGTTTCCCCTGAGGAGGCGGTGTCGTCTTTCGTAGTCGTGCTCGTGGGGAGCGTCGGCGTCGCCGTGGAGGGGGGCGTCGTGGTGGTTGCGTGGCGTCAGTCGTGGTGGCCGCGGCCGTCCTCGCGCTCGCCTTGGCGATCGCCGTGCGGGGGGTCGTCGCCGGGGTCGCCTCGGGGGGGTCCGTCGCGTGGGCCGCCGTCGTGAGGGTCGTCGCCCAGAGGCCGTCGTGGGGGGCGTCGTGGGGGGTCGTCGCGGGGGGCCGCCTTGCGGGGCTGCGACGGTAGCCAGGTTGGGAGTCGTGGGGTCGGCTGTCCGGTCGTCCGCCCAGCAGTCCGTGAGGGAAGCGCTGTCCGCGAAGCCGAGGGGGTCCTGGCAACGGGTCTGGCGCGGGGCGTGCGTCGGGCGAGGCGTCGGGTTGGGGGCGGGGAGGATCGTCGGTCTGGGCGTCGCGGAGTGTGTCGGTGAAGGCGTCGGGAGGGGAGTCGGCAGGTCCGTCCGTAGGCCTGTCCTCGCGCCCGTCTTGTCGGCGTCGCTGGGGGGCGTGGCTTCGTCGTGGTCGATGTCGTCGTCGCTTTCGGGGTGAGGCCGTTGAGGGAGCCGTCGTGGGGGCAGCTGCGGGAGGTCGTCGCAGGGTCCGTCGCGGGGGCCGTCGTCGGGGCTGTCGGGGGGGGGGGGTTGTCGCGGGGGCCGTCGCGCAGCGGCCGTCGCGGGGGGCCGTGGTGGTGGGTCGTGGGAGCTCTTTGGCTGGGTGGGGGGTCGCAGGGTCGGCGGGGGGGGCGCGGGCGGGGGGCCCCAGAGAGTGTCTGCGGCTGTCCTCGTGACCGCTTCCCTGGGGATGCCCTCCGCGGGCTCCCTCTCAGGGTGTGCCCTGCCGAGGGGCCAGCGGCGCAGGCAGTGGGCTGGCCAGCCGCTCCTCTGGCCGCTCCTCCGGGCATGCCCCCCGGAGGCTCCCTCTCAGGGCGTGTGGTCACTCGGGGCGTGGCCGTCGCGGCGGCCGTAGGGTGGGATGGCGTGGGGGCCGTCGTGGGGTTCGTCGTGGGAGGTGAGCGCAGGGGATCGCGGGGGCCGTCGTGGGGGTGGGTCGTGGGAGCCGTCGGCTCGGGTGAGGGCTCCTGGCGTGGAGGGTCGCGGGAGTCTTCGGGTTGAGTAGGGGGTCGTCGTGGAGGCCGCCCGGCGCGGGGTGTGGGGCAAGGAATCGTGGGGTCGGCGGTCCGGTCGTCCGTCCTGCGGGCCGTCCAGCTGTCCGTGAGAGGAGCATTGTCAGCGCAGCCGCGGTACTCCCAGTAGGGCGTCGAGCGCGGGGTGCGCGTCGGGCGCGGAGTCGGGTGAGGAGTGGACTGGGCGTCGGTTTGGGCGTCGGGGAGTGCGTCGGGAAGGGCAGTGCTCCTGGCGACCGTTCCTGGGTCACCGCTGACCTGGCCAGGCCGGCCTGCGGCTCCATGATGCACCCCACAAGAGGCATCTGTTGCCAGACACTGGTAATGCCGCCTTGAACCTTGAGGCAGAACAGTTCCTTCCCGATTCCATCCCCCAGTCACCGCGCAGCGAGGAAGCAGAAGTCGGAGAGGGCGTCGGTTTGGCCGTCGGTCGGTCTGTCCTCGTGCCCGTCCTGCCAGTCCCTCGGGTCTGCCTCGCATGGAAGGGGGGTTCCGTCGCGGTTGTGATTGCCGTCGTGGCAGACGTCGTCTTCGTCTTCGTCGCCGTCGCGGTGGGGCCGTTGTGGGGACCGTCGCGGAGTCAGCCGTGGGGGGCCGTCGCTGGGTCCGTCGTGGGGGCCGTCGTGTGGGCCGTCGTGGGAGCCGCGTCGGGGGTCCGTCGTCAGGCCTCCGCGTGGCCGTCGGGGGGGTCTGTTTTGGTGGTGGGTCGTGGGGGCCTTCGGGTTGGGCGGAGGGTCGTGTGGCAGTCGGGCAGTCGGGGGGGTCGGGTGGGGGGCTCCAGGGGGTGGCTCCAGCTTTCCTACGGGCCGATTCCCCGGGTATGCCCCCCGCATGCTCCCTCTCAGGGCATGCGGCCACTCGGGATGTCGAGCCCTCCGCGGGGCAGGCGGCGCCAGCTTTGGCCTGGCCAGCGGCGCCGGCTCCCTCTCAGGGCATGCAGCTGGGGGCGTGGCTGGGGGGGTCATGGAGTCCGTCGTGAGGGCCGTGGGATGTTGGACCTTGGGGGTTGGCGTAAGAGGGGCACGCCGGGACGGCAGGCAGAAAACCCCATCATCGCGGCGGTTGGCGTCGGCGTCGGTGGCCCAGAAGCTGGGTGGCACGGCCGGGACGGAGATGGCCGCCTCCCTCCTCGTGGTGGAAGGCGTCCTGTCCGCCTGGGCGCAGGGCGCGATGGGGTGAGGCTGGCCAGGGGGTTTGGCGCACGGCTGGGCGTCAAGGTGGGGACACCTCTCGGACTTGGTGCCGGCGTGGGCGTGTGGAGGGGCGTCGGACACGGGAGGGACGTGTGGAGGGCGCCGCCGCGGAGTGGGGGTCGTTGTCGTCGGGTCGGGCGTCAGGCACTGGGGGGGCGTGGGGCAGGGCGCCGCTGCCAGCGTCGTCCTCGTCCTCGCTCAGTCCCGCGGGGGGATCCGCGCCCCCGAGACGGGCAACGGCTTGAGCCAAAGTGGCTTGAGCCAAGATGGCTACGGGCTCATCGTCGTCGTCGTCGTCGTCGTCCTCCTCCTCCTCCTTCATTCTTTCCCTGTGAATGACTCCTCCCTGTCGCACCCCGAAGCCAGTCGGAAGGGCGGGCCAGGCGTTTCGCCTGAGACGTCCTTACCATTTACGAGCCTGGAGCTTAGAAGCTGGCAACAGTTCCAGAGATGGAGGGAGACTCGCTTTCAAAATGTGGCTCTCGCCTCAGCGCCGCTCACATTCTTCCTCAACATTTGCAACAGTTTCGCATGTTGAGGGCGGGTGGTTTTCAAATAGTGGCTCTCGCCTGAGCGCCGTTCACATTCCTTATACATGTGCAAGAATTTCGTGAATTGAGGGCGGTTCGTTTTCAACATGTTGCTCTCGCCTTTCGCTTCACATGTGCGCTTCAGACATTTGCAAGAGTTTCACGCGTTGAGGGCAGTTCCGTTTTACAATGTGGATCTCGCCTTTGCGCTGCGCACATTTTTCAACATTTGCAGGAGTTTCGCATATATTCATGGTTAACCTTCCAGAAATGGTGATGTCGAGCGATTCAGGATCGTCGGATCGCAACAATGACGTTGATTCGTGGCGATGCAAGAGTCAGTTTGACTCGTGGCGTTGAAGTCCTGGCACGCTTCAAGATTTTGACACGGTTCTCTCCCAACGGGGCATTTCCTTCAGTGGAAATGAATTTTTGAATGGGGCTTATGAGGGAGCTTGGAGGGAGGGTTGTATCCCAATATCGTTGATGAGTCTTGGGTTTACACTGGTCCTCCTCCTCCTCCTCCTCCTCCTACTGCGTCTCCTCCTCCTCCTCCTCCTCCTCCTCCTCCTCCTCCTCTTCCTCTTCCTCCGCCTCCTGCTCCTCCTTTTCCTCCTCCTCCTCCTCCTCCTCCTCCTCCTCCTCCTCCTCCTCCTCCTCCTCCTCCCCCTCCCCTTTCACCTCTTTCCTCCCGCGCAGGCGCAAGACGTTCAAGGGCGACAGGAACCACGTGGTCACCTGGTTCGAGTCCCAGGGGGCCGAGAACAGGACGGAGCCCGAGGAGACCGCGCGGGGGCCGCCCGGCCTGTGGAGTTCCCGAGGAGACTTGCTAGGGCCACCGGCTCGAGGGACGGAGGCCCCAGTCGGGCGGGGCTGGGACGAGGAGAAGTCCGTTCCTGAGCGTTCCGGAACGCTCCCAGAGTGTTCCCGAACGCTCTGAGAGGGCCGCGGCGCCCGATGCGTCCTCCGGTCCTCGACAGGCGCCGGATCTCAGAGGTTCTCGATTCATCCTCACCCGGGTTCAGCGTCGTCCTGGCTTCGTCTCAGGTCCGGGGGTGGCAGGGCATGGAAGAAGTCGGGCTTCCATTCCTGGGGGGTGCAGGTCGCCTGCGGCGTGGCAGACCTTCTGCAGCTCTGTTTCTGCTCCGTCCGCGGCACCAGCAGGTCCTGACCCTTTTCCCTGGTGGCAGTTTTTAGCTCTTCGTACACGCGGGTCGTTGAAAGTAGGTATTTTTTTGTTCCCAGATCTCAATCTACCTTAAGCGCCTTCCTTCCTACTTCAAGAGCCGATCTGCTTTCGCTGTGTTTTGTTATTTTCTGGGAGGGCCTGGATCCAATTTGCTTTAGCCGCCTTCCTACTTCATGCTTTTACTCACTTCTTCCGACCGACGCGTATCGGATTCGTTTCTGGTGGCCGCAGGGCTCGAACACGACCCCCAGGATGCCAAAAGTCAAGAGAAAGCCGCCGCGATGGGACACGGAAGCTCCGCCAGTTTTAGTTCTTCTTGTTGGATGCGTTTCTGATGGTCCCGGGGCTCGAAGAAACGACCCCTGGGATGCCAAGAGTCCAGAGGAAGCTGCCGCGATCAGGACACAGAAGCTCCGCAAGTTTTTTAGCTCCTCCTCTTGGATCCGTCTCTGATGGCCCCGGGGCCTGAAAACGACCCGCAGGGTGCCAATCGGCGTCACCCCAACACACTTATACTATACAGTTGGGGCCTTGAAGAAGGAACGCTTTTCGTTGGGGAGGGGCTCGGTGTTCCTTGATTGTTTTACAGTTTGCCTCGGGTTTCCCTTAGGTTTTTGTATGGGAAATCGAAGTTCAACTTATGGAAAAGAGGGACCTCGTTCCTTATTTAGGGTTCCTTAGGTCAACGCCTCGACTGTATGTGCGTCGACCCCCCAGGGGCAACGTGCGCACCGAGAACATCTTGCAGTATATGCGTCGTTGCGGGCGCTTTCTGGCCACGCCGCTCCGGAAGCGATGCAATTACTAGGTACAAGATGGGTATACTGCATGTTCGGGTCGGGCGCGCGCCTCCAAGGAGGACATGC
The DNA here is from genome assembly GCA_963575745.1 of Prorocentrum cordatum. Taxonomy (NCBI): domain Eukaryota; class Dinophyceae; order Prorocentrales; family Prorocentraceae; genus Prorocentrum; species Prorocentrum cordatum. The sequence goes on along the minus strand of CAUYUJ010003855.1, from coordinate 8,099 downwards.
AGTACTAGCATATGCTTGTGCCTTGCCGCCAAGCGTCGAGGGAAAGCCGCCGCGAGAAGGGCACGGACATGTTAACGCCAGACGTGCGCGGGCCGCGCGCCACGCGTCGCGGCCCGGGCCGGGCGGCCCCGCCCTGCGCGAGGGCGGCCGAGCGAGGGTCGGCGGATTCGTATTGTGATGACGGTGACCCGGATAAGTTTGATGACGATGCTGAAGGCTAAGAACAAGTCAGGCGTGTCCCTCCACAGGAGGAATATCCAAAACTAGTAGAAATAGTCGGTGGACGATTTGTCGATTATTTTTCGACCATTTGTGGGTTACTTTTCGACTGTTTGTTATTTTTCTTTCAAAATCCGCCTGTGGGAGGACACGCCCGACCTAAGACTAAGATGATGACGATGGTGGCCATGCTGATGATTATGATGACGACGGTTGTGTTAAGGTCGGTCGTGATGCTTTTTTTGATGCGTCGGCGACGAGTGATGGCAGTGCCGATTGTGACGATGTTGACGGTGATGGCGATGAGGATGGTGATGATGATGACGATGATAGTGACGACGATTCTGACGATGATGATTATGATGATATCGATGACTACG
>CAUYUJ010003854.1:66404-70503 GCA_963575745.1 Prorocentrum cordatum | reverse complement strand
CCTCCTCCTCCTCCTCCTCCTCCTCCTCCTCCCTCTCTCTTGCCTGCCGTCGCAGGCGCAGGGGAGGGGGGGGCGGCGGGGCGGCCCGGCGCGCCCGCCGTTCCCCTAGCGGCGCCGGCCCGCGTTCGCGCGCCCGGTTCTGCCTTTGTGCGCGTCGACGCGATCCGCGCGCGTCGGCCTGCGCTCGCTGCCCGCCGCCGTTCGCCGCAGCTGCCGCAGCCTCGCGCCGCCCCGCGCCCGCCGAGGACTCCGGGGGGGTCGGAGGGCACCAGGCCGCCTGCGGCTCCGCTGCGGGGCGCTTCCCGCGCGCGCGGCGCATGCGAGCGAGCGAGGCGGTTTCATCCACTTCCTCCTCCTGCTCCTCCTCCTCCTCCTCCTCGTCCTCCTCCTCCTCGTCGTCTTCGTCCTTCTCCTCCATTCTTTCTCCTTCCAAGTAGCCCTTCCCTGTCGCACCCCGAGGTCGCTCGAAAGGGCGGGCCCAGCGTTTCGCCTGAGATTTCTTCGCAATGTCTGATCCTGCAGCTCAGATTTTGCAGCAGCTTCACGGATGGAGGGCCGGTCGCTTTCAAAATGTGGTTCTCGCCGTAGCGCCGCATACGTTCATTTTAAACAAGTGCAACAGTTTCACGGACGCAGGGCGAGCCGTTTTCAAAAGACGGCTCTCGATCTAGCGCCGCGCACATTCGTTTTAACAAGTTGCTTGATTTGCACAAATGGAGGGCGGGCCGTTTGCAAAATGTGGTTGGCTTTTTTTTCAACATGTTATTTCTCGCCATCATGTTGCGCACATTCAGTTTTTTTGGTGCAGTACTTTCGCGGATGGAGGGCGGGCCCTTTTCAAAATATGGTTCTCGCTTTGGAGCTGCGCACATTCATTTTCAGAGTTTACCGCATGTTCAAAGGTTCTCATGGTTCACGCCCCAAGAGAGGTGTTTTGGCACGATGTCTGATTGTCAGGGCGCAATATTTGCGTTGATTTGTGGTGTTGAAGTTTCAGGAGTGGTGTTCTGGCGCAGTTCAGGATCCTCAAGAGGCAACAGTAATGGCGATAGCGGCGTTGAAAGTCCCAGGAATGGTGTTCTGGCACAGTTCACGATTTTCAAACGGTCGTCTTCCAACGAGTCATTTCCTTCACTGGAAATGAACCCTTGTAGGGACCTCTGAAGACGATACTTGGAGGGAGGGTGTATGTATTGCGTTGATGAGTCTTGGGTTTGCACTGGTCCTCCTCCTCTTCCTCCTTCTCCCTCCTCGTCCTCGTCCATCGTCCTTCTCATTTCGCCTCCTTCTCTTCCTAATCCTTTCCTCCCTCCGCCCCCCTGCTCCTGCTCGTTATCCTTGTCGCCGTCCTCCTCCTCCTCCTCCTCCTCCTCCTCCTTTGCCCTCTCCTCCTCCTCCTCCTCCTCACCCTCCTCCTCCTCCTAATCACGCCGTTTCCTTCTCCTCCTCCTCCCCCTGGGGGGCCTCCCTCGGAAGCCCAGTCCGAGCCAGAACCCCGGGGCACGCGTCGAGCCTGATCCCGGGCACCTTTCAGGGGGCTCGATCCGAGCCGGCATCCAGTGTTTGCCCTATAATGAAAGTCTGTGTTCGTGTTCAGCCTATAGGACCTACAGGACATACACCGTGTGCCCTATATGCCGATGTCGGCTTTGCTTGAACCGTAGCTCTTGTCCCTTCCCCTGCCCATCCCTTGCGCAAATCTCAGTCACATTTGCAGTGGTACGACCACAGCTATGGGCTTAATTAGTTTTGATTTCGTCAGCTGCTGCAGCGACGCCACCAGCAAGGTACCAGGAAAGACCCTGCCACGATCGTCGCAGTCTTCACGCTTGATTGTTCACGATCCGTCTACCCACGTCCATCTCCTTGGCTGCGGCCCTGTCAGCCCGCCTCCCCCTAAGCGGTGCACCGTCCCGTGACCCGCTCTCCCAACGCTTCGACCGTCATTCGCCAATTCTGTCATCTCTCTACTACAATGCAGCGTTCACCGCTCGCCAAAATGGCGAGCAGTGGCAGTGGACCGGCCCCCTCCAGCGGCCACCGGCGCGGCCCCGGGGACAGGCGCGCTTCCAAGATGGCTTAAGAGCGCTCCGAGCCGCCCCCGGAGGCCCCCAAGAGGGCCCGAAGACGGCCGAAGACGGCAAGCCCAAGAAGCATGTCAAGTACATGCGGTTTGGGGCCCTCTTGGGGCCTCCTGGGGGCGCTGTTGCGGCTCTTTTTAGGACTTCGGTCCCCTCCAAGACAGGGCCGGGTGCTTTCTGCCACAGAAAGTCCTCTCGTGGCAGAGTGGTGGGCCCGCGCCCAGCGGCGTCCTGGGGCCCTCTTGGAGCCCTCCTGGAGCTCTCCGGGGGCCCTCTTCGCGCCCTCTGGTATGACCCTCCCAGGGTTCGGCAACCCCCGTCGCCAGTGGCAGCAAACACGGGTACACACTAGCATGCCTTCTCCTCTCTCCCCCGCTTCTTTCTGTTGTCCTCCTCCTCGCTTGCTCCACTCCTCCCTCCCCTCGGCCCCCTCCCTCCGATGGTGCGGGGGGTACCTCCAAATCTGCTACACACACCCCGACGCCAACACTGTCCAATGAATCGGGTTCGCTGTTCGTTGAGTCTATCCTTCCCGTCACTTCCTCGCAATCGCTCGGCGTCTTGTTAAGCGAGGCCCTGGGCGGTTCACTCAAAGTTGGTCCCTCGCCTTCGTCAAAAACTGTCGGGGCGAATCCTGGGCCCCCTGTGTCCCAACACAGCTGGGGCAAACATTTACACTGAGAGCCCCTGACAGTGCAAACGATGAAGCCATCGGGCATGTAAGAGCGAATTGCTCTTGGATGAAGGGGGCAATCCAATACCTTGAGGGTATACTTTTATCCTCCGCTCTTCCCTCCTGACCTTTCCGTTTACCCGGCAGTCTGTGGGCGACCTGCCGGGGCCCCCACGCGGCCTTTTCCAGGTCACCGGCCAGGGGGAGGACGCACTATAGGGAGGACAAATCCTGCCCCCCCTCTACCATTCGACACTGCAAACGTCGCGGTGATCAGCTGCTAGCAGCTCTATCCGGTGAAGTGGGGGCCAAAAGTTCTGCCTCGAAGCCAAGGGACGACCTAGATGATACGAACTTAAGGCATTTTCGTATCAGCCCTCCCCTCCCTCTCCTTCCTTCCTTCTTCCTCCCCCCTTCGGGCCGCATCCCCCGATCTCCCCGCCCCCCTCCCCTCTTCCTTCCCTCCGCCCCTCTCCCTCCACATGAGAGGTGTGGGAATGTGAAGCGAATTGTTCTTGGATCAAGGGCAATCCAATACCTTGGGGGTGCACTCCTAGCCTCCGCTCTTCCCTCTTGGCCTCTCCGCTTGCCCGGTGGGCTGGCGGTGGCCTGCCGGGGCCCCGCGCGGCCTTTTCCAGGTCACCGGCCAGGGGAGGACGCACTGGGGAGAACAGATCCTGCCCCCCTCCACCATTCGACTTCACAAACGTTGGCGGAGATCAGCTGCTAGCAGCTGTCCGGTGAAGGGTGGGCCAAGAGCTCCACCGCGAAGCCACGGGGCGACCTAGACGATGCGGACTTGGGGTATTTTCGTATCAGCCCTCCTTTCCCACTCCTCCCTCTCCTCGTCCTCCCCCCGTATGTCTTTGGACATGATCCTTGCCCCCTCCCCCTTCGCTCCCCTACTGCCCACGCGGTCTGGGAAAGCGGAGCGTGGCTGCCCGCGGGGACGTTTCCCGCGAGACCCCGTTGTCACCGGGACATGGCCGTCGGTGGGTGTGCCTTCCACCTTGGGCTGGCACAGGCGTCTGCTAAAGATTTGCGGAAGGCGCGTGCGAGCCACTACTTATAGGTGCGTTGCACGGTACGTGGTACCGTTTCACGGAAGGTGGGACTTTCCCAATCCCCATCAGCACCGCCTCGATAGGGCGGGTGAGCCTAAGCGCCCCACCCGACGCGCAGGGTTATGCCTACCCTTACGGGCATCTGCATTACACTGCAATCCTTCCCCCCCCCTCCCCTCCCTTGCCATCCTTCCCTCCTTCCCACTTCCTCATCCTCTCTCGTCCTCTCTCCTCCTCTGCGCATGTGAGGGAGGCGCATGCGGGTAGGGAATATGTTGCGC
>CAUYUJ010003854.1:48904-61404 GCA_963575745.1 Prorocentrum cordatum | reverse complement strand
AGGCTGATGCTGAGGCAGGCTGAGGCTGAGGCTGAGGCTGATGCAGGGTGAGGCTGAGGCAGGCTGAGGCCGAGGCTGAAGGCAGACTGATGTTGAGGCTGAAGCAGGCTGAGGGCGAGGCTGAGGCAGGCTGAGGCTGATGCACTCTGAGGGTGAGGCTGAGGCAGGCTGAGGCCGAGGCTGAAGGCAGACTGATGTTGAGGCTGAAGCAGGCTGAGGGCGAGGCTGAGGCAGGCTGAGGCTGAGGCAGGCTGAGGCTGAGGCTGAGGCAGGCTGAGGCTGAGGCTGGGTGAGGCTGAGGCTTGAGGCAGGCTGAGGCTGAGGCTTGAGGCTGAGGCGCAGGCTGAGACTGAGCTGAGGCTGAGGCTGAGCAGGCTGAGGAGAGGCTGAGGCTGAGGCTGAGGCGGAAGCAGGCTGATGTTGAGGCAGGCTGAGGCTGAGGCTGAGGCTGATGCAGGCTGAGGCTGAGGCAGGCTGAGGCTGAGGCCGAGGCTGAAGGCAGACTGAGGCTGCGGCTGAAGCAGGCTGAGGCTGAGGCTGAGGCAGGCTGAGGCTGAGGCTGAGGCAGGCTGATGCTGAGGCAGGCTGAGGCTGAGGCTGAGGCTGATGCAGGCTGAGGCTGAGGCAGGCTGAGGCTGAGGCCGAGGCTGAAGGCATATTGAGGCTGAGGCTGAAGCAGGCTGAGGCTGAGGCTGAGGCAGGCTGGGGCTGAGGCTGAGGCAGGCTGGGGCTGAGGCTGAGGCAGGCTGATGCTGAGGCAGGCTGAGGCTGAGGCTGAGGCTGATGCAGGCTGAGGCTGAGGCACGCTGAGGATGAGGCCGAGGCTGAAGGCAGACTGAGGCTGAGGCTGAAGCAGGCTGAGGCTGAGGCTGAGGCAGGCTGAGGCTGAGGCAGGCTGAGGCTGAGGCTGAGGAGGCTGAGGCTGTGCTGAAGGCAGACTGAGGCTGAGGCTGAAGCAGGCTGAGGCTGAGGCTGTAGCAGGCTAAGGCTGAGGACTGAGGCAGGCTGATGCGTGAGGCAGACTGAGGCTGAGGCTGAAGCAGGCTGAGGCTGAGGCTGAGGCAGGCTGAGGCTGAGGCTGAGGCAGGCTGATGCTGAGGCAGGCTGAGGCTGAGGCTGAGGCTGATGCAGGGTGATGCTGAGGCAGGCTGAGGCTGAGGCCGAGGCTGAAGGCAGACTGAGGCTGAGGCTGAAGCAGGCTGAGGCTGAGGCTGAGGCAGGCTGAGGCTGAGGCTGAGGCAGGCTGATGCTGAGGCAGGCTGAGGCTGAGGCTGAGGCTGATGCAGGCTGAGGCTGAGGCAGGCTGAGGCTGAGGCCGAGGCTGAAGGCAGACTGAGGCTGAGGCTGAAGCAGGCTGAGGCTGAGGCTGAGGCAGGCTGAGGCTGAGGCTGAGGCAGGCTGAGGCAGGCTGAGGCTGAGGCTGAGGCTGATGCAGGCTGAGGCTGAGGCAGGCTGAGGCTGAGGCCGAGGCTGAAGGCAGACTGAGGCTGAGGCTGAAGCAGGCTGAGGCTGAGGCTGAGGCAGGCTGAGGCTGAGGCAGGCTGAGGCTGAGGCTGATGCTGAGGCAGGCTGAGGCTGAGGCTGTGACTGCGACTGCCGTTGCCACTGCGACTGTCATCGCGAATGTGACTGCGACTGCGAGAACAGCAGAATTCTACAACTGGATTCTCATCTGAATCTTAAGGGGAATGCTTCCAGATATGCTTTTACACATCGCTGTTAGGTTGCTTTGCCGGGATAATACAACGAATGCGCGCAGTGCTAAGGGGAGAGCCACATGATGAAAACCACTCACAGCCCTTAGTCCGTGAAGCTCTTGCTTGCTGTAATGGCCTCCGGCCAGTGCCGCCGATCCGGGGGGCTCCGGATTCGGTGATCTTGGAGTCGTAGGGGACGCTGTTTGGGAGGGAGGGCGCTCTTGGAGTCGTCGGGGACGCTTTTTGGAGCTGACGTGCCCTCTGGGGGGGTGCCTGGAGCGGTCCTGGGGTGGGTCCGGGGAGGGTTCCGAGGGGAGGGTTCTGGTGGCTGCAGCGGCTAGATCTGAGGGGGGTCCCTGGACCCCCCGAAACATATTGGGGGTGCGCAAATCATTCAGACAAATGCAGGACCCCCCCTCCCCCCCCTCCCACCCTTCCCCGGGGAGTGGTCCAGGGAGGGTTCCGATGGGCGTTCTGGGGGGGGGTCCCTGGGACCCCCCGAAAAATTCTGGGGATGCGCAAATCATTGAGAAAACGCCAGATGGAGGACCCCCCCCTCCCCCCCTTCCCTGGCAGAGCCACCCCGGCGACCCCGCCCAAGCAGAGCTGAAGCTCTTGCTTAGGCTCAGAGCTGAAGCTCTTGCTGAGGCTCCTTGTAGTTCGCACGCCGGATCGGCGGTTTTTTCAACGAATGTGCGCGGCGCTAAGAGCCACATTTTGAAAACCACCCGCCCTCTATTCATGAAGCTCTTGCATTTTTTAAAGAATGTGCGCGGCGCTAAGGCGACAGCCGCATATTGAAAACCACCCGCCCTCTATCTGTGAAGCTAATGCCATTTTTAAGCTTCATGTTCATAAATGGTGAGGAAGTCTCATGCGAAACGCCCGGCCCGCCTAAAACTGGCCTCAGGGTGCGGCAGGGAGAAGGTATTTACAAGGAAAAGGAATGGAGGAGGAGGAGGAGGAGGAGGGAGGAGGAGGAGGAGGAGAGGAGGAGGCGGAGGCGGGAGGAGGGAGGAGGAGGAGGAGGAGGAGGAGGAGGAGGAGGAGGGAGGAGGAGGAGGAGGACGGAGGAGGGAGGAGGGAGGAGAGGAGGAGGAGGAGGAGGAGGAGGAGGAAGGGGGAGGAGGGAGAGGGAGGAGGCAGGAGGGAGGAGGAAGAGAGAGGAGGAGAGGAGAGGAGAGAGGAGAGGAGAGAGGAGAAGAGGAGAGAGGAGAGAGAGAGAGGAGGAGAGGAGAAGAGGAGAGAGGAGAGAGGAGAGAGGGAGAGAGGAGGAGGAGGAGGAGGTGGAGGAGGGAGGAGGAGGAGGAGGAGGAGGAGCAGGAGGAAAGGCTTTCCTCCGACTCTCCCCCTTCTCCGCCCTCGCCGATCCTGCGCGCGCCGCCGAGACTTCGAGATCGCCGCGGCCCGCGGGCTCGCGGCGCTCGCGCGGAGAAGCGGAGCCGTCGCGCGCGCGCCTGCTCTGCGGCGGCGCCGCGCGCCGGAGGTCCACCCGGCCCGGAGCTCGCTTCTCTAGAGGCCGCACCAGCACGGGGAGCCTCCGACAGCTTCTATGTGTGCAGAGGTGACGCACACACACGTGCACACACACACACACACATACACACATACACATACACATACACATACACATACACATACACATACACATACACATACATACACACATACGCACGCATACATACACATGCACATACACATGCACATGCACATACACCTACACATACACATACACATACACATACACATACACATACACATGCACATGCACATGCACATGCACATACACATACACATACACATACACATACACATACATACACATACACATACGCATACACACGCACACACACACACACACACACACACACGCGTACACTTGCGGAGGTCCGCGCGCTGTCCTTGAATCGGCGCTGGAACCCTTTCGCGCCAGGGAGGGGGTCCAGCGCAGATCCAAGAAATCCGCGCGGACCTCCGAGCGAATTTTCCTCGTGAGAGCACCTGGGGGCCGAGCGGCAGCCAGCATCCGAGGAGGGGGAACAACATGATGGAGATACCGACGGGAAACCAATCGTGTTCGCCTCTAGGGCGGCCTCTTGTAATCCTTGTGGTGCGTCTTGGCGGCCTCTTGGGCCGTCTTGCGGCCATCTTGGGCGTGTTGGAGAGATCTTCAGGCGACTCGGGGCCCTCATGGACCGTCTTGGGGGCTCTCGGGGCCCTCCTGGTCCGTTTTGGGGCCCCCCTGCCTCCGGAAGAGCCACGCGGGGACGCCCGCCACCACGCCCCCGAAAGCCCCCGCAGCGCCCGGCATTTGGGGCTCCGGGCTCCCTTGAAGAATATAGTTCATGATTCTATACGTCAGTCCCAGGGACTTGGGAGTACTGTGTGCCTCCAGGCACGGTGGCGGAGTGCAGGGGCAGTGGGACTGGGGCAGAGGGTCTGTCATCTGGTCGGCCTTTAGTCGCTTCGGCTCAAGACAGGCGCGCTTCAACAGAGAAAGACAAGTGCGACCCATTGTTGATGGCTCCATGTGGCGATAGCGACGGCACCGCGACGCGCTCTCCAGCACCCTGTGGAAGCTGACACGCCGCGAATAAGCCGCGGACTGAGTCAGGAAGACTCGTAGACGACGAGACGTATTTCGAGCTCTGCTCCTTCAAGGGTAGGGCAGCAAGCGCAGACGGCACCGCGGCTGCTCTGACCCCTGCGCTCGAGGATCGGATCGAGGAGTTGAGCGCTGCCGCGGGACCCGGTGGATCCGAGGCGTTTCTGGAGCACTGGGATCCGGGGGTTTATGGGTGAGGCCTGCGCCTTCCGCCCGCCCCCCGGGAGGAGGAGGAACAAAAAGAAGGAGGAGGAGGAGGAGGAGGAGGAGGAGGAGGAGGAAGAGGAGGGGAGGGGGGGAGGGAGGAGGAGGGGGGGAGGAGGGAGGAGGAGGAGGAGGAGGAGGAGGAGAGGAGGAGGAGGAGGAGGAGGAGGAGGAGGAGGAGGGAACGGTGGACGGGCGAGTTTTGGTGCTCCCCGCATCCTCGCCAGAAGCGACGCCCAGGCGAACCGTCGGGAGGAGGCGAACATGCCAACGATGCTGATCTCAGATGGTCTCCTGGGAGCCTCTCGGAGTCGCCTCGACGGTCTCCTGGGGCCCGCCCCGGGGGGCCTCGGGCGCACTCCTGGGGCTGTCTTCGAGCTCTTCTCGGGAGGCGCCTAGGCGAACCGTCGGGAGGAGGCGAACATGCCAACGATGCTGATCTCAGACGCCTCCGGGAGCCTCTCGGAGCCGCCTCGACGGCCTCCCGGGGCCCGCCCTGGGGGGCCTCGGGCGCACTCCTGGGGGCTGTTTTTTCGAGCTCCTCTCAGGAGGCCCTGCGCGCCGTCGTGGAGCCATCCCGGATGCCATCGGTCCAACAAGAGGGTTATCTTACAATCGTGCCTCCTCCTCCTCCTCCTCCTCCTCCTCCTTCTCCTCCTCCTCCTCCTCCTCGTCCTCGTCCTCCTCCTCCTCCTCCTCCCCTCCTCCTCCTCCTCCTCCGCCTCCTCCTCTCCTCCTCTCCTCCTCCTCCTCCTCCTCCTCCTCCTCCTCCCCGTCCTCCTCCACGTCGCCCTCCTCCTCCACCTCCTGCCCGTTTGGACCTCGGGCATGTGCCTCTGGGGCCTTCCCCTGGGGCGCTCCCAGGGCGCCCGAGGCGGCTTCGCGGGCCGTTCGGGGGGCGGTTCGGGGCCCTGCTGGCGGCTCTCCTGGGCGATCTTGGAGCGGTTTTGACCTGAGGCTTCCGAGGCTCATCGGAACCGCCGAAGTTGCGAGACGGCCGGCACGACTGGAAGCCGTGCCCTTTCTGAAGGTCGCGGTCCTCTCGGGGGCAGTCTTGGAAGCTCCGAGGCCGCCCGGGAGCCGTCCTGCGGACCCCTCGGGCTTCTTGGGAGGCATGCGCCAGCCTGCGCCAGCTTGGAGGCCATCTTGGGGCGGACTGGGGGGCATGATGGGCGACCATGAAACACATGGAGCCCCAGAGCTCCGTGATGAGCTCAGCCCCCCCCCCCCCCCTTCACATGTGATTCTGGAATCCCGTGGGGGGGGGAAGAGGGGGGAGGGGGCCGTCGGCCCATCCCCTGGCCCTGGCATCGCTCGGACGTGTGCCTTTTTTTCTCGGCGAGAACCATCCAGGACCATCCTGGACCATCGTGCAAAAAAAGCACGCACGAAACCGAGACATGCACGGGAAGTGGACGTCCGAGCGACGGCAAGTGGCACGCCTTCTCGCAGGCGCGGGCTGGCGGATTCCTGCGCGCGCTGCGGCCATGCCCTGTATGCGTCTTCGGCCAAGTGGCGCGGCCCGTGCGCCTGGCCGTCCTTCCGCAGACCGGTCTCCGAGCGCGCGCTGAGTGTTCGCCGCGTCGAAGGCTACAACAGCTACACATGCCATGTTGCGGAGGTGTTCTGTGCAGAGTGCGATCTGTTCTTGGGCCACAAGTTCGAAGACGCGCGGGAGAAAGGCGACACTGGGCCCGAGTGCACTGGTTGGCGGCACTGAGTCTTGTCCCGCTCATTGACCTTCCAGGGAAGCAGCGATGAGCGGAATGATGGCGACGCAGTAGATGAACCTGACAGCGCGTCGAAGGCTTAAACGTGTTGCCAGCAGTCGGCGTACCTGTCTCGTTTACCATTCATCCTGTAGCTAGTGAGGTGTCGCGCCAATGGATCAGCAGTCTTAAATCGAGATCCAGAAGGTGCGTGCTGAGTTCGTTTGCAGTTCGGTTTGGCCGCTGGAACTAGGGTTGGCAGTTATTGATTCACCAGATTGTTGGCACAATCGGCGACTGTTTGGCGGTTGAGACTGCGGTTGGCTCCCGCAGGCGCTGATCTGAGAAAAACGATGGAGAGAAGAAAGGGAGAGGATGAGTGAGAGACTTTGCAATGATGCCTGAGATGTACGGGGTCCCCTCAGGCTGTCTGGGGGCTCTCTTGAGTCTCTCTTGGGGCTCTCTTGCACCGTCTGCGGTAAAAAGCACATGAACCTGGCGGGCGCAGCGGAAAAAATCAGGTGGAAAGAATGGTGAAGACGAGCATAAAGAGTATGCGCCCGCCAGATGGTAAAACCGGCACGCCTGGAGCACCTTAGCCTGGAGTACCACCATTGTGGTTTTGTACCCCCCCAAGGTAGGCCTGCTGGACAGTATAACGGCAAAAAGGGTGTAGGCCTGCAGCAACTGGGTTACGCAATTCCCTGTGTCCATGGGGGTCAAGAGATGAGAAGTGAGCAAGTCAAAGCAGCCAGAGGAAAGAAGAGATGTATGCAGCCACTGGAAGTAAGTAAGCTGCCATTGGAAGAGCAGCTGCAATAGAGAGGTACCACATGTGGCCAGAGAGGGAGAGAGAGATGATGACGTCGCCACTCCCTGTCGCAACCCCGAGGCCAGTTTTTAGGGCGGGCCGGGCTTTCGCCTGAGATTTTCTCATCATTTATGACCTTGAAGCTTAAAACATGACAACAGTTTCACAAATGGATGCCGGGTCGTTTTCAACATGTGGTTCTCGCCTTAGCGCCGCGCGCATTCGTTTCAAGAATTTGAAGAGTTTCAGGAATTGAGGGCGAATGGTTTTCAAACCGTGGTTCTCGCATGTTCTCGCCTTAAAGAATTAGAAGAGCTTCACGGATTGAGGGCGATTCCTTTTCAACATGTGGGTCTCGCCGTAGCGCCGCGCTCATTCGTTTTAAACATTTCCAAGAGTTTCAAAGATAGAGGTATTCAAATTGTGGTTCTCATTTTAGCGCCGCGTACACTCGTTTGTAAATTTGCAAGCGTTTCACTACTTGAGGGCGACTCCTTATCAACGCGCACATTCGTGTCTAACATGTTGCAAGAGTTTCACGGGTTCCCATGGTCAACGCACCAGAAATGGGTGTTTGAAGGGTTCAGGGTTATGAGGGTGCAACAGTTACCTTTCATTCGCGGGGTTGACGTACCAGGAACGGCGTTCTGGCACGATTCAGGATCGTCAAGACGCAACAGTCAGGTTGTCCCGTGTCGTTGAACAGAACAAGGCTTTGGCATGCTCCAGAGTCTTCAAACGGCTGTCTTCCGACGAGGCAGTTCCCTAAGTGGAAATGAGCCGTTGTAGGGGCCTACGAAGAGGGAGCTTGGAGGGAGGGCTAATCCCAACATCATTGATGACTCTTGGGTTTACACTGGTCCTCCTCCTCCTGCGTCTCCCCTCCTATTCCTTCCTCCCTCCCTCCCTCCTCCCTCCTCTTCCCCCTGCCTCCCTCCTCCCCTCCGCCTCCCCTTCCTCCTCCTCCTCCTCCTCCTCCTCCTCCTCCTCACTCCTCCTCCTCCTCTCCTCCTCGCCTCCTCCTCCTCATCATCCCTTCCCTTCTCCTTCCTTCTCCTCCCTTGCCTACTCCTCCTCCTCCTCCTCCTCCTCCTCCTCCTCGTCCTCCGCCCCCCCCCATCCTATTCCTTCCTCCCTCCCTCCTCCCTCCTCCTCCCCCTGCCTCCCTCCTCCCCTCCTCGTTCTCCTCCTCCTCCTCCTCCTTCTTCCTCCTCCTCCTCCTCCTTCTTCCTCCTCCTCCTCCTCCTCCTCCTCCTCCTCTCGCCGCCTCCCTCGGCTCTCAGGCGGCGGAGCGACCCCCCACAGGGGCGGCCTCGAGCGGCGCGGCGGCGCGCGCGCGGCGCGCCGCCGCGCCCCGCGCAGGGCGCCGTGCCCCGCCGCCGCTCGCCCGCCGGCCACGCCGCGGCCCCCTCCTGCTCTTCTTCCTTCTCTTGAAGAGGAGGAGGAATCCTCCTCCTCATCCTCCTTTCCCTCCTCTGCCTTTCCTCCTCCTTCTCTTCCTCCTCCTCCTCCTCCTCCACATCCACATCCACCTCCTCCTCCTCCTCCTCGTCCTCCTCCTCCTCCTCCTCCTCCTACTACTACCTCATCGGTGAGCCTCCCGATCCTCATCATATTCCTCTTCCTCGTCCTCCTCATCGTCCTCCTCATCCTCCTCCTCCTCCTCCTCCTTCTCCTTCCTCCTCATCCTCCTCCCTCATCGGCGGACCTCCTCCTCCTCCTCCTCCTCCTCCTCCTCCTCCTCATCATCATCATCATCATCATCGTCCTCCTGCTCCTCCTCCTCCTCCTCCTCCCTCTCATCATCATTATTATCATCATCATCATCATCATCATCATCATCATCATCATCATCATCATCATCATCATCATCATTATCATCATCATCATCGTCATCAGCATCAGCATCATGATCATCATCATCATCAGCATCACCATCATCATCAGCATCATAATCAGCATCATCATAGTCATAATCATCATCCCTCTCATCATCATCATCATCATCATCATCATCATCATCATCATCATCATCATTATCATTATCACCATCATCATCACCGTCAGCATCACCATTGTCATCAGCCGCAGCATCAGTAATACAATCATCCCCAGCATCACCACCATCGTCATCATAGCATCAGCATCATCATCATCATCATCATCATCAACATCATACGCATCATCTGTATCATCATCATAATCGCATCGACATCATCATCATTATCATCATCGTCAGCATTATCATCAACATCATCAGTTTTATCATCACCATCATCACCATCATCGGCATCATCATCAGTAGCATAAGTATCCTCATCATCGGAGTCACCATCATCCCAACTCGCATCATCTTTATCATCATCAGCATCATCATCAGCATCATCATCGTTCCCATCATGATCATCGTCAGCATCGTCGTCAGCATCATCATCATACGTATCATCATCATCATCATCGTCATCGTCGTCATCGTCGTCAGCATCAGCACCATCATCAGCATCATTAGCATCACCAGCATCATCATCATCACCATCTACATCATCATCACCATCACCATCGTCATCATCATCATCATTATTATCACCATCATCATCACCGTCAGCATCACCATTGTCATCAGCCGCAGCATCAGTAGTACAATCATCCCCAGCATCACCATCATCGTCATCATAGCATCAGCATCATCATCATCATCAACATCATACGCATCATCTGTATCATCATCATAATCGCATCGACATCATCATCATTATCATCATCGTCAGCATTATCATCAACATCATCAGTTTTATCATCACCATCATCACCATCATCGGCATCATCATCAGTAGCATAAGTATCCTCATCATCGGAGTCACCATCATCCCAACTCGCATCATCTTTATCATCATCAGCATCATCATCAGCATCATCATCGTTCCCATCATGATCATCGTCAGCATCGTCGTCAGCATCATCATCATACGTATCATCATCATCATCATCATCATCATCATCATCGTCGTCGTCGTCGTCGTCGTCATCGTCGTCAGCATCAGCACCTTCATCAGCATCATTAGCATCACCAGCATCATCACCATCACCATCTACATCATCATCACCATCACCATCGTCATCATCGTCATCATCACCACCACTATCGTCACCATCATCAACATCAACAACATCATCATCTTCGTCCTCATCCTCCTCCTCATTCTTACTCCTTCTCCTCCTACCTCCTCTCCCCCCTGCGTCGGGGGGGGCAATTGATGCTCTGCTGGGTGCCGTCTCCTGGTGCTCCGTCCTACGACGCGGGGACACTGCCAATCAGTCCACGCAGCGGCAGGGGGCGTGACAAACCGGTTCACGTCGTTCTAGCACCAGCTGCGTGGCTCTCTGTCCGTAGCATGTGGCGCCTTAGCTGCGCCCGTGGCGCTGGTGCCATGCTCCGCGCTGGCCATCAGGTAATTACGGGGATTGCGCATTCGGCATTCGGTTGAGAGGCGGGGTCTGTAAGTGCCATGCCTTGTGTCCGTTCACCTTGGGGAACCAACCTAGTTGCACATGGTAGTCGATTTGGCAGGTGCTGATGGTCGGAAAATTATCCTCAAGGTGACCCGACGGTCCCCGTACGAACCATGCCATCTCGGCTGGGCGGCGAGTCGCTGAGCGACGAGGTGTGGCCGTATCCCCTAGCCGGCCTTCGGGACAGGTGTTCTGTCACGGAACTGGACAGTGACCTGGCGCCCAGTCCATTTCCACGTGTCAGAGCTGCCTTTGAATGACTCCATGACTTCTCCTCCCTCTTTCTTTTCCTTTTCCTCCTCCTCCCCTCCTCGATTGATTCTCATCCCCCCCTCCACATCTCCATCCTCCTCTCCCCCTCCTCCCCATTGCAAGCCTCCCCTTTTCCTTCACTCGCCTATCCCTTCTCCTCCTGCTTCTGCTGTCTCTTGCACAGTTTCACAATAGGAATACTATTATCCTCTCTCCTCCGAATCTGTCCAGCGAGTAGCCGCCCCCTTCCGCGTATGGCTTGTGTGACGCATGTTTTGCGCGAGCGACCTTTTCTTTCGTGTTTGTTGATTTCGATCCTTCCTTGTCATGTTTTTAGGAACAATATTTGTACGAACCAGCTTTCCATATGGTTGTTTGCCATCCGATTGTTTACAGTGTTTCCCACATTGTGCTCTCGCTGCAGCGTGGGCATCATTTTCGGATCGGCGCTGTGCTCCCGTTGTTTAGAATGGCTCTCCCGCCTCAGCGTGTGCCACTTGTCTGTTTCCCACAGGTCTCGGAAGCACCACGCGTCACACAGGTCCCACAGGACTCCACAAGTTTCGCAGGCCTCGCAGGCCTCGCAGGCCTTAGAGGTCCGACGGGTCCGACAGGTCCCAGAGGTGTCGCATGTCTCACGGGTCCCACAGGAGTCCCCCAGGTCCCAGAGGTTCCGCAGGTCCCCGCCAGTGCCACGGGTCTCGCAGTCCCCACGGGTCACAGATGTCCCCAGGTCGCACATGTCCCACAAGTTTCTCCCTGTTCCCGACTGCGCATAACACGACGGGGTCTTCCTGTGACACGCGTCCACGGAGAGAGAGAGAGAGAGAGAGAGAGACAACATCCGCGCAGGAGGAAGGGATGGGAAAGAGTGATAGGATGTTCGATGTGGCGCGAGCGCTCCTAACTTGTCTTCCTCCTCTCGCCTTCCCCCCTCGCTCGACGGCAGCGAGGGGCCGAGGGGGGGGGGGCGGGAGCGGCGAGGACAGAGGCTCGAGCTCTCGGGAGCGTCCTGCTGCTTCTTGTTGGGAGCGCCCGCGTCGCCACAGGCCAGACTCCCCTCGCTGCTCTGGCCACGATGAGCCCCGGAGGGGGCCCGGGGGCTGGGTTTGAGCGGGCGTCGGCGGGGGATGAGGAGGAGGTCTTCCCCCCTCCGCCCTCCCTCTCTCCCCCTTTCTCGACCTCCCGCTCGCTCCTGTCCCCATCCCCATCCCCCGCCTCCCCTCGTCTTTTGAGCGGGAAACGGCAGGGGATGAGGAGGGGGTCTGCGGAGGTCTTCCCCCCTCCGCCCTCCTTCCCTCCCCCCTTTCTCGTCCTCCCGCTCGCTCGTCCCGTCCCCATCCCCATCCCCCACCCCACCTCCCCGCTTCCTCGTCCGCCTGCCCCCCCCCCGCGAGGAGGAGGAGGAGGAGGAGGAGGAGGAGGAGGAGGAGGAGGAGGGGCTGTGCCGCGGAGCCTTTTTAGTTTCGCTCGTGGTCCGTTCGTTCGTGGTCCGTTCCTTGCCGCCCTGGCCTCCCTCCCAGGCCTCCCCCCCCTGGGCCGCGGCATCCTCTGTGTTTTTGCTTGTGGCTCGACCCTGACCTCCCTGCCCCCCCCCCTCCCACCTCTCCCTCCTGGCCGCGGCTGCCGCCTCCTGGAGGAGGAGGAGGAGGAGGAGGAGGAGGAGGAGAGGAGGAGGGGAGGAGGAGGAGGAGGAGGAGGAGGAGGAGGAG
>CAUYUJ010003854.1:26163-48804 GCA_963575745.1 Prorocentrum cordatum | reverse complement strand
CCATTCCCGGGCCACATTTTGAATGCCCGGAGCCAACTGTAGGCCACTTCGTGCTCTTCGAGTTCCCAGAACTCCATTCCCGGGCCACATTTTGAATGCCCGGAGCCAACTGTAGGCCACTTCGTGCTTTTCGAGTTCCCAGAACTCCATTCCCGGGCCACATTTTGAATGCCCGGAGCCAACTGTAGGCCATTTCGTGCTCTTCGAGTTCCCAGAACTCCATTCCCGGGCCACATTTTGAATGCCCGTAGCCAACTGTAGGCAACTTCGTGCTCTTCGACTTCCCAGAACTCCCATTCCTGGGCCACATTTTCAGCAGGGGCAATAGCACGACGAGGAGGAGGACGAGCAAGACCAGGAGGACGAGGACGAGCAGGAGCAGGACGAGGAGCAGGAGGAGCAGGAGAAAAAGGACGAGCAGGAGGAGGAGGAGGACGAGCAGGAGGAGAAGGACGACCAGGAGGAGGAGGACGACCAGGAAGAGGAGGAGGAGGAGGAGGAGGGGAGGGGGAGGACTACCAGGAGGAGGAGGAGGAGGAGGAGGAGGAGGAAGAGGAGGAGGAGGAGGAGGAGGAGGAGGAGGACGAGGAGGAGGACGAGGAGGAGGAGGAGGAGGGGAGGGGAGAGCTGCCTTCTCGTCGAGATGCTGTTCGACCCAGAGATGCTCCTACACATGGCTGTTAGGTTGCTTTGCAGGGATAATTTTTTTTTTGGGGGGGGGGCTACTGTCTTGGCACACTGTGCCAGTTCCGGCGTGTGCTGCTTGGGCCAGTCGACGTTCGGTTGTCAGTTGTTGTCCCATCCTCACTCTTTCCAGCCTCCTTGGAACAAGCTGCCGCGCTGAAGACATGTTTCACGTTCTGCACGGCCTTCGTTTCGACAGCAAGAGGGATGGCAGAGGACATGATGGACGGCAGAGAGGAGGAGTAGAGGGAGGAGTTGATTCCTCGCCCTGCGTCTCCCTTCCATTCCTCTGATTCCTTATCTCATGCTCCCGTCCCTCCCTTCGCTTGATCGTGGAGTTGCGGCTAGGTATGGCATCGAAGGTTGCGAGTAAAATCCCTTATGCTACTAGTTGATTGTTTCATGCACGTCTTGCTCGTGGGGCCGCGCATGTACTCGCGAATCCCGAGGAGTAAGATCACAGTGTTTCACATCTGGGCTCTGAACCATTCGGCTTCCGTTCGCGCGTATCTGTCTTGAACAGATCGCATTTGCACCTGTTGCCAGAGCACGTTGACACTTATCCTTTGGCGTTACCTGCAGTTGCCAATATTTCGAGTCGGCATGTTAGGAGTTGGGGGCGACAATGAGATACATGCTATAACAGTGATGCACGAGACACGAGACAGAGACATAGAGAGATATTATCATAGGTGTGTGAATAGCGATAAGTATACATATATATATATATATATATATATATATATATTATATACTGCAGTGGCGCTTCGCGCCATGAACCTTGGTCCTGTAAGTTTGGTATACAGGCGGACTAGCAGGAAGGTCAAGCCGACAATTTAGCGATAACACCTTGTTGCCTTTTCCGGCATCGCCGCTATGATACTGTTATTCGTTATCCTTCCTCCATGCTTCTTTTTCCTCATGTTCGCCATGCTCTGCGCATTCTCTCCATCCTCCTCAGCTCTTTTTGCGGAAGCTCCTCCTTGGAGTGCCTCTGGGGGCCTCACAAAAGTTGTTTCAGGCTTTCTACAGGCCTTCTGGAGACCTCCTGGGCGTGTTCTGGGGGCCTCTGGGGGCTTCCTCGGGCCACCCTGCCTCCAACCGCGGTCTCCATGACCGACCGGGTCACGATTTGGAATGCTTCGGAGGGTGTCTTGGGGCCATCTTGGGCCGCCATGGGGCTCTCTGAGGGCCATCTTGGAACCCTGTTGTGCCGTTTTGGGGCTCTCTTGGACTGCCTGGAAGCCCTTTCGGATGGTTGTGGGGCGTTCTTGGAGCCTCCCAGGCGGCTTCGGACGCCCAGAAGACCGCCGTCTTGGAGCGTCGGGAAGCCGAAAAGAGGAGAACCCCAAAATTCACCAAAAAGCAACACAAATCAATGATTTTTGCCTCTTGGGGCCTTCTTGGGAGTGCTCTTGGAGGCCTCTTGGGACGTTTCGGGACGATCTTTGGGGGTATGACGGCTTCTTGGGGATCGTCGTGGACCGTATTGGGGCTCTCTGGGGTCGTTTCGGGAGCGCGCCACGCCCTGCGAGGCCCGGGGTGCCGCTTCGAGGCCCGTCTGGAGTGTCCCAAAGCCCCAGATCCCTGGAGTCCGGTTTTGGGGGGGGTCCCCCCGCCCGGGCTTATAAAAATACAGGAAGGGGAATATCGAGGGAGATAGAGGCATAAATAGAGATAGAGAGAGAGGGACAGAGAGAGAGAGAGAGCGTCAACGAGAGAGAGAGAGAGAGAGATAGAGATCGACAGGGAGATACGAGAGGCGCACCCATCTAGACAGCGAGAGAGAGAGAGAGAGAGAAAGACATGCCACGACACACACACACACACACGTACACATACCAATACTTACACATCGTGCATATGCAAATACCTAAACATATGTCTGTGCGTGTACACATCCATGCACATGCACACACATCTACATATACACGTACATACAAACATGTAAGTGTATACATGTATACACATGAATATGCATATGTCGTCAGACAGGCAGATCTGCATACAGACAGCCAGGCGTACATGTTGACCAGCGTGGACCCCAATCAGCGCCCCCGAGGCGCCCACGAGCGCGGGCGAAACCTCGGCTGACCCACCCAGCGCACGAGGCGCCCACGAGGCGCCCAGCGAGGGAGAGGGAAAGTGAGAGAGAGAGAGAGAGACACACAGAGAAAAAGGGAGGAACAGAGACAGAGAGAGATAATATGTGTATATGTATTTACAAGACTTGAAGCTCGCTGCGCTTCGCTTGGAGGTCTTGGCACGATGCGCTGGCGTGCAGTGTGCGAGTGAAGTGCGACTATGCGGGCTGAAGCGTCGGCGATGGGCAGGGGCGGGGATGGGAAGGTCACGGGCGCATGGGCGTCGGCCCATGGAGTGCGCGCGCGCCGTGCGCGCGCGCCGAGTTGGCAAGGGGCGATGCACGCGACGGTTATCGACGATAAGATTAGGCGGGGATGCAACGCCGAGGGCAGGGGAAGGGAGAGGTGTGGTAAACGCGGGGCATTCGGGACAACTTCAGGATTCGGGGGCCCGATTGGGGAAGACGGAGGGGTCGGAATCCTTCTTGGCTGGTGGGACACAGGGGGTTGGGAAGGTCAGGGGCAGCGCCTGTGGACAGGGTGTTTACAATGACGGTGACCACGATGATGATGACGTGATTGTGGCGACGACGGAAGTGGCATGCGCAGGGGACGGGAGGGGCAGGGGCTCGCCAGCCTGGATCGAGGGAGCGGCCCGAAACTTGGAACGCCTCCCCTCAGCCCGACGTGGCCTTTCTCTCGGCGTCTTGCGTGCGTGCTCGGATCTGCAAATCTACACACAACAGACCTCGTGCCAGCGAAGCGGTCTGGACGGCTGCTTGCCCGCGTGCTTCCTTCCCTGTCCGTTTGCGCGCGCGGCCGCTGTTTCATTGGCCTGCGCGCGCGTGGCTTGCATTGTCGTGCCCTCCTGTCTTGCTGCAAAGAGAAAATATCTACACTGCCCCATGCCTGCAGTCCGCGGAACACCTGGTCGGGTCCAGATGTTTCGAAGCACATCAACGATTTGGGTCTCGTGGGGCCCTCTTCGGAGGCCTCTCGGAGGCCTCTTGGGCCGTCGTCAAGTCATCATAGGCGTCTTGGGCAGATTATTCGGCGATTTCGGGCCCTTTGGACCGTCTTGGGAAGCCCAACTGGCGGGCCAGATAACCCCCGAGGAACACCTAGGGCCTCCGGGGACTGGCCAGGGAGAGCCCCGCGGGCCCCTGGGGCCGCCAGATTCTATTGGGGGGGGGCCGCCCATCCCCGGGGATCTCCTGATGTGAGATAATAAAGATTAGGAATATATAATAGATATATATATATTATATATATATATATATTATATATATATATATACATACACACACACAAAAAAAACGCCCCCCTCCCTGGGAGCGCCCCCCACCTTCGTGACATCTGGGGGTGGCTCCCGGCACCGCGCCCCCGGGCCTCCCAGGGCGGCCCCAAAGCGCCCCAGGACGGTCCAAGACGCCCCCAAGGGGCCCCCAGAACGCGAAAGGACGGCCCAAGACGCTCCAAGCTAGCCCGAGACATACCTCCGACGGCTTTCCAAGCTCCCAGGAGGCCTCCAAGAGTCGAGATCCCACGAGTGCACCTGTCCTGCCTAGCTACAACGTCAGCGCGCGCGCGCCAAGAAAGAGGCAAAAGAGGGGACCCCCCGAAGCCTTGCGAGCGCTTTGCCCCAATGTGGCCCCAAGGTTCTCCCAGAAGTTCTCGAGGCGCCCACCAGATGCCTGCGGAGGGTTCCCAGGAGGCACCGAAAGCCCCCCACGAGGCCCCGAAAGATTCCCAAGACGGCGCCAGAAGGCCTCCAGAGGCGTCCCAACAGTCCACGGTCTGTATCCAGGAAGCTTCTGACCTACGGCCCAGGCATGGCAATTGGAAAAAAGGGAATCAAACGAATTTCTTGCGATTTCGAACTTACCCTGCTTATTTTTGCACAACAGACCATTAGTTAGGGCCCCCGGCCGTCGAGGGCCCCAAATCTGCGAACACCGAAAGGAAATTGATGATGTTGTGGTTTCCGTATTTCCCCTTCTATACGCTTCCGAGGCTTCTTCAGGGACTCGAAGACGGTCGTTATATGCACCAGGCACTTCAACAATTTATGTTCCATACGTTAGCCTGTCGAACCCAGCTAGAACTTGAGCGCGCGCGAAGCGCGCGATGGTTCTAGTGTATGTATGTATGTGTATATATACACGTTTATGTTTATGTATATGTATATGAATGTGTATATGTATGTGTATATGTATACATATATATATGTATATATGTATATATATATATGTATATATAGATTAGTATATGTATATATATATATATGTATATATGTGCATGTGTATAGGTATATGTTTATGTATATGTATATGTATATGTATATGCATATGTATATGTATACGTGTATATATATAAATGTATATGTATATGTATATGTATACGTATGTGTATATGCTTACGTATATGTATACGTATATGTATATGTATACGTACATGTATATGTATGTGTATGTGTATGTGTATGTGTATGTGTGTGTATATGCATATGCATATGCATATGTATATGTATATGTATATGTATATGTTTATGTATATGTATATGTAGATGTTTATGTGTGACTATATGTATACGTGCTTGTATATGTATGTACACATATTTGCTGACTTCGCGAGCAGGGGGCCATGAGCGTGGAGCTCGCCGTGCAATGCACGAAGCTCCCGGAGTGGCTGCTGGCACGGAGAGTCATCCCAGATAATTACGCCACCCTGATGCCCGGGATCGACGCCAAGGCTGGCCGAGGGGAGTTTCTCTACGCTGCTGCTGCTCCTTCCTCCTCCTCCTCCTCCTCCTCCTCCTCCTCCTCCTTCTCCTCCTCCTCCTTGGTGCGTTGAGCGGACTTCGAGCGCAAAGTAGGCTCGCAGCGTTCGACCTCCTCCTCCTCGTCCTCCTCGTCCTCCTCCCTACCTCCCTCTCTCCTCTCCCTCCCTTCTCGCGCTGCTGCTGCTGCTCGTCCTCCTGCTGATGCACAGGATCCCCCCCGGTGTCGCTCATATCCTCGCCCGTGCTCTGCCCCTCGGGGGGGCGCAGCTTGCCCGCCAGGGGCCTCTTCCGCTCGAAAAGTCGCCCCGCGTGCCCCAGCCGAGGCAGGAGAAGCGCAAAGGCCAGGCCTCCCCAACGGGGTCCGAGCAGTAAGTCGGGCCTGTCCCTCCACCAGAGCAATATTCGAAAGTTGTCGAAGATAGTCTGGGGACGATTCTCCTACAATGTCTGACTACTTTTGTTGGGCTATGTGTCATTTGTTGTCCGAAATCCGCCGGTAGGAGGACATGCCCGACCTGATCCGAGCAGCGGGAGCGGCAGGCTCAGGGGGGGGCGGGGGCGTCTGTGGCTCACGTGGCCTCGCCCGGGCGTGTACCGCTTCTCCTCGGCGAGGGCCACCGAGGGGCATCTTTCGGGTATGGCCAGGACCCCGGGCAAGGGGACCCGGTTAGTGGTAGGGCCCCGGAGCCTTCGAATTGGCCAGGATCGCTAAACCAGGTTTGCCGTAGCTGGTGTTTTTTCGGGTAACAGCAGTTCCGGTTAGTGGAAATGGGACGGGGGGGCGCCCCCGGTACAGATCACTAAACCAGGTTCCACTAAACCCAGTTCTACCAACGCCCGAATCTTGGGTCACCTCGAGGAAGGAAAAGGCCAGGCCTCCTCAACTCCTAGGCCTCCTAGATGGGGTCGGAGCAGATGGGGTCGGAGGATCGCGCCGCGTCGCCGATGCATCGCCGATGCCGCTCGATGTGCAGCCCAATTTGCTTCACGTCGACGTCGCCGATGCATCGCCCACGTCGGCGATGCATCGCCGGTGCATCGCCGATGCATCGCCGATGCGATCCTGACCCCATCTACTCCGACCACATCTAGGAGGCCTTGATCAACGGGGTCCGAGCAGCGGGAGCGTCAGTCGGCTGCGAGCGAGGGGGGGAAGCGAGAAGGAGAAAGGCCTTCTCAGAGGGCGGCGGGACTTCTCGGACGCCCTCGAGACTTCTGAGAACCGTTCTGCGTCTTCGGGGGAGCTCTTGGAAGCTTCTCAGAGGGCCAGGGGACTTCCGAGCCTTCTGAGAAAGGCCCGTCCATTCCCACTTCGCCTTCGGGCTCGCCGCCGAGCTAGGCTCAGGGGGGGGAACGTGTGTGGCTCACTTGGCATCGCGCGAACGTGCGCAGCTTTTCTCGGCGAGGACCATCGAGGATCATTTTTGATCATCTTGCGACAAACATCGGCGCACGGAACCAAAGCATGCACGGAGAATGGACGTCCGAGCGATGGCAAGCCGCGACGGCTCAAGCCGCGACGGCTTACGTAAACAAGTTTTATTGTGAAAGCTTGTGCTCGTGAATCCAGTCGGCCTCACGCTGTGTGAGCCGAGCCTTTCGATCTGCAGAGGGTGTTCAAAGCACGTGCGCTCGAGCCCTGCTGACCGGGTTGTGAAACACTTGCTGAGGAAAAGTGCAGCTGTCAGACGTCCGATCTGTCACCTCAGAGCTTGCTCATCGAAGGGGGAGCGCTGTCGCGTTTTTCGGGCACTCTCTTCGGTCCTCGGCGGCTCTTTCCAGCCTCGGGGTGCGCTCCGGCAGCTGCGCCTCCTGGCATCGCTCGGACGTGTGCATGTTTTTCCTCGGCGAGGACCATCGAGGAGCATCCTTGATCATCAGGCGAAAAAACCACGCCCGAAACCGAAAAGAGCACCGGGAAGGGACGTCCGAGCGGCGGCCAGGGGCCCGGCCAGCGAGCCGAGCAGCGGCCCGGAAGCCAAGGGGCCCCCCTCCCCCGCCTCTCGGGGGCCCGGGCCTCCCGGGCGGGGCCCGAGCAGAGATACAGTCGGGGCCTTGAAGAAGGAGCCCCTTTACGTGGGGGAGGGGCTCGGTGTTCCTTGATTGTTCTGCAGTTTGCCCTTCTGTTTTCCTGTGAGATTTTCGATGGGAGGTCGAAGGCTAACTTCTGGAGAGAAGGGGCCCCGTTCCTTATCTTGGGTTCCTTAGGTCAACGCCCCGACGGTAGAGGGTCGGAGGGTCGCCTCGCCTCGCCGGTGCCTCGTCGGCGAGGCTCGAGCGTGGGGTCCGACTGCGCCGGCGTCGCCGACGCTGGCGCGGGCATAACTCAGAGCGTGAATTACCTACCCCGCTTTCGCTTCCAGGCAAAACCAAGCCATACCACGCGCCTCCTCGTCAAGCGGCCTGACCAGCACAGGCCGTAGTTTGGCATCGCTTGGTATCTCTTGGAAGCGAGGGTGGTCAAAAGCGAGGTCGGTCTGTTTTCCCCCTAGTATAGGGGCCCGAGTGGCCAGCGCGGCGCACGCGCACGGGGCACGCGTGCGCAGCACAGGGGGGCCACCTGCGGCTGCGACGGCGGGCGCGACTCCACGGGCGATCGCGAAACTGCGTGCAGGCAGGCAGCCAAAAGCCCCTGGCGGCAGCCCTGGCCGGGTCCGTGGCGGTCTCGGCGCCCAGCGCCGCCTCCGGTAGCAACCCCAGGGCCTGATTGGGGCGGTCCGCGCGCCACGGGCAAGCCAGCCTGCAGGGCCGCCGCCGCGGCCTGCGGGCGCGGGGCGCTACCACTGGGGGCTGTCCATGCGCAGCCCCCAGCGTTGCCACCCACCCCAGCCCTCGGCAGCCACGCGTGAGCGAAGAAGCCATGCGAGCGGGAAAAACCCGAGCGGTTGAACAGAACGGTCTGACTCCCTCAGACTGGCTTTGCTGTCTCGTTCGCTCGTGTCCCGAAGAAGGAGGAGGAGGAGGAGGAGGAGGAGGAGGAGGAGGTGGGCAGCTACGCTACACAGATCCGCCCCGTTCCGCTCTCCGCCCTCCCACAAAGGTGGAGAACAGTCTGAGGAGGGGGGGGGAGGAGGAGGAGGGCGGCGAACCTATTTCACTGTCCGATCCCTACGGTGGGGGCGTTCGTCAAGGAATGTGCCCAGGAGGCCTCAGTTCCCAGGGGCTTCCCTCGCGATGGGGGAACCAGTCGCGTCCATGGCCAATCCACGATGGGAGCTCCACGATTGGAGTTCTTCGAGGAGGAAGGACGCGGACTTAGAACATGACTCGATCCCTGGTATTCCTACCTGCCCTGGTACGTCCCTGTTGAAACGCAACATGTCCCGTGTTCAAGACGTCAGTGTTCACACGCTGCGTGCCGGCTCGGCACGTGTGGGCCCACATCTTGGCGAGCGCGTCGCGCCAGATCTACGCTTTCAGCACATGTGTTGAGCTCCGTGTCAGCGCGCTGCGGGTGGTGTGCTGCGTAGAGGGGCAGGCAAGCTGATAGTAATTCTGCTCTGCAGCCCACTCGACGTGCTCATTCTCCCGCTTCGCCCCGCCCGCGCGAAGCAGCGGCGGGCTGGGAGGGGGGCCAGGCCCTGGAGGAAGCAGTGAGCGACGCTGACGACGACGACGACGGCGACGACGGCGACGGCGACGGCGACAACGACGACGACGACGACGACGACGACGACGACGACGACGACGACGACAACGACGCGAAGCAGCGGCGGGCCCGGAGGTGGCCCAGGCCCTGGAGGAGGCCGTGAGCGACGCCACGGCCCAGGCTCTCATCGGGGAGCACCGGGAGGCCCCTCCCCTGTGCCGCCTGGCGTCGTCGTCGTCTTCGTCCTCGTCCTCGCCCTCGCTTCGTTGTCGTCGTCGCCGCCGCCGCCGTCTACGTCGCCCTCGTTGTCGTCGTCGTCGTCGCCGCGGCCGCCGCCGCCGTCATCGGCGGCGCCGTCGTGCGACGGGGGGTGCCAGGGGCAGGGGGAGGGGGAGGGGAGAGGGGGAGAAAGGCTGATGATGATGATGATGATGATGATGATGATGATGATGATGATGATGATGATGATGATGATGATGATGATGATGATGAGATGATGATGAGATGATGATGATGATGATGATGATGATGATGATGATGATGATGATGATGATGATGATGATGATGATGATGATGATGATGGTAATGATGATGACGGTGATGATGATGCTGATGATGATGCTGATGATGATGCTGTTGATGATGATGATGATGATGATGATGATGCTGATGATGCTTCTGATGCTGCTGCTGACGATGATGGTGGTGACGATGATGGCGATGATGATGCTGATGATGGTGATGGTGCGGATGAGGGTGATGATGGTTTTGCTGCTGCTGATGATGGTGGTGGTGATGATGTTGATGATGGTGATGATGATGATGCTGATGATGATGATGGGATGATGATGATGATGATGATGATGATGATGATGATGATGATGATGACGGTGATGGTGATGATGATGATGATGATGATGAGGAGGAGGAGGAGGAGGAGGAGCAGGAGGATGATGATGATGATGATGATGGTGGTGGTGGTGATGATGATGATGATGATGATGATGATGATGATGATGATGATGATGATGATGATGATGATGATGATGATGATGATGATGATGATGATAGGGTCATCATGGTGATCATGATGATGACGAGGTGGAGGAGGAGGAGGATGATGAGGATGATGAGGAGGAGGAAGAGGAGGAGGAGGAGGAGGAGGAGGAGGATAACAACAATGCTGGTGACGACGATGGGAGGAGGAGAGAGGATGAGGAGTAGGACTTGCCTGGCCCCTGGGAGGGGGATTAGGAGGAGCACGAGGGAGCAGGCTCACTCCGAGCGTGTCAGCTCGCGCCCACCGCACATCGGGCTGCTGGCGGTCGGCCAGAGCTGGTGCCAGAAAGGTCACTCGAGGTGCTCCACCGCACATCGCGTTGCCAACGTCGTCGGGGGGAAGCCCCACCCGAACGTGCCAGAGGCCCAGGCGTTCGCCAAGTGGCCTTCGGGTCGGACCTTGCGTGTGGCTTCCCGAGCAGCCCTTGGGACCGATGGTCGTGTTTGTTGGTTGCCTTGCAAGTGCTCCTCCAGACTCTGCGGACAAGGCCGACGGGCACCGTGCGAGCTCGAGCACGAGGGAGCACACGCCATCCCTGCCTGGTGACTCGAGCGGAGGTCCGCGGGCCGCCGCAGCGCGACTCGACGGACCCTGCACTGCCACAGCACGCGGGCCTGCATCTGCGTCTCGAGACTCCCGTGCGGACCCAGCACCGCTCCTCCCGAGCTCCTCCTCGTCCGCCCCCTCTCCCTCCCTCCCGTCCCTCCTCCTCGCTGCCTTCTCCTGCCTTCGCCCTCTCTCTCTTTCTCTCGCCTGCCGCCTTCCCGCCTCTTCCCTTCGACTGCTTCGCTCTCTCTGGGTCCGCCTGCATGATTCCGTATCCCCTCTTCTCTTCGCCCATTGCTCACTATTCCGTTCTCTTTCTTCCGTCCTTCGCCCCCTCGCTTGCCGCCCGCAGCCCGCGCCGCGAGGCCATGTCCTACTTTGCGGCCAGGGACATCTACGAGGCCATCGCCAAGTCGCCCGAAGGAGGGGCAGGGTTTAGCAGTGGAGGGTGGGCGCAGCCGGGAGGCGTCATGTGGTCGTGGATTCCGTGATGGAGCGGGCCCCGTGTCCCTTGCTCCCGTGGAGCTCTAGCCTCGACCATAGCAGGGGAAGAAGGGAGAGGGGGGGGGGGAGGAGGAGGAGGAGGAGGAGGAGGCGGAGGAGGAGGGGAAGGAGGCCGACGAGCCGACGAGGAAGAGGAGGAGGAGGAGGAGGAGGGGGAGAAGGAGGAGGAGCAGGAGGAGCAGGATGAGGAGACACAGGAGGAGGAGGAGGGGGAGGAGGATGGCTGCGGGCCAGGGGGGGGAGGCTGACGGGAGGAGAAGGAGGAGGAGGACGACGACGAGGAGGAGAAGGAAGAGCAGGAGGATATGGAGGGAGATTGGGATGATGTTATCATTGCTGCTGATGAAGACGATGATGATGACGACGACGGTGATGATTATGCTGATGATGGTGATGGTGCGGATGATGGTGATGATGATGCTGCTAATGATGATGGCGGTGGTGATGATGATGTGGAGCAGGAGGAGGAGGACGATGATGATGATGATGATGCTGATGCTGTTGCTGACTACGATGTTGATGCCTTCTTAGGCCGAGGATGATGATAACGATGATGATGCTGATGATGATGATGATGATGATGACAATGGTGATGACGAGGGCGACGACGACGACGATGGTGATGACAATGCTGACGTCGATGGTGATAGTGATTAAGATGATGATCTTGATGATCATGATGGTGGTGATGGTGATGGTGATTGTGGTGATGATGGTGACTGTGATGACGATGATGATGATGAAGATGCTGATGATGATAATGCTGACGATGATGGTGATAGTGATCATAATGATGAAGAGGATGATCATGATGCTGATGATGCTGATTGTGATGGAGATTGGATGCTGATGATGATGGTGATGTTAATGGTGATGGTGATGTTAATGGTGATGGTGATGATGCTGATGACGATGAGGATGATTTTGCTGATGATAATAATGCTGCTGATGCTGATGATGCTGGTGATATTGCTGGTTACAAGGTTTATGATTAGGCTGATGATGATAACGACGATGATGGTAATGCTGATGTGGAGGGTGATGCTGATGGCGATTGTGATGCTGATAATGCTGATGATGATAGTGATGACGATGATGCTGATGAACATGATGATGTCGATGGTACTGATGATGGTGACGACGGTGATTTTGATGCTGCTTCTGATGTTGCTGGTTGCAATGTTCATGATTCGGCCGACGATGAGGATATGGTGCTGATGACGATGGCGACGACGATGATGATGATAATGATGATAATCATGATCATGATGCTGATGATGATGATCATCATCATGATAATGAAGATAATGATGATGCTGCTGATGACGGTGATGATGATGATGATCATGGCGATGGTGATGACGATGATGGTGATGGTGATGATGGCGGTGACGACGGTAATGTTGATGGTGAAGATGTTGGTGACGACGATGATGGTGATCGTAATGATGATGGTGATGATGACGATTATGCTGATGATGCTGATGATCCTGCTGACTACGATGTTGATGATCAAGATGACGATGGTAACAATGATGACCGCGATGATGATAATGATGCTGATGCTGATGATGCTGATGATGATGACGATGCGCGCGCTGATGATGATGATGATGAAGATGCTGATGACGATAATGATGATGGTGATGATGATGATGATGGTGGTGATGATGATGATTGACGCAAATGGTGCGGATGATGGTAATGACGGCATAGGTTTCCATGGCGACGACGACGACGATGGTTACGGCGGCAGCGGCGGCGACGACGACGAGGAGGAGGAGGGGAATGAGGACCAGTGTGAACCCAAGACTCATCAACGATGTTGGAATACCCCCCCGAGCTCCCCCTTCACAGCCCCCTACAAGGATTCATTTTCATTGAGGGAAGTGCCACATTGGGAATTAATCGTTCCAAGATCCTGAAGCGCCAAAACACTGTTTCTGGGTGTCTTGACGATCTTGAATGATTTCACAGCGCCATTTGGGGGACTTTAACACCGCGATTCAACGTAATTGCTGCGCCCTGACAATCCTGAACCGTCCCAAAGACATCGCCTCTGGTAGTTAACCATTGGAACCAATGGAGCTCTTGCAAATGTTTAAGAAAGAGAGCCACATTCTGAAAAGGAACCGCCCTCAGTCCGTGAAGCTCCTGCACATGTTTGACATGACTGTGCGCGGCGCTACAGCGAGAGCCACATTTTGAAGACCGCCCGCCCTCAATACATAAAGCTCTTGTTAGTTGCTTAAGGCGAGTGTGTGCGGCGCTATGGCGAGAGCCACATTTTGAGAACGAACTTCCCTTAATCCGCGAAGGTCTTGCAAAATGTTAAGGCGAAGGTGCGCGGCGCTCAGATGAGAGCCACATGTTGGCCCGCCATCCATCTTTGAAGCTTTTGTCATTTTGAAGCTTCAGGCTCATAGCGGGAAAGGAAGTTTCAGGCGACTCCCGGCCCGCCCGTCCGACTTGTTTCGGCGTGCGACAGGGAAGAGTCATGTATAGGGAGAAGGAATTAATGATGATGTTATTTGCGATGAGGAGGAGGAGGACGAGGAGGAGGAGGAGGAGGAGGGGGGGAGGAAGGGGAGGAGGAGGAATAAGAAGAGGGTAGCGGGTGGGAGGAGGATCAGAAAGGGGGAGGAGGAGGAGCAGGAGGGAGATGAGGAGAAAGAGGACGGTGATGGTGGAGAAACGAGGAGGGACATCAGATTGTTCGCGGTGGTCGCGAAGCGGTGTCCGCGTGGAAAGCTCAACGTTGGGGCGCTGGCGCTACTATTAGATTCATTGTTATCCTTGTTCGTACGGTTCATTTTTCTCTTACTCGTAATCCGTAAGGGCTTCGCCCCCATGCCGCCAGCCCCCTTCTCTCAGAATGGAATTTGCCAGAGCTATGTTGGGATGGCTGGACGCTGACGTGAAGCAACGTCGGGACTTCACGCGAGGTCCAATCTTAATTTACCAGGGTTTATGCCTTCGGTGGCGCGAATCGGATGTAGTTTACGATGGTTTATGGCATCGGGGGCGCGAATATGGCATGACTTGCAAGGGTTTGTGGCTTCGGGGACGCAGCGATTGCATGAGTTACAAAGGTTTACGGCCTCGGGGGCGCAACTATCATGTACTTCAAAAGGGTTATGGCCTCGGGGACGCGAATGTGGCATCATGTGTGAGGGTTTGTGGCCTCGGGGACGCACATCTTGTATACTTTGCGAGGGCGTATGGCCTCGTGGGCGCAACTATTGTGTAATGTAGAAGGGTGTATGACCTCGTGGGCGCGAATATTCAGTAATTGACGTTGGTTTATGGTTTCGGGGGCGCGAATATGGTGTAATTTAAATTACCCCTGTGCGACCATACCTAGAAGTTGGAGCCCCTCGGAAAGCAGCATTAGTCGCTATGCTATGCTATGATATGATATGATATGCTGCGCTATGCTATGTTCTCCTATGCTCCGCTATGCTATGCTATGCCAAGCTAAGCTAAGCTAAGCTATGTCATGCTGCGCTGTGCTATGCTATGCTATGCTAAGCTGCGCTATGCTATGTTATGCTATGCTAGGCTGTGCTATGATATGCTATGCTATGCTATGCTATGCTATGCTATGCTGCACTATGCTATGCTATGCTATGCTATGCTATGCTATGGTATGAGTGGCTATGCTATGCTATGCTATGCTATGCTAATGCAGCGCTGCGCTATGCTAAGCTAAGCTAAGCTAACCCTCTAGGCAGAGCCTACGTAGGGAATTACACCCATGCTAATGCTGTGCTGTGCTGTGCTGCGCTATGCTATGCTATGCTATGCTATGCTATGCTGCGCTATGCTGTGCTATGCTGGGCTTTGCTATTATATGCTGTGCTAAGCTGTGCTGTGCTACGCTCTGCTATGCTATGCTGTGCTCTGCTATGCTAAAGCTCGGCGAAGCTAAGATGAAGGTAAGCTAAACTAAGATAAACCTGAGCTAATATGAAGCTGAGCTAAGCTAAGATGAAATAAGCTAAGCTAAGATGAGATAAGCAACGCTAAGCTAAGGGAACGTCACTGGGGGAACCGCGGGGCGGATCCTGGGGGAACCGCCCAGGGCGTGAAGCACTGCCCGGCCTTTTAAGCCAACACGGTAAGAACCCTTCTAGGCAGAGTCTAGGTAGGTAAAAGGGTGTATGGCCTCGGTGGCGCATATTAGGTCATTTACGATGTTCTGTGGCTTCGGAGACGCGAGGCGACTATTGGGTAATGTATAAGTTTGTGGCCTCGTTGACGCACATCTTGCATAATTTACGGCGGACTATGGCCTCGGGGACGCAAATATCATGCATTTGTGCATGCCCCACGCCCCTCCTTTGGGACATGGAAAGTAGCTAGTAGAAAAGCTGGTTTGGGGCTCCCCCCTCACGCGTTCAGCAACAATTGACAGTGAGGAAGCAGAAAGCAGGACTGTAACAGTGGAAACTGGAAACTGCAACTGGCACAGGGGACTGCATTCCTCACCCTCGCAGCCTGGTGGCCCCGCAAGGGGGCCGGCGGATTCGTCTTCCCGCGCCATGTGTCAAGTCGTATTATTGTTGTTACTGCTCGTTTTCATCGCTGCCACTTTTTTTCACCTGACCTGTCGTGTCTTTACTCGCGAGTCACGCTACCTCCCTCTCTGTCCTCCTCCTCCTGCTACTACTCCTCCGCCTATGTACCCCTCCTCCTACCCCTTCTCGTGCTGCTGCTCACACTTCTGCCCCTTGTTCTGCTCTTCCTCCTCCTCATCCTCCCCCCCCCGCCTCTCTTCCCCCCCTTCCTCAGACCTCCGACGCCGTGGTTTTCATCGCGCGGTTCCCCAGCGGTTTGAGTTTGGGCCCCTTCTTGGGAGCCGGTCTCCCTTCCAAGCCGCCTGCTTACATCTGTTCACGGCCCCGGGGCCAGGCAAGCGCCCGCAGAGGCCGAACGTGTCCAAAGACGGTCTGTCGTGCCTTTGTCACAGTCTGCGAGGAGGTCAGGCTCCCCTCCCCCTCCTCGTCCTCGTCCTCCCCTCTCCTCCTCCTCCCCCTCCTCCTGTCCTCCTCCTCCTCCTCCTCCTCCTCCTCCTCCTCCTCCTCAAGAACAGATTTGGCTCAATCGCGCCCGCGCGGCGCCCTTGGGCCAGGCTCCGCACCTCTTCGCGGTGTTCTTGACTACGGGCTGTCGTTGCCACGCCGAGGGCGTCGCGACCAGCCCCGACCAAGTCGGAGCCAAACTTCGGGATGGGCCCTCGCCGACCTCGCTCTGCTGCGCCGCGGCCCGCTGCTGGGGCAGCACTCGCGGTGCCGTTCCTGGAGGACTGGACGCGCCGCTCGAGCTGCTCTTCGTGGCGCTGGAACAAGAGCTGGTGCCAGGCGCTCTGGCAATGCAGCTGCGGGACCGCCGTCGAGCCGTTCCGTCGGCACCCGCGGCGCCAGGCCTCCGCGGCTGCTCCAGCCAGCCTGGGCCGCGCGGGCTCCCTCGCCCAGTGCCCCTGGCGGCGACAGGGGCCCGCCGACGGCGACGCGAGCTCCACTGGTGGCGCGAGCAGGACCTCGGACCTGTCGTCCGTCCTCTCGCAGCTCGCGGCCTCGAAGGGCCAGGAGCCCCAGGCGGCCGCAGCCATCGAGCTGGTGCGGAAGCTGGTGGCGCCACCCCCGCCCGTGGTGGAGGCCAAGCCGCCCGACGAGGTCTTCCGCAAGGCGGCAGGGCTTCACAAGGAGGCGGCCAGGAAGCACCAGGGCGCGGTGGACGCGGTGATCAGGCTGGAGGACCAGCTCGCAGCGGCGCGCGAGAGGGAGAGCGCGATGGCCGTGGTGCTGGCGGAGGCGGAGCACTCCAAGCGGGTTGCCGCGGCGGCGGGGGCGCGCCAGGCCGCCGAGGTCGAGCGGCAGCAGGATCTCAGTGAGGAGATCTTCCAGCTCACGTGGGACCCAGGTGTCTTCTCGAACGTGAGCGACCTCTCGCCGTCCGAGCGTGAGGAGCTGAGGCAGCTCGAGTCCTCGCTCACCGCTGCCAAGGCTGACCTGGCGGGCAGGGCGAAGGCCATCAAGGACAAGTTCCAGCAGGTGCGCGCGGTGAAGATGTCACTGCGCAAGCGGAAGGGCTCCAACTCGCCCGACCGCCTCAGCGAGATCGACGAGGGCGACGCCGTGATGGGCGACGCGGTCCTCGGCGGCAAGGCAGCGGCTGACGGTGGCTCCACAGGTGGCGCCGTGGAGAAGGGCGAGACCTCCATCGCGCAGGCTGCTAAGCAGATCAGCGCCGCCAAGCTGTCTGCTGCGCGGGCCGCCAAGACAGCTGCTGCTGGTGGAGCGGCCGCGGCGCGGCCCAGCGCCGAGGGCGGGACCCCGCAAGCAGAGGCTGCCCTTCCCGCCGCACCCGCAGCCGAGCCAGGGGCCTCTGCGGCTAGCGGGGACCCCACGGCCTCAGCTTGACGTGAGGCCGCGGGCGCAGCCCATGCGGGCTCGGCCCGCGCCGACACGAGTCTTGATGGAGGTGTTGAGGAGGTCGACTCCAGTTTTGGCAGCAGTGGGGGCCATCGCTTATTCTTTGCGAATGTCACGGAGATGGGACCACTGGCTTGGGGCTTTGTGGAGGAGTCGGTCGAGAGGTTCAACGCGTTCTGCTTCGTCGAGACACACGTGCAGGGGAGCCACTTTGAGAAGTGGCGGGTTGCGGCCAAGAGGCTCGACCTCAAGACCTTGGCCAATCATGCAAGGCCCTCCAGGAAGGGCCTTTTGGAGGGATCCACTGTCGCATGGTGCGAAGGCGGCGAGTGGTTGTTGTGCAAGCGCGGCCAGTTCACGCACACTCGAGGGCAGCACGGACGTGGGTCTTGCTGCTCCTGGTGCTACTGCCGCCGACGGTTTCCAGGCCAGCGTGCTGCACCTCAAGGGCAGGGGCTCGCTGGTGGTGGTGACCTTCTACGGCGTGAGTGGCACAGGCTGGAGAGGCAGCAACGTGCGGCGCTTCGCCAAGTTGGGCGGGCTCCTCCAGGCCATCCGCATCCCGTGGCTGGCCATCGGCGACTTCAACATGCCGAGCGAGACCTTGCGAGGGGCGGGCTTCCTGCAGCGGGTCGGAGCCCAGGTAGTGCAGGCCAAGGTAGCCACCACCTGCGACGCGGGCAAGGAGGGCTCGCACATTGACTACGGATTGTGCTCGGCCTCGTGCGCGCCGCTGCTGGCGGGCATGTGGGCCACGGCGGCTGTGCCCTGGAAGACCCACTGCGGCCTCGCGGTGGAGTTTCGGGCAGGCCATGAGGTGCTTCAAGGCCGTCGGCTGGTGCTCGCCAAGAGTCTGCCGCAGGCCTCGCGCCCGAGGAAGGAGAGGACCAGCGCGCGGAGAGGTCGTTCAGGAGCTGACGCAGACCGCCGCGCCCTCGCCAAGGAGAAGGAGCTGGACCTCCACGCGCAGCTCACGGCATCCACGTGCAGGCCAGGATGCTCGAGGAGGCGCCCACCGGCACAGGCTCGGCAGGGTCGGGCACCTCCGACGCGAGCAGCGAGAGCGACGGCTGGGAGGCCCCCGAGTTCGGCCAGGCCCCCCCCCGCGGCCCCCGCAGGCCGCGTCGCGGCGAGGTTCGACGACATGGACGTCGACCCCTTCGAGGACCTCGCCGCGGAGCAGTTCGAGGATCTCGAGAGCGGCCCACCCGAGGAGCCCTCCGAGGTCGCGGCCGCCCCGCCTCCCCGCAGCCGTCGCCAGGAGGGGGGGGAGGACGGCCTCCCTGCGCCCTCAGGAGGAGCGCGGGGGGGGGAGGACGGCCACTCCCCGCGCCCCACTGCCCCAAGGTCGCGGCGGCAGCGGGGGGCAATGCCCGTGGCTGCTGGAGGACGCGGTCTGGCGCGACACGGCCGCTGGCCCCCGCGAGGCTGCCCCGGCGCCTCAGGGGCA
This sequence comes from Prorocentrum cordatum, assembly GCA_963575745.1. Taxonomy (NCBI): domain Eukaryota; class Dinophyceae; order Prorocentrales; family Prorocentraceae; genus Prorocentrum; species Prorocentrum cordatum. The sequence continues at coordinate 29,668 of CAUYUJ010003854.1, read as the reverse complement.
GGACGAGACGGCGGCCCTCCTGGTCGGCGGCCCCCACCTGGTGCAGCTCAGCTCTCAGTACGCCGACTGGGCAGCCCACGTTGAGCGCGCCATCTGCCGCCAGCATGGCCAGCAGTACGCAGGCAGCGTCTCACGCAGCAAGAGGGCCCAGCTGGTGGAGGCTGCCGCCACGCAGGGCACGAGCACCATGACGAGGAAGGAGCCCCTGCGTGGGGCAGCAGCGCGTTGGCGGGCCTCAGTGGCAGCGCTCTTCGGTCGGATTGGCAAGCTCCGACGGCGCAGCAAGAAGGCAGTCGAGGACAGGCTGCTTCTGCGCGCAGCAGGGCGCGAGCTGAGCCAGCACGTCCCTGCACAGGCCAAGAGGTGCTACCCTCGGGCCAGAAACGGTGGTCGCCCCATCGGACAGCCCCGACCTCAGCACGCTGCAGCTGGCTCGAGGCCTTTGGCCGAAGGTCAGCGAGCTACCCCTCCTCGCGCTGGAAGGTCTCCCAGGTTCAGCGCCCTGGTCGCTAGCCTGGAGGACGCGCACACCATTTTTGATGAGGACCTGATAGCGCTGGAGGAGGCGGCTCAGGAGGCGGCAGTGCGCGCTCGGAGGCTCGCGGTCCAGGCTTCCCTGCGCGAGTTTCGACAGTGGATCAGCGCCGAGGAGGCCACCCCGCTGGTGTTTCGCTCCTTGCGAGAGCGACAGTCAGCCGCGGACGAGGTTCTGGTCGGCAGCCGCATCCTCGTGCACCCGCGCGATATCCTCGACGCCAAGGCTGATGCTTGGAGTGGGTTGTGGGCTCCGCGACCCTTCGACCCCAGCGACCTGCAGGTGCTCTTCGGCGAGCTTCGCGAGCTGGTGCAGTACGAGGAGATGGAGCCCATCACGGTGGTCGACATCCGTCGGGCCCTTCAACGCATGCGGCCCAAGACGGGTAAGGGCATCGACCAGTTCTCGGTGGGCGACCTGGCCAGGCTGCCTGACGCGGCGCTGCAGGAGCTGGCTGACCTCTACACCGTCGCTGAGCAGGCGGCCACGTGGCCAGAGCAGCTTCTCCTCGTGCTCGGCCACGTCCTGGAGAAGAAGGGCGGAGGCGAGCGCATCATCGGCGTCCTCAGCATGGTCACCCGTTGCTGGAGCATGGTCAGGGAGGACGCCATGCGGGAGTGGTCGCGCCGCACGGCCCCAGCGTGGGAGGCGGCCGTGGCTGGCAACTCCTCGCTGCGCGAGGCCTTCGCGCGGGCCGTGAGCGAGGAGTCCTTCGCGGCCTTGGGCGTCTCCTACGGGCACGGCCTGGTTGACATCCAGAAGTTCTATGACAGCATGCCGTGGGCGGGGCTTGCCCGCGCCGCCCTTCGGCGCGGCTTCCCGCCCGCCGTCCTTGCCCTGGAGCTGCAGCAGTGCATGGCGGGGCGCGTCCTGCTGCAGGACGGCTTGGCCTCGAGGCTCGTGATCCCCTCGCAGTCGGTGGTTCAGGGCGTGCGGTCGGGCACGCGCTTCGGCAAGTGCATGACGTACTTCACCATGGAGCGGCTCGCCACTGGAGCCCCACAGGGCCTGCCTCAGCTCCTGCCGTCCAGGCTCTGGGTGGATGACCTCTCCCTTTCCGCGGTTGGCTCCCGCCCCGCTGTGGTTGCTGCCGTCTCGCAGGGCATCCGCGACTTCGGGCAGGGCATGCAGCAGGAGGGCTTCGCGCTCTCCCCCAAGAGCGTGGCGGTGTGCTCGCAGCTGGAGGACGCCCGCAGCATGGCGAGGATCGTCAAGCAGCACGGGTTCACCGTCCAGGCTTCCTCCTTCGGCACGTGCCTCGGGGTCGACCTCGCGGCGGGCAGACGGCCAGTGCGCACCGCGATCTCGAAGCGCTTCGGCAAGACGAGACAGGCGAGCAAGCGGCTCCGTGGCATGGCCAAGGCCTCGCGGCAGTACCTGAAGTGCGGTTTCATCGAGAAGGTCGGTCTCCAGACGGCAGCGACCTACGGGCTCGAGATCTTCGGCGCCTTCGGCAGCAGGCTGGCCGAGTTGCGACGACGGCTGGCGTCCGTCACAGGCGCCGTCAAGCGTGGGAGGTGCCTCACCACGCAGCTGGCCCTCCGCGCGGGAGCCCTGGATCCAGCACGGCGCCTCCCGCGGGCGCTCCTCAAGAACTGGTTCGAGGTTTGGAGAGGCAGCCAGGAGATACGCCAGCGGGTCGAGCGCGCCTGGATTCCCATCCATGCCAGGCTGCGCGAGGCCCCCCCCGAGGAGAGGTCGAGGCTGGTGCGCGGCCCCGTCTCCGCCCTGCAGGCTATGCTGTTGCAGTACGGCTGGAGTCCAGTGGGCCCTCGAGGTTGGGAGCGGCACCTTCAGGACGGATCTCGAGAAAGGTGGGCCTTCCCCGACGTGGCCAGCATCACCGAGGGTTCCTGCCAGGCCGTCCTCGACGCCTTCGACGCCTCTGTCCAAGAGGACCTGTGGCAGCGCGCGGCGGGCCACTGGTGCGGGGCTGGTCTGGAGGGAGGGACCGACCTGCGCTCCCTGCAGCGTCTCCTCCAGAGGCTCAGGCAGCTCCCAGGGGGGCCCGCGCTTGAAGAGCTGCTCGCCACCATCGCTGTTGGAGGCGCGTGGCCGCGAGCCAGAAAGAGGGAGGTCTTCGGAGACACTGAGCTCTTGACGTGCCCTAGATGCGGCGAGGCCGAGGAGACCGCCTACCACAGGTACTGGAGCTGCCCGTGCAACACGGGCAGCAAGGCATACGACGACAGCGACGAGTTCAGCGGCCGAGCGGCAACCGACCATGAGGCGCACGCCGCCTTCTGGCTCAGGGGCCTCCTCCCTGCCAGCTGGACGGAGGTCAGCGCCCCGCCCGACGGCGACCCGTGGATCTTCTTGCAGGGCCATCGGGCTGACAGCGTGGCCCCCTGGCGAGTTCGGGCGAGGCTCCGAGCTCGCCCCCCTCATCCTCTTCGGCGATGCCAGCGGGGGCCATGAAGGGCAGGTGCCCCATCTTCGTCGGGTCGGGCTCGCCGTGGCCAGGATCCAACTGCTCAACGGCATGCTGGAGCGGGCCGTCTGGGGCAGCCTCAGCGGCCCCGTGCAGACCGTGCACCGCGGGGAGCTGCGCGCGCTGGTGCTGGCCGCGCAGGGCTCCCTCGGGCCGACGGTCTTCGTCTCCGACAACCTGGCGGTCTGCATGGGCTGGTGGAGCAGACGCGATCAGCGGCCGCAGGGTGCCGACTGTGGCCTGTGGGCCCTGCTGGGCCAACTCTTCCTGACGAGGGACAGGTCGGAGTTCGTCGTGGAGCACGTGAACTCGCACCTGGACATGGACGAGGCCGCGCGGCGCGGCCTCCCGCCGTGGCTGATCATGGGCAATGCGGTCGCCGACGTCCTCGCAGGAGAGGCTGCAGAGCTGGCCCGCCCCCCTGCTCCCGAGAGGGGGCGTGTGCTCCAGGCTGAGCAGATGGCGATGGTGGTCAGACGACGTCTCCTGCGGGCGACCTTGGACGCGCTGAGCGCCGAGGCCGAGTTCACGCCATCGGT
>CAUYUJ010003854.1:5000-25000 GCA_963575745.1 Prorocentrum cordatum | reverse complement strand
CCTAGCTTCGGCTTGCTTCTTGTCGGGGTGCGAGTCGGTCGGCACATCTCTTCGGGGCCCTGCCCCGCACAGCAGCTTTGCGCGTGCTGCCCCCTGTAGCAGCCGCTGCCGACGGGGGCTCTCGCAGCGGGCGTGCCCCCTCGCCCCCCTGCGCTTCACCGCTCGCTTTCAGGGCTCGCCTCTCCAGAGGTAGGCCAGTCCAGCTTCCAGTTTTCTCCTCCTCCTCCTCCTCCTCCTTGTCCTGCTGCTCCTTCTCCCGCTCATCCTCCTCCTCCTCCTCCTCCCTTCCTCCTCCTCCTCCTCCTCCTCTTCCTGCTCCTCCTTCTCCTCCTGCTCCTCATGCTGCTGCTCCTCCTCCTCCTCCTCCTCCTCCTCCTCGTCCTCCTCCTCTTCGGGATGCCCCCGGCATGCCGCACGGATGGGCAATGGTCCAGGGGCGCCAGCATCCATGTCATCACCTAGGGGCGCCAGCATCTTTGTGTTCTCAAGGCCAGCTTGTCACACAGACTCCCAATGGCCTCATCCTCCTCCTCCTCCTCCTCCTCCTCCTCCTCCTCCTCCTTCTCTTCCTCCTCCTCTTCCTCCTCTTCCTCGCCCGCTCCTCCGTTCTTCTTCGTCCCCTCGCCCCCCCTCCTACCATTCCCTGTCCCCACCGCCCCCGTCGCCTCCCCCTCCTCGCCCCCTCCTCCCTCCCCTTCCATCCCCCCTCGGCTCCCTCACCTACCCCCCGCTGCCTCGCCCCCACCCTTGGGGTCTCCTCCCTCCTTGGGGTCTCCTCCCTCCCGAGACCCCCGACGTCATGCCTTGTATCAGAACGTCGACCCCAAGAGGTCTCGACGCATTCCCCCAGGGCCCGTTGGTCATCCCGACTCCTTTTTTTTCTTGACGGTCCCGAGGCGCGCCGAGGGCCCCCCCGAGGCCGAAAAGAATGGCACGCCTTTCGGCGTGCCTGTCTGTTGTTGTCATGGCCCGAAGGCGTCTGGGTCACTCCCTCGCTCCCCCCCGTCGGCGCGGGGGAGGCGGTCGTCGACGCGTACAGCAGGAAGCACCTGGGGTGGGCCAGCGAGGCGCGGGGGCTTCTGCCGCCGCCTCCTCCCCCCGCCCCCCTGCTGCTCCTGCCGCCTGCTCCTCTCTCCTCTTCCCTCCTCCTTCGTCCTCTTCCTCTTCCTCTTCCTCCTCCTCCTCCTCCTACTCCTACTCCTACTCCTCCCTCCCTCCCTCCCTCCTCCTCCTCCCTCCCTCCCTCCCTCCCTCCCTCTCCCTCCTCCTCTTCCTCTGCTCCTCCTCCCTCCCACTCCTCGTCCTACTCCCTCCCTTCCCTCCTGCCCCCTCCCTCCCTCCTCCGCCTCCTCCTCCTCACTCCTCCTCCTACCTCCTCCTCCTCCTCTTCCCTCCTCCTCCTCTCCTCCTCCTCCTCCTCCTCCTCCTCCTCCTCCTCCTCCTCCTCCTCCTCCTCCTCCTCCCCCTCCCCCTCCTCCTCCTTCTCCGCCCCGGCATGGTACCAGTCAAGCACCCCCGGGGGAGCCACCCAGGAGGCCTCCCGCCTGGCCGCCCACGGGGCCGACCGTTTGGCTCAAGCCTCACTTGGACCCCGTCTGGGGTCCAAAGGGGGTGCGAGCCCCGTTGCCTGTCTGGCTCAGTGGCGCCGCCCCCCCGGCCCGCGCGTAGGGTAATCCGCGCGCGAGGCCGCATGCCGGGCGGCCGCCGCGGCAAGCCGCCGGCTGGGGGCGGCCCCGCCGTGTCGCCGCAGCTGGGGAAGGCGCTGCTGGCCGCATGCCGGGCTGCTGGAATGCCTGGGCTGGGGGGCGGCGGGGGGCAGCAGAGGCAGCAGCAGAAGCAGCAGAAGCAGGGGCAGGAACGCAAGGCTCCGGAGGGCCCGCGGCTGCCTCTGTGGGGCTGCTCCTGCGGGGTTGCCGACAATTGGGCTTGTCGGACTGCCTGCCGTGCATGTGGCCGCCGTGGCCCGCGCGCTGCCGTAGGGAACACGCCGCCCCCCGGAGCGGCGCGCCCTCCTCCGGCGGCTGCTGCTGGGCGGACCTGGGCGCAGGTGGCGGGTGCCGCGGGGGCACCCCCAGGCGCGGCTCAGGCGGCGGCGGCAGGGCCGCAGTCGGCGGAAGCCCCTCGCGACCCCGCTCCGGCAGCGGCGCCGACGGCTGCGGAGCGCCTCGCAGGCCTACGGGCCCGCATCGCCGCCTTCCAGCCGTTCCCGGAGTGCGCCGCCACCGTGGTGCAGTTGGAGGCGGAGGCGGCAGCCATTGTGGAAGCAGAGCGGGCTGCCCGGCCGCTCGAGCGCAGGCTGCAGTCGGCGGTGGACTCCCTGCGCACGCGGTCCGCGGCGGCCCAGAAGGCGCGGCAGGCCGCCCTGGACGCGCAGGAGGTGGCCGATCAGGCTGTCCAGGCTGCCGCGGCGATGGAGGCCCAGGCGGTACACGCCGAGGCCGAGGAGGCGGCCGCCCAGCAGGCGCTGGTGGCGGTGCAGGCCGAGGCCGCCGCTGGAGGAGCCGCTGCGCCCGCAGGCGGGCCCAGCGCGCCTGGGGGAGGGCTCGATGCGGCCTTCGACGCGATGGCGGCCGCGGCGTCCCCCGCCGCACAGGCCGCGGTGGTCGCTCTGCTGGCGCAGCTTCGCGGGGTGTTGGCGGCGCCGCCAGGTGGCGCAGGGCTTGTTGGGCCTGCCGGTGGTGCGGTGGCGGCGGCAGGCCCAGGCGGCGAATCAGGGCTGCACGGAGGCGCGGCGGCTGCGGCGCCGGCCGATGCGCGCATGCCTGCCGCCGATGCTCCTGGGGAGGCCGGACCTCCGCCGGCTCCGCTCGGCAGCGGCAGGCGGCGCGCGGCCTCCGCAGGCGCGAGGGCTGCGCGATGGTACTCCCCGCTCCGGGCGGGGTCCGAAGACGGCGACCGCTCCCGTTCCACGGACCGCGGAGGCTCCCCAGAGGCCCGCATTCCGCTCTTCGCCCAGCCCGCGCACCTGCCGGCCGGGCAGCGGACTCTGCCCTTGCGGCGATGCGCGCGCCTTGCCGCAGCGGCACCTGGCGGTGCATAATGGTGCCTCGCTCGCGCAGCCGTCGGCGTCGGGCACCCTGCAGCAGCCAGGGCGTGCAGGTGAGTGGTGCCGTGGAGGACCCGAATAGCCCAAGTGCAAGCTGCGGATGTGCCGCGGGGCTGCTGCTGGCCGCCGCCCGGGCCGCCACCCGCATGAGGTTGCCGGGCGAGGCTCCCGGCAACCGCCCGGGCCGCGATCGCACGAGTGCGAGCTGCGGATGCGTCGCGGGGCTGCTGGCGCTGCTCCGGCCCCTCTGGGATCCCAGGCTGCTGAGCCCTTGGAGGGGGGTCAGGGTCGGGGAGGCGCGGCGCCCTGGCCCAGGCCGCACGGTCAAGGTGCTCGTGGCCAATGTGACTCGCTGGAGCGCGAGCTGGCGCGGCGCGCTGGCAGCGCAGGTCGTCGTGTGGTGCATGCAGGAGGCCCGCATTCCGAAGCTGGAGGCGGCGGCGGCGGCCGCTGCAGCGCGTGCCCGCGGGATGCGGCTGCACCTGGGCCCAGAGCAGGATGGCGAGCACATCCTGGCTGCCGCACACGCGCCCGGCAGTTGTTCAGCCCGGGCCGAGGCCATGTCGGGCCTCTCTGGCCGGCACCCGGGCCGCCTCCAGCACCTGGCACTTCACCTGGGAGGGAATCGCGCCGTCCACCTCCTCAACGTCTATGGGTACGCTGGAGGGCGGACCGACCGGGAGCGCAACGCCGACCTGATCCTGGAGGGCCTCGAGTGGCTCCGGGTCCTAGGCGGGGCGCCCGCGCTGCTGGTAGGCGACCTGAATTGCAACGTCGCCGAGTCGGGCCTGGAGGGCCTGCTGGGCATGGCCGGGTGGCGGGACCTCCTGGCGGCGGCTGGCCCTACGTGCATCCCCTCCGATGGGGCTCCATCGAGGCTGGACTACGTGCTGGCGAATCCGGAGGCGTTGGGGCTCGTCGAGCGGGTCGGCATCCGGTGGGACCTTGGGTTCGCCACCCACGCGGCCCTCTGGGTGGAGTTGCGCGCGTCGGCCCCGGAGCGAGCGCTCATGAGGCGCCCCGTGCAGCGTCTCGACGGCGATGCCATTGAGGGCTGGGGGGCGCGGGAGGCCCGGGAGGCCGCCGCCACGGTGGTCGCTGGCTTCGGCACGCCCTTCCACGGCGCGCTGGGGCGGCACGACGTCGAGGCGGCATGGCAGTCGCTCCGCTCGGCCATGGCGGCATGGTTGGCGAGTCGGCGGGGGCTCCCAGCAGCTCCGCCCCGGCCCCATGCGGCTGCCACGGTGGCCGCCGATCGGCCGCCGACGAGAGGGGGGGGAGGCGACGCCGCGGATATGCAGGCGGACGCTGCCCTCCTCCGCCTTCGCCGCCTGCGCGGCCTCCGTCACGCGCAGCGGAGGGCCCCATCGGCGCGCGAGGTCGCGATGTCCACGCTGATGGCGCTGCGGCAGGCCGACGCCGACCATGCGGTCTGGCGGGCGGCGCTGGCAGACCTGCGACCGGACGTGGAGCTCCCGGCCACCTTGCTGGAGCATGCGGAGGCCGAATGGCGTGCCGCCCAGGCGGCAGCGCGATCCCAGCGCAGGCAGGAATGGCGCCGCTGGGCCCAAGAGAGTTTGGCCAACGCGCAGGGCCGTCTCTATCGATGGATCCGAGGCGGGTCGATTCTCGAGGCAGATTTGGTGCCCGACCCGGCGGCTGGCGCGGCGGCCGCAGCAGCCGGAAGCCGGAGCTGGCTCCTGGCGCTCCGTGGCGGCCCAGCGGCGCGCCTCCGCCACTTCGAAGGGCCGTGGCGCGCACTCTGGCAGCGGCAGTCGGCGCCGCCGCTGGGCGAGGAGTGGCTTCAGGCTTTGGATGGCCTCCCAGCGTTCCCCGAGCGGGTGCCCTGGACGGCGGAGACGGTGTCCTCGCTGCTTCGCCGCATGCCTCGGCGGAAGAAGCCGGGTCTAGACGGGTGGACCGTGAAGGAGCTTCGATTGCTGCCTCCGGAGCTGCACGGGTGGATCGCCGAGCTGTTCGAGGAGATCGAGGCCTGCGGGAGCTGGCCTAGCGAGCTGGTGGAGCCGGAGGGCCTCCTGCTCCCGAAGCCCGGGGGTGGCGCAGACCCCATGGACAGGCGCCCGATATGGCTCCTGCCCATCTTGTACCGCCTGTGGGCGGCAGGCAGGGCCCGCCTGTTCGCTCGGTGGCGCCTGCGGTGGGCCGGCGAGGAGGTCCAGCGAGGAGCAGAGGAGCTGGCCTGGGAGCTCGCGCTGGAGCTGGAGGCGGCGGAGGCGCTGTCCGAGACGATCGCCGGGGCGGCGCTCGATTGGCGGAAGGCGTACGACCACATCGACTTGGCCTCCCTGCCGGGCATCCTGGCGCGTGCCGGCGTCCCTCAATGGGTGTTGGCCCCAGCCCTGAGGGCCTACACGGCTCCGCGCCGGATCCGGGTCGGGCGCGCCATCGGCGAGGCATGGCAGCCCGCGTGCGGGCTGCTGCCCGGCTGCGCCTTGGCCGTTTTCTTCCTGAGCGTCCTCACGCTGCCGTGGCAACGGCGCACGGGGGAGCTGGACGACCGGCTACGGCGGCGTATCTACGTCGACGACTTCACGCTGCGGGCGCGGGGCGGCCAGGGCGAAGCCGGCGAGGTGGCGGAGTCGGTCGCCAGCGCATTGGCCATCACTGCCGAGTTCGAGCTCGCCATGGGCTGGCGGCTCAATCGCGACAAGAGCCGGCAATTCGCGAACACCGCGGCGCTCCGCAGATGGCTGGCGGCCCAGACCCCTCTGATCCCTGCCGGGCGGCAGTTCCGCGACCTCGGGGTGGTCGCCGCCGCGGGCCGGGTGCCTCGCTGCGCCGTTGCCGGCTCCAGGGCGCGCGCAGCTGGAGTGCGGTTTGCGCGGATCGGGCGGCTCCCCTTGGAGTTCCGACACCGATGCATGCTGGGCGCTGCTGCCGGCACTTCGGCGGGGTTGTACGGCGCCTCGCGCGGCCGCCCACCTGCGAAGGAGCTGGCCGGGCTGCGGGCGGCTGCGCGGCAGGCTGTGTGCCGAGGCGGATTCCGCGCTGCCGCAGAGGTGGTCTTTGGGGTCCTGAGCCCGACGTGGCGGCTGGACCCAGCGGCGGTCGTCGCTCGCGCCGTTGTGGCAGGCGTCGAAGGCGCTCCGCAGAGGGCGCTTTCCTTTGGCACTCTGGCGGGCCACGGACGGAGCCCGCGCGGCCGGGCACGGCCGCGGCGCCGGCCCTGTCGCCGCGGCCGCCTGGAGCTTGGCGCAGCTCCGCCTCGGCGACGACGTCGAGCGCTGGACCGGCGTCCCTGCTTGCCCAGACGGGTGGCGCCCGGCCGACCAGCCGCTCCAGGCCACGCGCGCTGTGCTCCTCGAGGCATGGGCGCGCAGGGAAGCGGCTGCCCTGACTTCGCGCATGTCGCGCGCGGGGTGGACCGCTGGGCAACCAGGCGGCTGCTGGAGACTGGGGCCCTCGCGCCGGACGCGGCAGGGGCCTTGCTCGCAGTGCTGTCTGGGAACGTCGTGACAGAATCGGTGGCGGCGAAGTGGGGCAAGCCGGCCAGATGCCCGCACTGCGGCGCCGCCTGCGAGGATCGCGAGCACCGCTTCTGGGTCTGCCCAGCCTGGGGCGCCGACAGGGCCGCCGCCCTGGCGACGGCGCGGATCTCGCAGGCCGCGCTGCGCGCGCGGCTGCCGCCGGGCGTGGCGAACACGGGCGTGCTGGCGACGGATGTCCAGCTCGCCGCCCTCGCCGAGGAGGCCACACGGGCTCTGCCGCTAGCCCCGCTCCCAGCGGCCCAGATGCCCGTGCCGCCCCAGTCGCGCAGGAGGGCTTGGACTGACGGGGCGTGCGAGCGGCCACAGGACCCGCTGATGGCCCGGGCGGCTTGGGGGCTGCGCCTGGAAGGACCCCGCGGCACGAGCGACCACAGCGGGCCGGTGGACGCGGCGCAGACCGCGCAGCGGGCTGAGCTGACCGCCGCGGTCCAAGCTGTCAGCCTTGCGGGGGCGCCCGTAGAGGTCATCACGGACTCCCGCTACGTCCGCAATGGCGTTGCCGCCCTGCGCGCCGGCGCGTGCTACCTCGACTGGACGCACTCCGACCTTTGGGAGCGAGTCGCGGAGCACAGCCGGAGCGGCTTCCTCACGGCGCGCTGGGTCAAGGGCCACACGACTGCCGAGGAAGCGCTCGCCCGGGGGCTGTCCGCTGAGGACAGGGCGGGCAATGCGGCCGCCGACCGCCTGGCGGGAGAAGCGGCCAGGGTCCGCCTCCCCCCGCCCGCGCTCTGCTTGGAACGCGACTTCCAGCTGACGGCGCTGGCCGCGGCGCAGCGCGTGCTCGCCGCGGTCGAGCTGGCGGCCTTGCGAGCCAACCACGAGAGCCGCGGGCCCGAGGGCCCGCGCGTGCGCCGCCGCTGGACGGCCGCGCGAGGGCCCCGCGCCGCCAGGAGGGCTCAGCCGCCGCCCGCGGCGCAGGCGGCGCCGGCTCCCCCTCCGCCGCCGCGCCGGCGGACCCGGGCAGCGATTGAGGCCGGCGGGGCCGTCGCGCCTCCTGCGCCGGCCGAGGCAGCGCGCGCCCTCTTCGCAGGCGCCGCATGGAGGGTGCACGCAGCTGCGCAGGGCCCGGGCTGGGTGGCGTGCCTGCGTTGCGGCGCTTCGGCGGCGCGGTGGGCGCAGCTGTCGGCGAGGCCCTGCCCGGGGTGGGCGCTGGCGCTGCCCTCGCGGGCGGCGATGCTGCTGCTGACGCCGGCGGTGCGTGCCGGCGGTGGCTCGGAGGCTTGGCGGGCCGCCTTGGAGGCGCGGCTGCGGGCTCGGCCGGGGCCGCCAGACTAGTTAATTCGTAATTCGGTGCACCTCCTCCCCCCTCCTCCTCCTCCTCCTCCTCCTCCTCCTCCTCCTCCTCTCTCTTCAGCCGCGGGGCGCCCTGTTCGCATCGTAAAAAAAAGTGAGGCCACCCGCGAGCCACCCGCGGGGCGTCCCGCTCGAGACCCCTCGAAGAGGCCGCCCGCGGGCCCCCCGCCCCCGACGGGCGCGTGGGGCTCTGCGGCCCTCCGCCCCATCCTTTTGGGGCCTCTCGTGGTTCCCGCCTCCTCCTCGGCGGGGAAGGCGCGGGTGCTGATTCAGAACGTCAGCTACGAGATCCCGGAGGGGCGCGGGGCGCTGCGGAAGCCTCTCCAGGAGGAGGAGGAGGAGGAGGAGGAGGAGGAGGAGGAGGAGGAGGAGGAGGAGCAGGAGCAGGAGCAGGATCAGGTGCGGGACCAGGAGAAGGGTTTGGATACGGATGCGGATGCCGATGAAGACGAGAATGAGGATGGTGCCGCCGCTGGTGCTGGTGGTGGTATCGATGATATTGCTGATGATATCTGACGATGATGATGCTGATGAAGACGACGATGAGCATGATGATAGTGATGATGATGCTGATGATGCTGCTGCTGATGATGATGCTGATGCTGATGCTGCTGCTGCTGATGATGATGGTGGTGGAGGTGATGGTGATGGTTGTGGTGGTGTTGATGAAGATGGTCACGATGACTTTGCTGTGGATGGTGATATATAATGACGATACTGGTGAAGACGATGATGATGATGATGATGATGATGCTGATGCTGATGCTGATGCTGCTGCTGATGATGATGATGGTGGTGGAGGTGATGGTGATGATGATGATGATGATGATGATGATGATGATGATGAATATGGCTGTGGTGGTGTTGATGTCGATGATGCCGGTGACGATGACGATAATGATGATGATGCTGATGATGATGATCTTGGTGATGATGTTGATGGTGATGGTGATGCTGATGATGCTGTTGCTGATGATGAGTATGATTATGATGATGATGAGGATGATGAGGATGCTGCTGATGATGACGACGATGATGATGATGATGATGATGATGACGATGGTGATGGTGATGCTGCTGCTGCTGATGATGATGATGCTAATGATGATGATGATGATGATGATGATGATGATGATGATGCTGATGCTGATGCTGTTGATGATGCTGATGATGATGAAGATGGCTGTGGTGGTGTTGATGTCGATGATGCCGGTGACGATGACGATGATGGTGATGATGCTGATGATGATGTTGATGGTGATGGTAATGTTGATGATGCTGTTGTTGGTGATGAGTATGATGATGATGATGATGATGATGATGATGATGATGATGAGGATGCTGCTGATAATGATGATGATGATGACGATGCTGATGCTGATGATGATGATGACGATGGTGATGCTGCTGCTGCTACTGATGATGATGATGATGATGATGATGTCGATGATGGTGATGATGGTTATGATGTTGGTGATGATGATGACGATGATGATGATGATGATGATGATGACGATGATGATGATGATGATGATGATGATGATGATAACGATGATGACGCTGATGCTGATATTGATGCTGATGCTGATGCTGATGCTGATGATGATGCTGCTGTTGCTGATGCTGATGCTGATGCTAATGCTGATGCTGATGCTGATGCTGCCGATGGTGATGAGGAGGAGGTGGAGGAGCAGGAGGAGGAGGGTTGAGATGGAGGAGCTGGATGAGGAGCAGGAGGAGCAAGAGTGGGAGGAGGAGGTGGATCAGGATGATACTGTACGAGGACGAGGCCTTCCCTAATCTACCCTCCCCCCAGAAGCCGCCAGTCGGCCATCTCACTCGTCCTCGTGATTATGGTGTTCCTCCTCCTCCTCCTCCTAATCCTGTTCCCTCCTGTTCGTGCTCCTTTTCAACCTCCTTTTCTTCCTCCGCCTCCTCCTCCTCCTCCATCCTGCTGCTTCTCCTCCTGCGTCCTGATCGTGTTCCTCCTCATCCTCCTCCTAATCCTGTTCCCTCCTGCTCGTGCTCCTTTCCATCCTCATTATCTTCCTCCTTATCCTCCAACATCCTGATGCTTCGTCTCCTCGGTCCTGCTCGTGCTCTTCCTCTCCTCCTCCCTCATACTTTCTGTGCTGCTCCTGTTGCATACCTTCAATGCGTCGTTGCAGGGTGTACGGTCAGGATCTGTTTCGTAGCGTGTCGCGCCGCCAGTTCTGGCCTTTTGCGCTTCGGCGCGACCTGCTCACAACGTCACGGTCACCCAGCATCAACGTCCCAGGTTTTTCCCCGCTTCCCGCCCCGCGGAGCGGAGCGACACGGCATCCGTTTGCAAGGCATATCATGTCGCCATGGCCGCCGCGGCGACACGCTACGCAAACATCCCCGTCCGTAGCGCGAAAAGCCACGAATCAAGCAACATGTGAAAGCAAGTACGCATCGCAGCTTGGAGTGGCCAGCGTATTCCGCCTGACGAGCCCTCGATTTGCAGATGGGCTCCTGGCGGCAACGGCACTTTATTGTCAGACGTGCGCGAGATCACCCGCGACGTGGGCTTGCAACTGCACCTGGAGCGAGCTAATGTGCCCACGAGCGCAACCAACCAGCGAGGGCGATGTTGGTAGCAGCACGTCGGCATCTACTGAATGCACACCGATATGTTGACACCCCAGATGTTACTGTCAAGTACATGGGCACACTTATAGGACCGATAATGGACGTCGTAATAGAACTCAGCAGCAGAGTCTTGCAAGGTTGGAGGGTTATCATTCCAAGTATTTAGCTGACAACATCGTAACGCCATGCGTCTGATACAGGGTATGTTTGTGGATGCAGGTAGTGGCCGTGCAGCACATGGTATTTTGAACGCGAGGGAACGTGTTGCGAAGAGTGCTACGACCTGGAAGGCGGCGGGCTGTTCTACCTCCGCTCGGTGACGCCTCGGCCTCGCCAGAGGCAGACAATGATCCTGGGAGCGATGGGATCTCACGAGAGCCACATGATGTGGAATGAGTTCCTCGAGCGGCATGGGCCTTGCAGGCACAGCCGACGACCTGGGGCTCCCGCCACCAAGCCCTCAAGACGCGCGCTCGGAAGCGCATAGCTTGTGCAGCACCTGCCCCACGGCTGTCGGGGCGGTGCCCTTTTCCAAAACGGGGGCTCTCGTTGGACACGCGCCGTGTTGAGCTTTTGTTGGCCCTGCATTTCTGTTCGCAGCTGTCGCCCGAGCTGGCAGGCCCATGGGGGGGGGCGCTCGTCTTTCAGGAGGGGGCGTTTCTCTCCTGCTGGAAAAGGAAGGCCGGGAGGGACTCGTGAGGAGGCCGCCAGGGGCGCGAGGGCGTTCTGCAGCGTCGTTGACGCATCCTGGGCTTACCCTGTTTCGCCTCCTCCTCCTCCTCCTCCTTCTCCTCCCTCCCCTTCTCCTCCTCCCTCCCTCCTCCTCCTCCCTCTCCTCCTCCTCCTCCTCCTCCTCCTCCTCCTCCTCCTCCTCCTCCTCCTCCTCCTCCTCCTCCTCCTCCTCCTCCTCCTCCTCCCCCCATCCCGTCGCCTCCCATGCTCAGGGCAGAGAAAGGGGCAGGGCGGTGGGGGAGGGGGGAGGAGAGGAGGAGGGGAGGGGGGCGTGGAGGAGGAGCAGAAAAGGGCGGAGGAGGAGGGCTGGGGAGGGAGGTGGGAAAGGAGGAGGGGGATGAGGGCCGCCAGGGGCGAGTGGGTGGAGAGGGCAGAAGGGACAACGGGGAGGGAGGGAGCGGCTCGGGGGGTGAGCGTGCCCGATCGTGGATCCAGCCGGGAAGTCCGTCGCCGTCGCCGCCGCCGTCGTCTTCGCCGTTGTCGTGGTCGTGGTCGCGGTCGTCGTCGTGGTCATCGCGGTGGTGATCGTTGTCATCATTATTCTCGTCGTCGTCGTCGTCGTCGTGGTCGCGGTCGTGGTCGTGGTCGCGGTCGTGGTCGTCGTCGTCGTCGTCGTCATGTTCGTTGCCGTCGTCGTTTTCGTCGTCGTCGTCGTCCTCCTCGTCTTTGCTTTCGTCGTCTGGGGCGGCGGAGGCCCTGAAGAAGCACGTGGCCTCGTGCGAGCGTCAGGCGCCTACGGCCCCCGCCCTCTGCGCTCGGCCATCCCGCCCGCAATCCGCCTCCGCCTTTGCGCTGCGTGTTTGCCTCCTCGCCATTTGCCTGCCGCGCCTCTCCCTCTCACCCCCCACCCCCTCATGGTGTTGTTTGTGATGATGTCGATGATGCTCCTGCTGATGATGCTAATGATGATGCTGCTGATGATGCTGCTGCTGATGATGATGATGATGGTGGTGGCGATGATGGTGATGCTGGCGATGATGATGATGATGATGATGATGATGATGATGATGATGATGATGATGATGATGATGATGGTGATGGTGATGCTGATGCTGATGCTGATGCTGATGCTGATGGTCAGGATGATGTTGATGATGTTGATGATAATGATGCTGCTAAGGCTGATGATGATGAGTTTGATTTATGGAGGTTATGACTTAGTATGAGGCTGATGATGCTGGTGATTCTTCTGATGACGATTATGGTGATGATGATGATGATGATGATGACGTTGATGATGATGATGATGTTCATGATAGTGGTGATGATGCTGCTGATGATGCTGATGATGGTGATGATGATGGTGAAGCTGATGGTGATGATGCTGCTGATGATGGTGATGATGATGGTGAAGCCGAAAGGGATGCGGATGAAAAGGAGGATACGGATGAGGACGCTAATGCTGCCGATCAAGAGGAAGAGGAGGAGAAGGAGGATGTTGATGACGTCGAAGCATGAGGTGACGGTGATGATGACACGTATGATGATGGAGATGATGATGATGCTGATGATGATGCTGATGACGACGCCGATGCTGATGATGCTGTTTCTGATGATGATAGTGATGACGATGATGACGATGCTGATGATGATGATGCTGGTGATGCTGATGATCATCATCATGATGTTGATGATGGAAATGAGGATGATTATGTTGACTGTGGTGGTGATGGTGATGATGATGCTGCTGATGATGCTGACCATAACACTGATTGTGACGATGCTGTCGTGGCTGATGCTGTTGTTGATGATGCTAGTGATGCTGGTATGTGTGCTGATGTTGCTGTTATTGTTTAATACTGCTGACGATGAGGTTGATGGTGGTGATGCTGCTATTGGAGCTAATGCTGATGACGAGTATGCCGCTACTGCTGCTGATGCGGATGTCGATACTGATGCTAGGATGATGGTGTTGGTGTTGATGATGTTGCTGTTGTTGCTGATGCTGATGATGCCACTGATGATGGTAAGCATGATGATGCTGATGATGATGGTGAGGTTGATGATGATGCGGCTGCTGTTGATGATAGTAGTGAGGAGTTGGATGAGACGGATGCGGATGCTGATTATGTTGATGATGATGGTTATGAGGAGGTGGAGGAGGATCATGAGGATGATGCTGATGATGACCGTAATGAAGTTGATACTGGTGATGAGGCTGGTGATGCGACTGATCATGCTGCTGATGGTGACGATGCTGCTGCTGCTGATGATGCTGATGATGGTGCTGATGATTGTGATGGTGATGACGATGATGATGCTGATGCTGCTGATGATGTTGATATGATGGTGAAGCGGCTGACGATGCTGATGTCGCGGGTGGTAGATGTGCTGATGCTGATGCTGGTACTACTAATGCTGATGATGAGGTTGACGGTGATGGTGCTGCTGATGATCTCGATGTTCATGGTGAACATGACGATGATGCTGTTGCTGGTGATGAGTGTGGTGATGCTGCTGATGGTGATTACAGCGATGACGATGACGACGCCGATGGCGTTGTTGTTGGTGACGGTGATGTTGATGATGACGACGATGATGATGGTGATGATGACGATGATGATGCTGATGATGATGATCCGTAGCCATTTTGGCTCAAGCCATTTCCAAGGTTGCGCGCGTGCGAGCTTGTTGTCGCCCCTTGTTTGTCTCTCTACTGTCATTCGGTGATTGAAATGATGTCTCGCCAGTCTTCGTTTGCGACAGAGTTGCGCCATCAACATCGTGAGTTGGTCAGATTTGGGGCTGTGGTCAAAGAATTGTTGAGTGATACTCGATATGATAGCTTCACGACTTCTCCCAACACAATGCCACGTAAACTATTATTGGACAGGGTCTCGGTGATTGCCCCAGTTTGGGAGCGACAGATCCTTTCTTCGTTGTCCTCTGGGATCAAACGTTCATTCTGGCAGGGCTGTGGCTACTATAGATGATAATGTGTTAGTCAATGCAGCCAAGCACCATGGTTTTGAGGTGCCCCGGTTGATATCCAGCTATTCTTCTTCTGGGCTCCGCGATGAGCAACGTGGCAGACGGTATAGTGCAAAGGCAAAGAACGACGCAGTGGTTGAGAAGATTATTTCACCTCGATGCCGCCTTTTCCCTAGCGGTGTTTGTGCGAATGTGCCGATTGCCCTTGAAAGTAAAACGACTTATGTGAAAGTTCCCGATGGTCCGATTCCCCCACTGCCCGTTGGTGCTTGCAGTGGAACGGCGCTTGGCATGCATCTCGAACGTTGCGCCAACTGTCCCGACCAAAAACTGCTATCCACTTGAGTTCGGTAATACCGTCCGTTTCGAACCCAGCCGGGCTTCTGAGTATTGGTGGTGCTCATACGGAACTCCGTGCCGATGATATTGCTGGAGTGGTGCTTCGTGAATTGGTGCCGAAGCCGATGGAGGAGTTCAGTGAGAGCGAGGACCTTTCTGATAATTTGGCCTGTGCGATTGATACTCAACAGGATGAAGCTAAACACGCGTCTGTGAACACGTACGCGAAGACTCTCTTCATTCGTTGTGCTGCTCGCTCGGAGCACAGACACATGCGCTCCTGGCTTTCTAGTGTGCTAGCCCGCTGTGTCGCGAGATCTTGGACTCGATTGATTGTGCAAGCAATTCGAGACATGGATGCCGATTTGATTGCAAGCCTTCCTGTTGCATCGACCCGCATATTACATCAGCACACAAATCGAAAACACAATGATGTTGATGATGCTGATGATAGTGATGATGATAGTGAGTAGGCGAAGGAGGAACAGGAGAAGGAGAAGGAGGATGAGGAGGGGGAGGAGGAGGAGGAGGAGGAGGGGGCGGCGGCGGCGGAGGTGCATCAGCATTACAAGCAGCGCAAACGGAACAGGTGTTTGGATGGGGACGGTGCCTTGGCGAGGGCGCAGGGATGAGGGTTGGACCTGTCTGAGGGAGCGCGACTTGACGAGCCCCCCCCCCCTGTTCAACGCCAGAGGTGGTGGAGTGCACCCAGCGGCAGGCGGAGCTCTCCCGTCTGGAGGCCAATGCCCCCCTCCCTCCTCGGGCGATGAGGCCCGAGAGGGACGAAACTGCCGATTATGCTGACGATGCTGCTGCTGATGAGGGCGATGATGATGATGATGATGATGATGATGATGCTGATGATGATGATGATGATGACGACGATGATGATGCTGATGATGATGATGGTGGTGGTGATGACGGTGATGCTGAGGATGAGGATGATGATGAGGATGAGGATGGGGATGAATATGATGAGGGGAAGGAAGGGGCGAAGGAGGAAGACGATGCTGATGAGGATGATGCTTGTAGTGCGGCTGCGATTGGTGTTGCTGCTGCTTGTGTTGCGGCTGTTGCGACTGGTAGTGATGATGATGATGATGGTGATGATGGTGGTGGTGGTGGTGATGATGATGATGTTGGTGCTGGTGGTGCTGATGCTGACGACGACGACGACGAGGTTAACGACAACGACGACAACGACGACGATGATGATGATGACGATGACGATGACGATGATGATGATGATGATGATGATGATGATGATGATGATGATGATGATGATGATGATGATGATGATGATGATGATGATGATGATGCTAATGATGATGATGACGATGGTCACGATGATGGTGATGATGGTGATGCTGATGATGCTGATGATGATGCTGATGCTGATGCCGATGCCGATGCTGCTGCTGATGATGAAGATGTTGTTGTGGTGGCTGTTGTTGTTTTTGATGATGTTGATGATGATGATGGTAATGCTGCTGTTGCCGATGTTGATGATGCTGATGCTGATGCTAATGATGATGCTGCTGCAGTTGCCGATGATGATGATGATGATGATGATGATGAGGAGGAGGAGGAGGAGGAGGATGATGATGATGATGATGATGCCGCTGCTGCTGCTGCTGATGATGATGATGCCGATCATCTGAAGGAGGAGGAGGAGGACGAGGAGGAGGCGACGGCACCACTTCATACGTACGTCCGAGCCACCACCATCGTGAGCGTTAGGAGGAAAAGGGGAAGGAGAAGGCGGAGGAGGAGGAGGAAAAGTAGGAGGAAAAGGGAGGGGTAGGAGGAGGAGGAAGGACGGAGGGACGGCGGGACGGAGGATCCGGTGCAAGCCGACGCTGGCAGAACGGACGGATGAGGGGGAGGAGGAGGGAGGAGGGAGTGTGAGGAGGGGTGAAGAACATTGAGGGAGGCGAAGGGGGGGGGCGAGGAGGGGATGGCGGGAGTCGGAAGGGGAAGGGGGTGGGGGAGGACGAGAGAGAGAGAGAGAGGCGGTGAGCGGGGAGCGGAGAGGGCAGGACGGATGGGAGAGCGAGCGCTGGCGAAAGGGAGTGGCTCCGTTCCCTCCCTACCCCCTTCCTTCCCCTCGTGTTCGTCCTGGTCCCTCCCTGTCTTCTCGTCCTCCTTCTCCTCCTCCCCTCCCCCGCCCCCCTCCTTCTCCGTTCCGTCCTTGTCCTTCTCCTCCTCCCCCGGTTTCCGTTCCCTTCTCCTTCTTCCCGTCTCTTTTCTCTTTTTCCATTCGATTTCTTTGTGTATATATATATATATAGGAATATACACGTATATCCGTAAGGGCTTCGCCCCCTGCCGCCTGCCGCCGGCCCCCTCTCTGTCATAATAGGATATATCAGAGTCGCGTCGCTGCGTCTCGGCACTGCCTTGACGCATCTGGGAACATCATGCGGGGGCGGATTGGAATCATCAGCGCATATTGAGACGTTGGCCTTATCCTAGTGGCCTTTGACCCATCCCACCACCGTGCCTGGGTTGTGGGCCTGAGGCCTCTTGTATATGTGTTGGGGTGTCATGGGGAGCCTCTCAGGGGCCTCTTGAAGGCGCTTTGGGCGCCTCTTGGGGGCCTCTTGGGGCCTCGTGGTGTATCTTTTGGGCCTCGTGGAGGCCTCTGGGGCGCGTCTTGGGCGCCTCTTGGGGCCTCTTGGCGGCCTCCTGGGGGCTTCTTGGGGCACAAATGTAAAATGTTCGGTTCGTGGTCCCCTGCTTGGGCCCCTCTTGGGTCCATCTTGAGGCCCTCTTGGGCCGTCTCGAGCGCTTCTTGGGCCATCTTGGAGCCCTCTTGGGCCGTCTTGGGGCCCTCTTGGAGGCCTCTTGGGCTGTTTTGGGGCGGTCTTGAGGGCTTCTTGAGCCGTCTTGGAGCGTCGGAAAGCCGAAAATGCGAGAAGGCGAACATCCTTTAAAAACCTTCGTCAAATCGACGATTTGGGCCTCTTGGGCTCTCTCGAGAGGCCTCTTGGAGCGCTCTTGGGGCCGCTTGGGGCCCTCTTGAGCCGTCTTGGAACTATCTTCGCGCGCCTTGGAGCATTCTTGGCCTCGGCAATACGAAAATGGCGTTATTTGCAAGGGTTCATGGCCTCGGGGACGCGAACCTTGCTTAATTTACAAGGAATTATGGTCTCTGGGGCGCGTGTGTAAGTTACGAGGGTTCGTGGCCTCGGGGATGCGAACCTTGCGTAATTTACGGTGTATCATGGCCTCGCGAGCGTGAAACCCATGTTTTTTATGTGTCCCACGCCCCCCCTGGGAATGCAGAGCACGCGATCCGAGCGTGGTACTTGAGCGGTTTAGGGCTCCCCCCCCTCGCGCGGACTTCAACAATTCACAGTCGAAAGCAGAAAGTGAAACTATCACAATGGGAACTGTACCCTACAACTGGAGCAGGGAGCAGCAAGCCTAAGCCTCGCAGCCTGATGGCCCTGCAAGGGGGCCGGCGGATTTAGCCAGCGTGGACCCCTAAACAGTGGTTTATTACAATCTACGCGGTGCAACCTAGATGGTGCAACCAATGCGGTGCAATCTGTATGGTGCAATCCGTGTGGTGCTCAGCAATGCCAAACATTGCCCGGCAAGGCGACACAATGCAAAGCAGTGCGAGGCAATGCGAGGCAATGCACAGCAAAGCAAAGCAACGCGAAGCAAAGCAAAGCAACGCGAAGCAATGGAATGCAAAGCAATGCAAGGCAATCCCAAGCAAAGCGCAGCAAAGCGAATCAATGCAAAGCAGAGCACAGCAGTGCCATTTAATGCAGCAGTGCAACGCAATGCAAAGCACAGCAATGCAGAAGCAGTGCAACACAACGTGCAGCAGTGCAGCGCGAAGCAAAGCGACGCGAGGCACTGCGATGCCATGCAAATCAACTTGGGACAATACAAAGCAAATCAAACAACTGCAGACAAATTCAAAGCAATGCAAAGCAACTCAACACTAAATGTACAGCGTAAGTCAAAGCCATGCAAGGCAATGCACAGCAATGTACAGCAATGCAAAGCAAAGCAACGCACCGCGGCGCAAAACAACGCAAAGCAACGCAATGCAACGCAACGCAATGTAAAGCAATGCGCAGCAATGCGAAGCAAGGTAAAGAAACGCGAAGCAACGCGAAGCAATGCACAGCAATGCAAACCGTTGCAATGCAAAGCAGTGCAAGGCAATGCACAGCAATGCAGAGCAGTGCAAAACCAATGTAAAAGCAGTTCAAAGCAATGCAAAGCAGTATTGTAGTGCAAAGCAGCGCAAGGCATTCCGATGCAAATCAATGCAAAGCAGTGCAGAGCAGTGCGAAGCACTGTGCAGCAACGCGAAGGCACGCGAAGCGATGCAAAGCCATGCAAGGCCACGCAAAGCCATGCAAAGCAGTGCCCAGCAGTGCCGAGCACTGCAGAGCAATGCGCAGCAGCGCAGTGCCAAGCAACGCAAGCAGGCGACGGAGAGTGGAGCCTGCACGGCAGGCGGCGACGAGAGGGGCGACGGGGGCGGCGACGGGCACGACGGGCCGGCGGATCCGGCAATGGGGCCCGGCCGACGGGCGGCGGCGATGCGGCGGCGGCGGCGGCAGCACGGCGTCGGGCCCAGCAGCCGGGCCCAGCCCAGGTCTTCAGTCAGCGGGCGAAGAACGGCATAAAGTAGACATTTTCGCCGTCGGGGACACCTGCCGCCTAGGCGGCTGGAGAGTTTCTGCCCCTACGGTGCCACCGTAAGGGTAGAAGCTTTCCAGCCGCCCTGGGGCAGGCGCCCCCGACGGCGAAAAAGTTTACTTTATGCCGTTCTTCGCCCGTTAATTCAGAACAGGAGCAAGGCTTCCTGAGTGCAGGCACGGTCTGGGGGCGGGTCCAAGGCGAACTCCCTGGCGCACCCCCAGAGGGCGGCGGCGATGCGGCGGCGGCGGCAGCACGGCGTCGGGCCTGGCAACCGGGCCCAGTTCAGGGCTTCAGTCAGCCGGCGAAGAACGGCATAGAATAGACTTTTTCGCCGTCGGGGACACCTGCCCCCAGGCGGCTGGAAAGTTTCTACCCCTACGGTGCCACCGTAAGGGTATAAACTTTCCAGCCGCCCTGGGGGCAGGCGCCCCCGACGGCGAAAAAGTATACTTTATGCCGTTCTTCGCCCGTTAATTCAGAACAGGAGCAGGACTCCCTGAGTGCAGGCACGGTCTGGGGCAGGTCCAAGGCGAACTCCCTGGCGCACCCCCAGAGGGCGGCCCTGGCGTTTGGCCGCTTGATTTAAGTCGGGCCTGTCCCCCTACACGGGAATTTTCGACGAAAAATAAAAGATACCCCCAAAATATTCAAAAAATAATAAAAAAATAGTCGGCGGACAGTTTTTCGTGCATTTTTCGACCTTTTTGGGGTACTTCAAAAAAACAGAAAAAAGTCGTCGAAAATCCCCCTGTATGGGGGACACGCCCGACGTAACGCTTGATACTTTCTCACCGTTGGTGATCCTGCAGCTTTAAGCTTACAGCAGTGACACGGGTTGAGGTGTGTGTGTGTGTTTGCGTGCG
>CAUYUJ010003853.1:52411-75054 GCA_963575745.1 Prorocentrum cordatum | reverse complement strand
CCTCCTCCTTCTCCGTCCCTCCTCCCCTCCTCCTCCTCCTCCTCATCCTCCTCCTCCTTCTTCGTCCCTCCTTGGCATCCTCCTCCTCCTCCTCCTCATCATCATCATCCTCCTACTCATCGTCCTCCTCATCCTCCTCCTACCCCGCTTACTCCTAGTTCTGTGATGCTGCGTAGTATTACCCATCTTATACGTAGTATTCTCAGTAGTCGTATGAACCATATGCTTCTTTGTAATTTGTAATAGTAGCGATAACATTGTTAGTGCTCGAAAACTGTTATTAGTGTTCTTACGAATCAACTCTCCGTAGTACTACTAGTATTCTTGGTAGTAGTAGTAATAGTAGTAGTAGTAGTAGTAGTAGTAGTAGTAGTAGTAGTAGTAGTAGTAGTAGTAGTAGTAGTAGTAGTAGTAGTATTAGCAGTAGTAGTAGTAGTAGTAGTATTAGTAGTAGTAGTAGTAGTAGTAGTAGTAGTAGTAGTAGTAGTAGTAGTAGTAGTAGTAGTAGTAGTAGTAGTAGTAGTGGTAGTAGTAGTAGTATCACTATGATGGTTGTTTGCCTTCTTTGTACTACCATTATTACGACTAGTAACAGCGTAAGGACTATCATGATTAATCGTATTCGTACTATGATTAGTACTGTTAGTGGTGATAATCATAATGGTAGTGGTAGTACAAGTAATTACTACCATTATTGATAGCACAATGTTAATTAGCAGTGTTAAGATTGTTAGTACTCACAATATTATTAGCATTAGTATTAACAGCATTGCTAGTACTAGTAGCAATAGTACTCGTAGTAATAGCATTCGCAGTCGACTGAGTCTTCGTATTGTTGAAATTAATGTTCGTAACCTTATTATGATACGTCCTCATCATAATCCTCCTCTGCATCATCATTACCATCATCAGCATCATCACTGACATCATCATCAGCATCAGCATCATCGTCATCGTCATCGTCATCGTCATCATCATCAGCAGCAGCATCACCATCATCATCATCATCATCATCAGCAGCATCATAGTCATCATCGTCATCATCAGCATCATCCTCGCCAGCATCATCATCATTATCAGCATCAGCATCAGCATCATCAGAATCAGCATCACCATCATCAGCAGCAGCAAGCATCAGCATCATCATCATCATCATCATCATCATCATCATCAGCATCATTATCATCCCCGTCCTCCCGCCAACCGCAAGTCCTCTCGCTCGTCCTCCCCCTCCACCCTCCTCAATCCTCGTCTACCCTCCCCTCCCCCTCCCCCCACACACACCTCCTCCTCCCCCTCCACAATTACACAATATGAATACTACTTTCCTCTCCCCCGAAAACGCTAGTGAGAAGTCCTAGCCTCCTCCGCATAATGTTTTTCACACGCCAGATGCCGCCGAGTTGAGAACTAATGTGTGTGTTTCCCATCCGAACGTGTTCAGTCCGTTCATAATGGCGCTCCCGCTACAACGTTGGCTCCATTGTCCCGTTCTCACTCCTCCCAAATCATGGACCGGCTGCAGCGCTGACCTCATTTCATTGCGTCGGTTATTCCAAATCGTGCTCCTGCTGCAGCTTTGCTTTCGGTTCCGCGCTTCCAGTCCTTCCAAATCGTGCTCCCACTACAGCGCTGCTCTCATTTCTGCAGTTTCAGTCCTTCGAAATCGTGCTCCCACTGCAGCGCTGATCTCGTTTTGCGCTTCCCGCTTTCCAAACCGTCCATTTGCAGTCCCGTCCTGAGTCATTTCTGGTTTCCCTCTGGCCTTGTTATCGACATGAGTCGCGTTCTCGACGTTACGACGTCGGCTGTGGCCGTGCTCTTCTACGCCATGCCACACCGTGCTATGCCGTGGCTTACCATGCATCGCCAGATCCTCTCGGATCATTGCCCAGATTCCGACATCTGACTGTGCGAAATGGAGGGGAGATCTACCCAATGTGGAAAAAGGGATGGAGGGGGGGTAGAACGTCAGATATGCGCTTGAGCAAACCTAGCTTGTCCCCCCCCCCTCCTCCTCCTCCACACCTCCCACCCCCTCCTCCCCCTCCTCCTCCTCCTCCTCCTCCTCCTCCTCCTCCTCCTCCTCCTCCTCCCGCTCCTCCTCCTCCTCCTCTTCCGTAGCCATTTTGGCTCAAGCGATCGCATTGGCCGCCGCCGTCCGCCCCGCGCGATGGCTCGGCCTAGAGGGGCCCCCTCGGCTGCGGTGGACGGCGTCGCCCTGCTGGCGGCCGCCGTTCGCGCCGCTGTGGAGGCGAAGGCGCCGCGCCGCACTGTGGCGGCGGTGGCTGGCGCTGTGGCGGCGGTCGCGCTCCGTGCGCGGACCGCGCCACCCGCGCCGCCGCCCGCCGCTGGTGCTGCGCGCGCCGAGGATGCGGATGCGCCCCCGCGCAGCTCCGCCGCGAAGGTCGAGCGCCGCCGACGCCGCCGCCAGCGCCTAGCGGCGCGGCGGGCGGCGGAGCGCGGCGGGGCGGCCAACGCGGCCGACGCTGGGCGTGGAGGCGCTGCTGACGGTGCCGCCGCCGCTGCTGGCCTCGAGCTCGTGCAGCTCCCCCTGGTCGTCGACGTCGTCGACGACGAGTGGGCTGACGAGCTGCCGCCGCGCCGTGCGCGGAGGCAGCTGCGGCGCACCGACACGGTGGCGGCG
Organism: Prorocentrum cordatum; assembly: GCA_963575745.1. NCBI lineage: Eukaryota > Dinophyceae > Prorocentrales > Prorocentraceae > Prorocentrum > Prorocentrum cordatum. The sequence continues at coordinate 72,407 of CAUYUJ010003853.1, read as the reverse complement.
GAGGACCCGCGTCCTCCTGCCGCCGCCGTGGCCGCTGCGGCGGCGGGCTGCGGCGGCGCGGCGGGCATGCAGGCGTTCCTCGAGGAGGCCTTCGCCGCGGGCGTGTCCCCCGCCGACGCCGCGGCCCTGGTTGCTGGGGGCCTCCTTCCGCGTGATGGTCCACGCGGTAGTGGTCCGGGGCCCGGGGCGGCCGGCCGCGGGAGGAGCAGCGGGGGGGGGCGGTAGGGGCCTCGCCGCTACGCGTGCAGGGCCCTCGCTCCTTCCCCCTCCCGCGGACATCGTGGTGCTCGTCGGCATGGTCGTGCTCGTCATCACGGTCGGGGGTCCTGCCCCGTCAGGACCCCCGTGCGCCCGCGCGCGCGGGCGCGCGCGCGGGCTTCGGGGGAGGCGGCACCGTCTCCTCTATGGCTCGTCGATCCTCCTCCTCCCCCTCCTCCTCCTCCTCCTCCTCCTCCTCCACCTCCTCCTCCTCCTCCTCATCATCATCATCATCATCATCAGCATCAGCAACCTCAAACATCAACACATCATCATCATCATCATCATCATCAACATCATCATCAACATCATCATCATCATCATCATCATCATCCAATCAATCATCAACATTACATCATCATCATCATCACATCATCAACATCCACCATCCTCAGTCCTCATCCACATCCACACCCCCTCTCCTCCTCCTCCCCCTCCTCCTCCTCCTCCCTCCTCCTCCTCCACCTCCTCCACCCCTCCACCTCCCTCCTCCTCCACCTCCTCATCCTCCTCCTCCTCCTCCTCCTCCTCCTCCTCCCTCCTCCTCCTCCTCCTCCTCCTCCCCCTCCTCCCCCTCCTCCTCCTACCTCCTCAACTTCCACCTCCTCCTCCTCCTCCTCCTCCTCCTCCTCCCCTGCCTCCTCCTCCTCCTCCTTCGTTTCCCTCACACACCTTCTTCCCCTTCCTCCTCCCCCCCCCGCCCCGCCTCCTCCCGAAGCAAGGCTTCCCCCCCGCCAGCCGCAGGGACGCGCACCGCTGGCCCCCCTGGCTGGCCTCCACCGGCAGGCTCTCGAGCGGCCGCCCCACGCGCCGCTCGAGCGACGTCACGCGCTCCTGCGCGCGAGGGGCGGGGCAGGAGGGCCCCCGGAGTGGCACGCGGGCCAGGAGGGCAGACAGCACGCGCCGGGCTCGCGCGGGGAGCGGCGGAACCTGGACGCGCTGGGCCGCGGCGCGACGGGGAGAGAGGGCCGCTCTGAGGGAGGGCAGCCCGGGGGGGGGGGGCACGCGGGCCAGGAGGGCAGCCTGGGGGGGCACGCGGGCCAGGGGAGCGGAGCGGATCGGCGCTGGGCACTGGCGCCGCTCCGCTCCGTGCCCCCTGGGCAAAGCGCAGGCCTCGCGCCCGGCGGGGCCTCGCACGGTCCAGACGCCGGCTGTGCCGGGCAGCACGCGCCGGGCCCACGCGGGGGGCTGCGGAACCTGGACGCGCTGGGCCTCGGCGCGACAAGGGGGGGGGCTGGAAGGGCACGGGGGCCAGGAGCGGAGCGGAACGGAGCGGAGCGGCGCTTCGCACGGGCGCCGCTCCGCTCCAGGCTCTTTTTTGGGCAAGGCGCAGGAAGCCGTAGCCTCAGAACGCGCGGGCGCAGAAGGTGTGGGCGGAATAGCCGGCGCAGGTCGAAACAGTAGGTGAAGTAGTGAACGAACTGGTACGACTGGAAAACGCAGGTGAGATGGTGCACGAGCTGGCGCACGTAGATGATGAGGAAGACAAGCCGCAGGGGCCAGGAGGGCAGGAGGAGGAGGAGAAGCAGTAAGAGGATTCCCTAAAGCAGCGCTTGCACTGCTTGGGGCTCCTGCGCGAACTGCACCGACTCAGCCCTGACAGGGGGGAGGGGACTTCAGCAGCGCCCACTGCTCGGCGCTGCGGTGCCTAAGGGTCCCCCTATGTGCTATCAGCAGATGCGTTGGACCTGATCGCGGGGCACCGTGCTCGGCGTCGCCCAGCAAGGCCCCCGAAGGATTCCCCGCTGCCGTGACGAGACGGTAAGGTCCCGCGCGAGGGCCCCGCACGATCGGGTGCCACACGGCAGAGTCCCACACAGCAGGGCTCCACACGATACGGCCCCACGCGGTAGCATCCCATGCGAGAGGGTCCCGCGCGATAGACGACAGAATCCACCACGGTAGTGTCCCACACAGCAGGGTGAAGCACAGCACGGTCCCACACGACAGGGACCACGCGGCAGCATCCTACACGAAAGGGTCCCACACGAGAGACGAAAGGAACCCCCACGGTGGGGTGCCGCACGATAGGGTTCCGCGCGGCGGGGTCTCATGGGTCACACCTAGAGGCTCGCACGTCTTAGATTGCACGAAACCGATGCTTGGGGCCCACGCTGGCGTCAATTCTTTATCAGCACAGTGTCTTGGGAGATGGCGAAGGAAGAGAAGGGAGGAAGCTGCGAAACACTACAGGTAGACGCACGCACCCTAGGTGAGTGTCCAAGCAGCACCACGAAAACACCTAGCGAATGAACAGAAACGCTTCTTTTTGTTTTGCGTCCGTGTTGCCTTCACTCCTCTGCCCGTGCCCAGGGCCACTGACTTTTTCGTCCCCTCAGTTTTCCTCCTAGCGAACGAGCAGAGACGCGATATCTCCCATGTCAGGCTGAGTCTCAAGGAGGCGCTCTGAGGGCCGCTGGGCATCGGAAGGCATTACATGTCCTCCTGTTGGCCCAGTTGCAGCCGTGGCGTGGAATGGATCCGCTCCGGCTCTAATCAGGGCACTTGAGCCAAGCTGGCGGTGGACGGAGGCTTGGCTCGGCCTCGCTCGGAAGTGCACGGCAAGCGAGCAGTCAGTCGTGGGAGTGCCGCCTTCCATGAATACGAAAGCCCAACACGGACGGAGGAGGAGGAGGGAAGAGGACGAGGACGAGGACGATGACGAGGACGAGGACGAGGACGAGGATGAGGACGAGGACGAGGACGAGAACAAGGACGACGACAAGGACGAGGACGAGGACGAGGACGACGACGACGATGACGACAACGACGACGACGACAAAGCCGAGCACCAGCGGCGGCGGCGGCAGCAAAGGCGGCGCTCCTCCAGCCACGACGCCGGCTGCCCGGAAACGATGCCAGTCCCTGGCGCAGCATAGGCGGCCCCGCCTGCCTGCGGACAACCATCGGGATCCAGCGCTGCTTCTGCCACCGCGGCTGCCACGCAGCCACCGCCCCTTCTCATCATCCTCCTCTCCCCCCTCCTCCTCCCACTCCTCCTTCTCCTCCTCCTCCTCGTCCTCGTCCTCGTCGTCGTCGTCGTCCTCTTCCTCCTCCTACTCCTCCTCCTCCTCCTCCTCCTCCTCGTCCTCCTCCTCGCCCTCCTCCTCCTCCTCCTCCTCCTCCTCGTCCTGGGTCCTCGTCCTCGTCCTCGTCCTCGTCGTCATCGTCCTCTTCATCCTCCAAATCCTCCTCCTCCTCCTCCTCCTTCTCCTCCTTCTCCTCCTCCTCCGCCTCCTCATTCTCCTCCTCCTCGCACTCCCCTTCATCATCTGTGCCCTCCTTCCCCCATATTCTATCCCGATCCCTCCGCCTCTCCCTCTTCCAGTCCCCCAGTCCCCCATCTCTCTCTCTCTCTCTCTCGTCTTTTTTTTTCTCCCTCTCTCTCTCTCTCTCTCTCTCTCTCCCTCTCTTTCTTTCTCTCTCTCTCTCTCTTCTCTCTCTCTCTCTCTCTCTCTCTCTCTCTCTCTCTCTCTCTCGTTTTTTTTTCTCTCTCTCTCTCTCTCTCTCTCTCTTTCTCTCTCTCTCTCTCTCTCTCTCTCTCTCTCTCTCTCTATATATATATGTATAACTATATACATAGTTAAATATATGTATATATATATATATATATATATCAGAGTGAGGGGGCTGAACCGAACGGTCGTTCAATGTCCCTGGGTGCGTGGCTGAAGTGGAATTCTGCGAGGCGGATCCTCGTTGTTGTTGCTCCTGTTGCTGTTGTGGTTGTTGTTTGTTTGTTTGTTTGTTTGGTTGCTTGTTTGTTTGTTTATTTGCTGTTTGCTGTTTGCTGTTAGCTTCTGCTCCTATCCCTCCTCCTACGCGTTTTTTTCTTCATTGGCCAAGTCGCGCACACGAGGTCACACCCCGGCCCCCAGGCGCAGCGGCGCCAGAGGGAAAAAGAGGGCGGGAGGGCGGGACAAGCGGCCCCCCCTGTGACCCAAAAGGCTGCGGAGAAGACAAGGGGAGCAGAGGGGGAAGTGAGACGGATGCAAGCAAGTGCGGAGGGAGGGTGCAGAGAGACTAACTACGCTTCACATTTGTGAATCCGCGTTAGCTTCTGCTCCTATTCCTCCTCCTACGCGTTCTTCTCTTCATTGGCCCAGTCGCGCACACGAGGTCACACCCCGGCCCCAATGCCAATGGAACGGAAAAGGGGGGGTGGCCACGGTGCAGCGGGCAAGCGCGCCCACGTGGCCGCGCTCAATTCTCGGGGCCCGAATCATCGATGACCCCTTGCGCGAGCAGGCCAGCTGCAACTTCGTCGCCCGACACGTACGGTCGCGCGGACGTGACAGAGCGACAGCCACCACGGGAAAGCATGGCTTCGACTCCAGAGGCCGCAAAGACGTCGCTCGCAGCTCCGCGCCGGACATCGTGCTCAAACCACACCTCGGGGTTGGCGACCCCGACGGCTTCCAAGTGGCGCCGGAATTGGGCCGTCCACGTCGCAGGCGTATACCCGCCAAACGGGGGGCCCCCAGCTGCGATCGCATGGTCCCACACAGGAAGCCAAGTGTGCAAACAAATGCCCTCGTCCGTGCCGCACAAGCAAAAAGCATGAAGGGTGCACAGATCCACCCGCTGCTTTCGCCGGACGGGGCCATAGATAAAACGCCCCCCAGCGACCTGTACAAGATCACGCTTGCACTGCGCGAACAACTCAGAGGGCATCCGCAACAGAAAGTTGCATGCCAAGACGGCGATGATGCACCACCAGTGTCGCTGGTGCGCCAACGCATGGCGGAGCAAACGCCGCAAGAGCCGGCGATCAACCTTCTGCCTCGGCAGTCTGGGCGTCCGGCACTTCGCGGTGCCGAGCCTGATGCCTTTCAAAATGACATTTTGGTCACCCTGCCACGGCACGCCGGCCACCTGGTGCGCCAGGGCCCACGCGCTCAACCAACCACGCTGCGTTGACGCGCACGCACACACCGCCGCGACGCGGCGAATGTGCTGCACACTGCAAACCAGCGGGGGCTCACCCAAGAGCTCGGACGCCCATGCAACCATACGCAGATGCGACGCGTATGTAACTAGTGTAAACGGTACCGTTTTGCACAGAAACCGGCTCTCAGCAACTGTGTCGGCCAGCCGGAGCAGGTCCGCACCTTGAGCACGAGCTTCGCTCATGGCCTGCAGCACCACGCGGGGCGGGGCGCCATCTGGGCGCCTGAAAGAGCACCGCCTGTCCCGGCTCAGCGCCGTCATCATGTCGACGTTCTGTCTGGTGGCAGCACCGCGCAAGCTGTCCACCACGCCCCAATACGACGACCAGGCCTCAGCGGGGCAAAGCACACGCGGAGCACCACAAGCAGTGGCCTGGACCCCGCGGGGAGTTGCAGCAGCACGCGGGCAGCCGAGCGCGCTGCCGCTGCCCCCGGGCACAGCGGCGCAAGACTGCCCAGCGCGACCCCCCCCGGCGCAGCCTGGGGCCTCGGAAGGCCCCTGGGCGACCGGCAACACAACCCGCGCGGTTGCCAGAGCAAGGCCCGACGGGGCCTGGAGCGCTGCCGCAGCGGCGGCGGCTCGGGGCGCGGGCGCTTGACGGGCCTGCTCCCAGCGGCCCTGGGTCTTGAGCCTGCCGTGAAGGACCCGCGGCGGGGAGCGCACCGGCGCGCACCTATGCAGGCGCGGGGCCATGCGCCCGGCGGGGCGCGCGGGCCAGGAGCCGAACGAATATGGGCACGTCGAGCTTGAGCCTGGTAGCGCTGGGCGTCGTCGCCCGCCCGGTCGCCCCTCTCCCCTGGGCCAGAAGGGGACGAGGGAAGGAAGGGAGGGGGAAGGGGCGGGGAGGGGTTGCCAGAGCATCGTGCCCTCAGACTTCGCCACGCCGCCGCGGCGACGACTGCCCCGCAGGCCCTTGGAGTGAGAGGAGGCGGAGGGGGAGGAGGAGGAGGAGGAGGAGGAGGAGGAGGAGGAGGAGGAGGAGGAGGAGGAGGAGGAGGAGGGGGAGGAGGAGGAAGAAGGGGCAGCAGCAGGAGCCAAGAGGCAACAGCAGCAGCAACCAGCGGCGGCGGCAGCAGCAGCGGCCCCTCGTTGTTTAGCCACGCGAAACAGCCCTCGTGTGGTAGCGGGACAGATCGACGCCCAAGGTTGGCGCGACCTGCAGGACAGAGGCCCCGAGCCCAGTGAGAGCACTTTCACCGTCCTCCCGCGACGCCGCGTCGAGCGGGTTCGACTTAGTGTGAACATACTCGAACCAGCACCGGATGTCATGCTGGCAGAGAAGCTCGTGCACGGCACCGACAACGCATGCAACGTAGGGGGACCCGCTGTATCCCTGGACGCAGCCGGCGAGCGCAGCGGTGTTGTCACCGAAGCAGAAAAGACAATGCGAGCGGATTGTCTCGCCCCACACCTCCAGTGCTTTGGCGATCCACCACGCTTCGGCCCCGTTGATGGCGTGCTGATGGGACGGCCCCAGCTGTTCAAGCACCGCGCTCGGCAGCACGACCGAGAAGCCCTCGCGGAGCTCCCGCGCTGCACCGGGGATGACGAGCATGGCTGCGGCGCGCCTGGTCGACAATGCTGCATCACCATACAAAATAGCCACGGGAGTGGCCGGCGAAGCGAGCGGCTGCGTGCGCGGGCGCGCGCGTCGCAGCAGGTGCGCCCACAAGCGGAGGGCCACCTGTGCCTGCGGAGGCCATTCGCCAGCGCGCTGGGCAGCCTCAAGGTGCCCGGGGGCGTCGTACAGCGGACGCTGGGCGTGCGCCCCGGCTTTCCCCTGCAGCCCCCGGGAGGCGAACACGAGCCTGCCGATGCAGGTGGACGCCGGCCCTGCCTGCGGGCGGGACCCAGCGAGTTCCTCGCATTCTAGAACAAGCGGCTCGCGCCGGCAACTGCGGTTGCCGACTTCGGGGCCCTCCTGGCGGGAGGTGAATACAAGCCCCAAGAGGGGCAGCTGTAAGCCGTGCGCGCTCTTCGTATCATTAGCGTCGTATTCTAAAACTTTCAATACCTCGCGGAGGACGAAACGAGCCGACGAGGCGGACCACGGTGGTTCCCACGTCCAGAAATCATCAAAATAATCATCAGCATTAATGAAAAACCAGGCAGAGGCTGCGGAGAAGACAAGGGGAGCAGAGGGGGAAGTGAGACGGATGCAAGCAAGTGCGGAGGGAGGGTGCAGAGAGACTAACTGCGCTTCACATTTGTGAATCCGCGTTTGTTGTTTGTTGTTTGCTGTTTGTTGTTGTCGTCGTCCCACCCGCGACCCGCCCCACGACCCACCCGCGACCCACCCCGCGACCCACCCGCGACCCACCCCGCGACCCACCCGCGACCCACCCGCGACCCACCCCGCGACCAACCCGCGACCCACCCCGCGAACCACCCGCGACCCACCCGCGACGACCCCCCCGCGACCCGCCCGCGACCCAACCCGAAACCCCCCCGGCGACCCACCGGCGACCCACCCGCGACCCACCCGCGACCCACCGCGACCCACCCGCGACCCACCCGCGACCCACCCGCCACCCACCACGCGACCCACCCAAAATTTTTCGGCGCCTGCGGCGGGCTTCTTACGCATTCGCTCCTAGTGGAGAACCTGCGACCCAAACCGCGTTCAGTGTACAAATCAACACTTTCGGCGACTGCGACGAGCTGTTTTTGAATTCCTTCCAGATGGAGGTGGAGAGCCCGCGACCCACCCGCGACCCAAACTGCGTTCACTGAACAAGCCAAGAACGGAGGAGGCGGACAACGACGACGACGACGACGACGACGATGAGGACGAGGACGCGGACGAGGAAGAGGAGGAAGAGGAGGAGCAGGAGGAGGAGGAGGAGGAGGAGGAGGAGGGCGCCATCGACAAGGTGAGGGCCACGGCTCGACGCCCGCGTCGCCCGCGCCCGCCCCGTCACTCTTATCCGCAATTGCGGGGTGCTACGTATATCAAAGTGAGGGGACTGAACCGAACGGTCATTCACTGTCCCTGGGTGCGTGGCTGAAGTGGAATTCTGCGAGGCGGAGTCTCGTTGTTGTTGCTGTTGTTGTTATTGTTATTGTTGTTTCTTGTTTGTTGTTTGTTGTTTGTTGGTTGTTGTTTGTTGTTGTCGTCGTCCCACCCGCGACCCGCCCCGCGACCCACCCGCGACCCACCCCGCCACCCACCCGCGACCCACCCGCGACCCACCCGTGACCCACCCGCCACCCACCCGCGACCCCCCCGCGACCCACCCCGCGACCCACCCGCGACCCACCCGCGACCCACCCGCGACCCACCCCGCGACCCGCCCGCGACCCACTCCGAGACCCACCCCGCGACCCGCCCGCGAGCCACCCGCGACCCACCCGCGACCCGCCCGCGACCCACCCGCGACCCACCCGCGACAACCGCGACCCACCGCGACCCACCCGCGACCCACCCGCGACCCACCCGCCACCCACACCGCGACCCACCCAAAATTTGTCGGCGCATGCTGCGGGCTCCTTTTGCATTCGCTCCAGGTGGAGAACCTGCGACCCACCCGCGACCCAAACCGCGTTCAGTGTACAAATCAAAATTTTCGGCGCCTGCGGCGGGCTGTTTTTGAATTCCTTCCAGGTGGAGGTGGAGAGCCCGCGACCCACCCGCGACCCAAACTACGTTCACTGAACAAGCCAAAATTCGGCGCCTGCGGCGGGATTCTTTTGCATTCGCTCCAGGTGGAGAACCTGCGACCCAAACCGCGTTCATTGTACAAATCAAAACTTTCGGCGCCTGCGGCGGGCTGTTTTTGAATTCCTTCCAGGTGGAGGTGGAGAGCCCGCGACCTACCCGCGACCCAAACTACGTTCACTGAACAAGTCAAGAACGGAGGAGGCGGACGACGACGACGACGACGATGAGGACGAGGACGCAGACGAGGAAGAGGAGGAAGAGGAGGAGCAGGAGGAGGAGGAGGAGGGCGCCATCGACAGGGAAGGTGAGGGCCACGAGGTCCGCCGGCTCGATTCCCGCGTCGCCCGCGCCCGCCCCCTCACTTTTATCCACAATTGCGGGGTGCTACGCATCTCTCTCTCTCTCTCTATCTCTCTTTCTCGGTCTCTGTCTCTCTCTCTCTCTCTCTCTCTTTATCTGTCCTTTCTCTCTGTCTCTCTCTCTCTCTCTCTCGCTCTCTTGCTCTATGTAACTCCCTCTCTCTTTCTTTTTCTGTCTCTCTCTATCTCTTTCTCTCGCTCTTTCTATGTCTTTGTCTCTCTCTCTCTCTCTCTCTCTCTCTCTCTACGTTCTCTAAATATCCCTCTCCTCTCCCTCTCCCTCGCTAAATGTATGTCGCCACCGCGCCGCGAGGCACTGAGTGGAGTGTCCTCAGGCCCCTCCGAATCTTTAGTAGTGACTACTGCAAATATTGTTCAGGGGCGCCAGACCCTGGCTTCCCCGAACTCCCAGGCCCTCCTGGGCACACCCTGGGATCGCCGCGTGCCTTTCTGGAGGCCTCGGGAGCGTTGCTGCGGCTCTCGACCTCCAGCACGCCAAAAAATGGCCAGCCTCTCGGGGCATCTGGGAAGCCCTGGGAGCCAGCCCAACAGGCCACATCGTCAAAACCTTTACGGTGTTCTGTTAATTTCAACACGGTCATAGTTCTGGCAATAGGAGAGCGTCCAATACGGCCCAAGAGGCCTCCAAGATTACCCCGAGAGGGTCCCCAAGCTCCAGAGAGGAGCCCAAAAGGGGCAAGTCGAACTGTCGTTCGCCCTCCACCCCAAGAAGGCCTCCAAAACCGCCAGGCGGCCCACAAGAGGTCCTCTGAGGCCCCCCAGAGACCCCCAGGAGGCCCCAAAGAGGCCTCCAGGAGGCCCCCATAAAGCCCCCCTGAGAAACTGAAAAGAAGCATGTCAGAGGCCTATTGTCGGCGACCCTGGCACGGCGGTGGAGGCCGAGGGCTACTAGATATCCCCAAAATGCGCAGACGAAAACTATATATAATGTATATACGTATATATACATTGTATATGCATATGTGTGTATGCAGGTATGTATGTATGTATGTATGTATGTATGCTTGTAGCGAGGAGAAAGAAAGAGAGAGAGAGAGAGAGAGAGAAAACAAAAAAAAAAAAAAAAAAAAAAAAAAAAAAAAAAAAAAAAAAAAAAAAAAAAAAAAAAAAAAGTAACCGTGCCGTAGGCACTCAGTGGAGTGCCCTAAGGGTCCTTCGATGTTTTGGTGTTGTGTTGAGTCAAATCGCACTCTGGTCCTCATGACCATACTTATCGCCCCCCGATGAACTGTCCCTGTTATCCTCCTCATTTCGCCATCACCAACGTGGGCCGTCACTGGCCCTGGCCGAACGGGGCATCCCCGCGAGTCACAGTCTGATCCAGCGCCGTTTTGCTGGCGGCACCAACGTCCAAAGCACGAATACGGATGCTGTAGAAACACGGAATGCTTCAATATTGGGGCATCGGTGGTGGCAGATGTAACAGTGGCCCAAGGACGGACCGAGCCCGCGAAAGCCGAAACACCCGCCATCGACGACGCCATCGTCCTCGTCGCCGTCGACATTGTCGCCAGCAGTGTTACCATGGTCGTGCTCATGGTCGTGGTCGCGGTCGTGGTCGCCGCTGCTGTCGTCGCGGTCGTTGTTGATTTCTGCACGTTCATCATTATCGCCGTCGCTTTTGTCGTAGTCGACGTCGTCTTGATCGCCACATGCGGCTGCCAATTCGAGCATCGTCGTTGCCATTGCGCTTTTAATCGCAATATGTACGCGTTTCGTTGCCGTCGCCATCTTCGTCGCCATTATCTGCACGTCATCATTGACGATCATGTTTGGGCCCACGCCGTCTTCGGGAAGAGAATGGGCCAAGGAGGAAAAAAGGGGGAGAGGATCTGAGCCATGCCCCGCAAGCTCTTGCCCCCGATATCCTCTGGCTTTACGTGCGGCGAACGTGAACCAGCACAGCATTATCTGCCATCGCCTTCGCCACCCTCACTGCCACCATGATCATCACTGGTTTGAACAACACAATTTGATGCGCAGTGGCAACCAACGTTTGTCTGCAACTACGAGAGCGCCGACATTCTGGAGAACTGTCGCGCGCAAGCGATGGAGAGCTACACGCAGTCCCCAACGGAAACCAGGTTGACGGTTCGGTGCTACCGCCGCGCTCACCATCGCCAGCAACGCCGCCACTCTCCGCGAGCCGCCTCTCGCACGCCGCAGTCAAGGCCGTCGCCACATCCCCCGCCTCGTCCACCCTACCCCGGAACCCGCTCAAGATCGGTCACCAGACCCCCCCTGACGGGGTCCACACTGGCGAGGTCTCCTCATCCCAAATCGACCGCCGGCATTCCCGGTGCCCGAGATGGGCCCCCAGGGGCAAGAAAACATCACAAACCTCTGCGGACCCTCACATCCGCCGATATGATTTATCTATCCGCGGCAGAGGTCTTCACCGCTTCCCGGAGGTAGTTGTTCGCGCTAGGTTCACGCCCCGTGACCCCAATGAGCGGCCCTGGAAGCCGAAACCAAAAAGAAGCGCCTGGATTGAAAAAGTCACGTCGTAGGAGGTCTGGGAACCTCTCGCGCCGCGCCTGGGACAACGAATCGCCCCGCGCGCGGGCGACGCGGGGAGGTGGAAGAGGAGGAGGAGGAGGAGGAGGAGGAGGAGGAGGAGGAGGCAGGGAAAGAGGGGGAGGAGGAGGAGGAGGAGGAGGAGGAGGAGGAGGAGGAGGAGGAGGAGGAGGAGGAGGAGGAGGAGGACGACGAGGAGGAGGAGAAAAGGAGGAGGGCGGGGGAGGAGGAGGACGAGGACCCGCCCGCTCGCGCACAAGCAAGCTGTCTCCGATCTGCGGCGTGGCCAGCGCGCGCCGGGAGGCCCGAAATGGGACGGCCCCCCCAGCGCGCCCGAATACGCGGCGCAACACTCGGGCGAGGCTCGCCTGGTCGTCGATCGAACCCGACGACGGAGCACTGGCTAGCCTGGGCACAAGGAAGGTGGAGTGCGAGGGGAGCCGAGAAGCTGCAGAGAGAGCAAGAGCGCGCGTCGCGCAGAACGTAGAATCGCATGTTCCCGCTCGCGCGCAAGCGAGTTGTCTCCGATCGGCGGCGTGGCCAGCGCGCGCGGGGAGGCCCAAAATAGGACGGCACTCCGAGCGCGCCCAGTCCCGCGGCGCCTCGCTCACGCGAAGATCGCCCCGTCGTCGATCGAGCCGACGACGCAGCCATACCCGCGCTTCAAGCCCTCGAGGGGCGCTACTGTTTCGGCGGGCGGCCGCAAGAAGGACAGACCACGCGGCAGGGCCGACGTCTAGAAATGAAGCGACAGGGCGGTCGCTGGCAGGAGCAAAATACAGCCCTTGAGCCGGAGAGGGCTGGAGAAGCGCGGCGAGAGCTGCGGCGGCAGCGGCCTGCAGGTTGCGCTCAGCACTGGATGCCTGGCGCCACCGACCTCGCCAAAATACGCGCGACACGTCTTCGGTGGCGATATATAGAGATTGGTCGCGCCAAAACCCCATCAGGCTGGCAGGCGCCAAGTTAAGGCCAGCGGCAGCCTCGGCAACTGGGACGCCTAGAGCCAAAAGCAAGTGCTTCCACCGAGTACGGAAGCCGCTCGGCCTTCGAACGCCCTCTCTGGAATCCGAATGGTAAACCGATCCGAGCAACGAGCACGCTGGGTCGGGAAAGACAGCCGAGACTTGGGAGTTAAGAATGAATAACAGGTGCCGCCAGACGTTCCGACGCAGTCCCTAGACAACGACAAGTCACAGCACCTCGCCGTCATCAGCTCACCAGGCCGCAGGAACATAATGAAATCCATGGGCAGCAAGCAGGGCGGTCCTCAAAGGCCAGCCACAAGCGAAACAGAAACCTACCACCGCGCGCAGGAGTGCGCTGGGCAGGGGAGGGTGAAGCCCAGGAGGCTCGGTCAGCTTCCAATGTCTGGCGACGCCCCACGCCTCGGAGATAAAGACCCCTCAGTGAAGACGGGCGCTCTGGATGTCATGGCACGCGCCAGGACCGCCAGGATGCAGCGGGGGAAACCCGCATCGTTGCAGCCGACGCCGGAAGTAAGAAGGAATCGCGCGAGGAATACTCCGCCGCAGTACAAGGCGGCGGGCGGAACGCCAGCACGCCCAACCAACTTCAGCTCGAAGGCATCGATCGAACAAGACCGTCGATCGAGGCAGGCCGATGAGATGCGCAAGTCGCGCGCGAACGGGGCGCGCGGGCCGCGGAGCCGAGCCGCGGCCGGAGCCGACGCCACCGCCGAAGCGGGCGCGCCAGCAGGGAGGGCGGGGTCGACCGCCTCTTCGCCTGCGGCGCGACAGGCCGCGAAAGCCGCGGCCACGGGGGGGCGCGGCGCAGCCGACGGCTCTTGTCGCGAAGGCCTCAGCGGAGGCACCTCCAGGGCGGCGGGGCGGCCGCGAGCGCGAGCGGCGCGCGGCGCTCGGGGGCGCGCCGACTGGCCCCTCCCTCGGCGGCGCGAATACCCCCACGCGGGGCCGCAACAGCGCACGCCAGCCGAGGGAAGCGGCGACGCAGCCACGCCCGAGGCGGCCGTCCGCGCGGGGCGAGAGTTTCTGCGGGAGGCGCCGGCTTCCCTCACCTTGGTTCGAAACGCCTGGCGAGGGCCGCGGACGCCCGCGAGCGCGGGCGCGGCCGCATCCACCAGAGCGCGGCGTTGCCCCTCCGCGGGCAGGCCGGCGTCGGACGACCCCCGTCGCCCCCGGAGCAACGGGCGGCCCCCCGACGGGAACGCAAAGAGCACGCCACGGCACGCGTCGGGCTCAGGGTTCGAACCCTGGAGACGGCCCCCCGGCGCTCGCGGGGCCGCGCTGGGTTCCAGGGGGGGCCGCTGCGACGGGGCAGCTGGCCCGGGGGCCGCACTCTGGGAGACGGCCCGGAGGAGCATGGACTTCGCACCCGGCACAACTCCTCCCCGCGCTCGGCGCGCGCCTCTGTGGCCTCGCGCCGAAGGCCAGGCGGGGCCCCGTCGAAGCGGCGGCTGGCCGAGAGCCTGCGGGAGGCCCCTTGGTCGGCGGCCCCCCCAGCAGCGCCACCGACAACGAGGGCCTGGCGGGCACGACCAGACACGCAACGCGCTGGAAGGCCCACGGTCGCGCGGCATCGCGCCCTGCGGGCGGCGTGCGCGAGGCGGCAGGGCGCGCGCGACCCGCCCCCATCGTCTGCGGGGGGTCGGAGCGCGACCCCGGCCGCGCGGGCGCAGGCCCGGCGGGCGCGGAGGCGGCCGCAGAGGACGCGGCCCCCTCCTCGCCAGCGCCGGGCGCCTCGCTGCGCTGGGGGAACAGCGCGTTCCTGAGCCCGCGCGGGGCCTGCGCCACGGCAGGCGCGTGTGCGTTGCGCTCGGCGCCTGGGGCCTCGGGCGGCGGCCCCGCGGCGCCGCTCGCGCCGGCCGCCGTGCGCGCGCCTGCACCGGGGGGGGCGGCGGCCCAGCTCCGGCTCGAGGCCCGCCACGGGGCCCTCGAGCCTTCGAGCCAGCGCGAGCGCGACGAGGCGCCCCCACACGCAGGCGGGAAAGGGCGAGCGAGAGACAGCGCGGGCCACGCAGTCACTCAGGGAAATCCCCAGCCCCCGCATCGAGGGGCCAAGATGGGGACCCCTGAGAGGGGGGGGCTGACGGGGCGGTTCCCCAATGGGCCAGCGGCGCGACGCACGCCTGCGGGGACGCAAACCCCCCTAGACACAAGCCCCACCCCCCTGTGAAGCACGGCAAGGTGGCGCAAAGGACGCGCGATAACCCTGGGGAGCTGCTTCGGCCATGGGCCTGGGCCCCAGCTCCGAGCGCCACCTTCATCAGGAAACACCGGCATGTGGGCGTTGGGTAGACGTACGAAGCAATACGTGCAAAGGCACTTACACACCGTCATCTCTAAGATGCCCATGTGGCGCGGGACCCTAAACCCCAATCTGTAGGCGAGGCGAAAACTGAGCGCGTCGGACAGCTCGGCGACCCAGCGAGGCGCGACGAGGGCCCAAAACAGAGGAGCCCCAAATCGCGGTGCAACTGGGCGAGCCCGGGGCCTAGCCGGACGCCGCGGCCCGCCGCGGACCTGCGCCGCATCTCACAGACAAGCGCGGGCTGATCGGAGCGCGGACAACTCCCCCCCAGCTGAGAAAAGCGCCCGCGCCGAATTCCTCGCGGCTGCAGGCGGCCCGAAGGTCGGCGATAGCCGCGAAGGCCAGAAAAAATGCATGCGAGGAGCTCATCGCTCACCGAATGTGGGACGTCAACCGAGATCCCGCCGCCAGTGGCGAGGCGCAACTCGCAGGGATAGACATGGGCGAAGAACGCCAGGGGGGGCGGCGACACAGGAAGACCTGCACCCAACAACTGACTAGCGACGCCAATAGGACACGCGTAGAGTAGCCGAGGTACACCTGAATGAGGGTCCATCTGCAGAGCGCCACTGCACGGACGAGCGGAGCGCAGACAACCCCGACCCGACCATCGATCTCAGCGCCAACCACCACTACTTCATGACTGTGGCCGCGAGCGCGCTTCCCAGCGTGCCGTACCAAACTCACCTGAGGACAGCCGATAGCCGTGATCGCAAGCAGCGAAGACCTCGGGGCCACGACGACTGGATCCGTCGGGGCGGGGAGCGGCACCATGCCAGGACAGCTTCTAAAAGCCCGTATGACCATCGAATCATCGACGTGCAGCATCTTGACACAGGCGCGCAACACACCCTCGCGCCCCGCGCTGGCTGACAACCTCCACTGCAAGGTTGTCGCCCGCGGCTGGAGAACTTAGACAGGGGGCGGCATCCAGACCCTCGAGCTCAGGGCGCCAGGCACGGAAGCGATCCCCTGGGATGCGCGCGCAAAGGGCGCTCCGCTTCGGGCCAGCAGGAGGAGCCCGACAAGTGGAATCGAACTCGCGCAAGTCATCGCAGGAGACAGCCAGCCACTTCCCCAGCGCGAGGCTCATGCGGCACAGCAAGAAGCCTTGCCCGAGGCGCTGCGCGCTAGAAGAGATGGACACAAAGCGGCTGTTTACGACCGTCGGGTCAAGAATCAAGCGATCGAAATCGCTGTCCTTGGGAACCCCGAGCCCTTGGCAAGATCTGAAGTGATTAGGGGCCTGGCGCACGGCGCCGCAGGCACCCTACTTCTGGAACAGGGCCCACAGCTCTGCGCAGTCCATGTAGATGCGCGCCCCCTTGATGCCACAGGGCCACTCGGACGTCGGGAGTCGCATCACCTCAAGATTGAGAAAGCCTCGCGGATACGGTCGTCGAAGGAGAAGGGGTGGGATCAGACACAGGTGAGCAATTCAATTTGATGCGGGACGCCCTGACCTTGCGATCGAAACGCTCGACTTGTGTGGAATCCAAAGCCGCCGCTGAAGCCAACGAACCAGGCACGAGAGGGACACTGGTCGGGCACTGCCGCATGGGGCCGGGAGCGAGTGACGAGGAAGTAAAAGGGGGCCTCAAATCTGCAGCACGGGAAGCCAGGCCATGGAGCGAGACCTCAGCGGCGTCGAACTTAGCGAAAGCTCGACCCGAGTCGACCTTGCCACCGCGGGCAAGGCCGACTGCGATATGGCACACGCGCTCGACGCGAGCACGGATGCCCTCCTGGCAGGGCGAGACCGCGGAGCAAACCCGAGCATCGTTGGAAGCGGAGCTAGGCTGGTCAAGAGTAAGTCTGTTCAGCGCAACAAGACTTCAAGAGCATGCTGTGCCAAAGTACGCGCCGAGCGCCTCAGCCGCCAACGCTCATGACCACGACCCGTCAAGGAGGCGGAAGGGGCAGCGATGGATGGCGCGGGGGGGCACGGCCGTGCATCGCGGGGATGCGACTCCGAAAGGCACGAGTCGTCCCGAAACGACGCACGCGATGAAGACCGGGTGGAAGACGCATGGGAACACCGAGCGCCCACCCCAACCCGGGCCGAGGCAGCGGCCCAGCGGGCGATATCAACATTCGCGCCAAGGAAGAGGCGCAGCAAGGCACAAAGGTCCGCGACAGACGGCGCGACCTCAAAGGGGGCGGATGCGCTGACAGGGCGGACACCACGACCCGCTTCGGCGGCCTCCAGAGGGGGAGTCAAAGCCAGGGGGTCGAAACCCAAAATGGCCCGCCGGCCGGGGGGGGCGGCCACTAGCCACGCGAAGGGCGCGAGGGAGGAACAACCTGCCCCTGGCGGGGCCGCAACAGCATCGCCGGCACAGCGCACTTCCACCCTCGCGGCCTCACTCGGCCAGGGCACGCCCGGCAGCAGCGGCGGCGCTTGGCACGACTCGCCGCGGCTGCTCACCTCGGCCGCGAGGCGCTGGCGCGCGGCGCGCAGCTCGCCAGCATGGCAACGTCATTTGGGCGCCGCCTCCGCCCTGGGAAGAGGCTTCGGCGCCTTGGGCGCCTTCGGGGGGCGAGGAGGCTCGAGCCCCGCAGGCGATGCAGCAATCCGCTCGGCGTCGAAGCGGGCGCGGAAGGCCTACAGCTCATTCGCGCACTCGCCGCGGGCCGACAACCACCGCTGGCGCACCAGCAATGAAAACGGGGACTGGGCCTCTGACTCCGTCTGCTGACGGGTAACCCGCGCGGGCGGGGCCTCCATCCTCGCGAGGAACCACGCGGCCTCGCGGTAGCCGCGGCCCCCCGCCAGCTGGCCCACGAACGCGCTCTGACACGACAGCAGGGCCCGCGCCCGATCGGCGTCGCCCTCTTCCCCAGCGCGCCACAACTTGGCACTGGGCCGCGCGATTTGCATCAGCAGCTCGCGCGTCGTCGACTGAGCACCCAAAAGGGCTCTGTTCTGGAATACACTGGAACCCACCAGCGGGGCCAGCGCGCGGACCTCCACGCCAATGGCGCGAGCGAGATTCTCCTTCAGCATCTCGCGCACAGCAGGGCCGCGCTGGATGGGCACCCGCCGCCACTCGCGTGGCAGAAAGGGATCCAGCACATCTGGTTGGAGGATGCGCCCGGGTCGCTCGCGCCCGCAGAGGGGGCCTGCGCGCGGTCGCCCAGGGACCCCAGCAGCGGACGATACGCAAGGCGCGCGAGCTGCGCCCTCTGGAGGGCCTCCCGCAAGCACGCGAGGGCGAGTCCAGCGAGGACTGAGGCGCCTCGGCAGGCGACCCCAGGGCGACCCTGACGACCCCCTCGGCGGGGCCGAAAGCCGCGGGGGGAGGGGCCAGCCCAGGGGGCGGCAGGACGGCTGATGGAGCGGCAGTTGGCGGCGCTCTGGAAGCGGCGCCCCCTCGCCCCTTCCCCTGCGCGGCCACTGGGGCAGACGTAGGCGTCGGCGCTCGCGGCTGGACGCGCTGCGGAGGCACTGGGGCCCTGGCCAAGATGGCCTCGACCTCCGTCGACTGCAGGCCCAGTCGCTCGGCCTCGTCGGCGAACAGCCGCGGGGCCTCCAGCCGAGGACCCTGGGGGGCAGGGGCGAGATGCGCATGTCGGAGGCGACCTCCGCGCGGGTCACCGGCGCGACGTCTCTCAGCATCGACGGCGGGGCCCCCGCAGCCCACGGACGGCGGAGGCGGTCCCAGAAAAGCGGCCGACGGGGCTACCAGCAGCTGGGTCGGGGGGTGGCGTCGCCGTCGGTGCCCTCCGCATCGGGCCCCGCTTCGTCCGCCGCTTGGCACGGGGTCGCACGGTCGGCGCCAGGAGGGAGATCCTGGCCGCCGTCGACAGGGGCTCCGTGGATCGCCAGATACCCCTCTCGTAGGGTGCACACGCTTGAAGGGCGCGGCCAACACGCACAGCCCCGCGCAGAGTGCCTTCTCCCAGGGGGTACAAGGACTCGATCTCGAGCTCGGCGATCTCGAGGTCCACAACGAGGACGGCTGCCATGGTGGACAATGCGCGCGAGGCGGCACCCAGAAGAAGGATGTTCGCGACCTGAAAAAGGCCGGTGACGCCCGTGAAAGCAGCAACCTCGCCGGCCTCGAGAGCTTCGGCCGACCTGAAAGAGGCGGGCAGAGCCACGAGGATGACCCCCTCGCGGGTGGCAAAGGGACGGCCGCGAACCTGGCATCGCCCTCGGCCGGGCGCCAACGGGCGTAGTTCCGCGCCAAAGGGGGCGGCAAGAGGGGGACCTCCTGGCAAGTCCGCCATAGCCGTGGCGCGCGCAGTGACACGCGGGCGAGCTAGCTTCGCGACAAGCAGCCGAAGAGGGCCACTCGAAGGCGCTCAACCCCGTGGCGGGGTGACGGCAGCCTCGCGAGCTGCCGGAGCCCGCAGAGCACGGGCCTGCGCAAGGGCCGGGTCAACCAGGGCAGGCGCGGTGCCGTACCCCAGCGCCCGCGACTCACGACGGCTCTGCTCAAAGGGAGCAGGAGCCGCGGCGCGCGGTCTGGTGAAGGGCAGGCGCCCCCACCAGCGGGTCACGAGGACCCCGACGCAGCAGCCTCCGCAGAGACTGCACGCGGCCGTCGCCGTAGGGAGGGCGACGACCGCCGAGAGCAGCCAGGGAGTGATCCCGCCGCCCAGGTCCACCGCCAAGGAGTAGTAGTAGTAGTAGTAGTAGTAGTAGTAGTAGTAGTAGTAGTAGTAGTAGTAGTAGTAGTAGTAGTAGTAGTAGTAGTAGTAGTAGTAGTACTAGTAGTAGTAGTAGTAGTAGTAGTAGTAGTAGTAGTAGTAGTAGTAGTAGTAGTAGTAGTAGTAGTAGTAGTAGTAGTAGTAGTAGTAGTAGTCGAAGTAGTCGTAGTAGTAGTAGTACAAAACAGTAGAGGTAATACTACTAGTAGTAGTAGTAGTAGTAGTAGTAGTAGTAGTAATAGTAGTAGTAGTAGTAGAATAGTAGTAGTAGTAGTAGTAGTAGTAG